>VXBN01000919.1:1411485-1434342 GCA_013397395.1 Sinosuthora webbiana
CGCTCGAATCGGGGCTGGGGGCTGCTCTCCCCGCTAGTGGCTGCCCCCAGCCCCATCCCATTCTCATCTCCATCTTCATCCTTCTCCCCATCCCCATCCTCATCCCTATCCCCATCCCCTGGTAACCGAGCTGCCCGCAAGCGGACGGGGAGCCGGGCTGAAGGGGAGCCCCTGCGGCATGGCGGAGCGGCCGGCGCTGTCGCGATCGGCGGCGCGGGGCTCCGGCTCCGGGGGCTGCCGCACGCCCGCTTGTCCCCGCTGTGCCCGGGGAGGCGCCGCCACCGCCCCCCGCCAGGCGAGGGAGAACCGGCGGCGATCCCCCGGGCCGGGCTGCGGCTCCGCTCGGCTCCCCCGGGGCTGGGCTGCGGCTCCGCTCGGCTCCCCCGGACGGTGCGAGCCCCGAGCCCGGCCCGGCCGCCTCAGCCCCGCCGTGCCGGGACGGCGGCTCCGGATAACGCGGGACCGGCCGTGCAGCATCCGCATCATGTCAGCGTTTTGTGGGAGGGCGGGAGGCTTAAGTCCGTTTGTCTTAATAAGAGTGAAAAGAAATGCGAGAGGAGCCTTCTTTTAATGCAGCAACGCTCGGAGTTTGTATTTGGTTCTGATTTCATGCCTCCACTGTAGCAGAGGGATCAGAGCCTTTGATCTGCTCTTTTCCCGTTCCCTTCATCATGAGATCTGGAGGGAAAAGGGTGCTCAATTAGGAATACCTGATTTTTGTTGGGATAAACAGAATGAGACATTATAGCATGGTCTGTTTGCCTCTTATTGAACAGTTTTTTGAATATCTGTGTGTGTGGTGCCTTGTATTGCCGTAACAAAAGGGATGGGGGTGGGGGAAAGGAAGGGAATACTGCATTTAGAGCTGCATCTTGGAAAGTCAAAGGCTGCCTTATTTTGCCTCAACTAGCAATCTGTGCTTTCAGATTTATGTACTTTGCCTCAGTGTTGTTTTTGTGGTTGTTGCATGCTAGTGAGGACATACGAGAAAAGAAATTTAAATAAATACAAGAGACCATACAACGTGCATAGTACAGAGATAATGTGCATTACAGTGATGTTTAAGAAAAGTCTGAAATTATTGTGACCAGTTTGAAAAATTCAAGTAGTATTTTCAGTTGCATTACCTGGCCAAGGCCACCCTATAATCTCCCAGGAGGAGCTGGGAAATCTGTTTGCAGAAAAGGTATTTATCTATTATGCCTGTAACCCAAGGATCCCTCATTACTTGATGAGTAGAACTGAAAAAGAGAAACAACTACTGTCATAGTTTTTTGTGGTTCTGTGTAAGTCACAGTGTTTCCAATATAACATAGTTTTAAAGAGGAGGAATTCCAGTTTAAGTCCTTATTGCCACTTAAGATAAAATACAGTATGTGCAGGTTATATGTTTGAGAAGCAAAAGGTTGACATTTATGTTAAAGCTTAAGATGGCAATTTATCATTGTATCGTCACAGTTCTTCTCCATATGGGACAGACAAGAGGAAAGAGCTTTTCTTTCATATGTTGTTCTGCAAGAACAGAACTGCTAAAGTTGAATCCACTGTCCTTAGTCCACTTGGGGCTCATAGGATTCATGCTGCAGAACTGTCCTTATAAACCCTGATTGTCAGAGTTTCTAAATTCTCTGATAGTTTAGCCCTTATCTGCACTTGGAAATATCTGAAGCTATTTTTAAAAATGCATCAGAAGTTACATTATTGCTCCCTCTTGATCCTCTGATAGTAAAGGAAAAGTGTTCTTGCAAAGGCCATAGATGCTCAGCTCTTTTGGTCAAAGTATTACACTTCTAAGGAGAAATCTTGAAAAGCATGTTTTGTGCAGTTACTTGATTAATTCCAGTTCAGGTTGGGAACTGGACATGAATTTAAACAAGCTAGGTCTTTAAAAAGTGACCTTTGCTTAAGGCTGTGAACACGAGAAACCACTTCAAGAAGCATAATTTTACCATCTCTCCAGCTGTTCTGATAAGAATATTTGCTAAGAAATAATTTCTGAAAATACCATGGTTTAAACATCTTTCAGTTAATATTCCTGTGCTGAGGGTGGCGAAATTAGAGAAAGGGACCTGTTCCAAGCTACCAGCTCCCAGAGAGACATATGGAGGATTCTGGTTTTGTTCAGAACTAATCTTGGTTGTAGCCTTTCAACACATCAGGTGCTTCCACAGACTTCTTACATCTGTTTCCCTTATAATCTGTGTTTAAATAAACAAGGCAATAATTTCATGCTTTTAAGCACTGCAGTGGTAGAGGCTGAGGAGCAGCCCTACCAAAAAGGCCCAGAGGTCCTGGTGAGCAGCAAACTGGGCATGAACCAGCCACATCCCCTGGCAACAAAGACAGCCAGGAGCATCCTGGTCTGTGTGAACAACAGTGCAGCCAGGACATCAAGGGAAGGGATAATTTCCTTCTGCTCAGCACCCAGTAGGTCACATTCACAACCCTGTGTCCAGTTTTGGTCTCCCCAGTTCAAGGAAGTTATTTAAGACCCGGGGTTCTGCAAAGCCACTGAAGTGGTTGGGGCTGGAGGCTGAGCTCTGAGCAGAGGGTGAGGGAGTGGGGCTTGCTCAGCCTGCAGAAAGGGAGGCTATGGGGGACCTAACAGCAGCCTTCCAGTCCTTATAAAGAGTTCCCCAGGGAGCTGGAGCCAGACTCAACACAGTGCCATGTGCCAAAGAAAAGGCATATGTTGAAACAAAGGTTCAGACTGGAAAAGACCAAATACTTTGCCCCACAAGGACAATCATACATGGAGACAGGTAGCCCAGAGAGGTTGTTTGGTCCCTGTTCTTTCAGGTTTTAAAGACCTGACTGGATAATTCCCTCAGCAAACTGATCAGGGCTTACTGATGACCTTGGTTTGAGCAGAATGTTGGACAAGAGATCTCTGACATTCCTAACAACCTGAAGTGTTATGATCCTGTTAGTGCCTATCTGTACATGATACAAGAAGCAGACATGTTTCCAGAAGTCAGATTTTTAAAAGAAAGATTCAGAGTTTCCATTCTAGGAAAAAGAAAGATTCAGAGTTTCCATTCTAGGACTAATACATGCATCTCAGCAAAGATGGAATACAGTATCAGTATGATACATTAACCTCTATTACCTGTGAAACAGTACATTACATTAATACAAACTAACAACTTACTATAAACCTCCCAAGGAAGAGATAGTTGCTTGAAATAAACAAAAAGAAATGCATACTACTTGCAAGCCGGAGCTTTTACTAGGAGTTATCTTTTGGCGCTACTGTAAGGCAATTAAAGCCTTGCAACATTTGTGCAAGAGATGTTATGGTAGTTGTTACATCTAGAGAAAATAAAGCACTGATGCAGTCACATGAGCTTCACAAGTTAAGAGGAAGAACTGAAAGCAGAATCAGAATGCTCTGGTTTTTAAACACTCAAAAAATTTGCAGTTGCTGAGTCAAATGCTCATTATAAGTACTTGCAAATGCTTTTAGTCTACTGGTAAGAGTATTACGTGTATGATTTTTTTTTTCTGAGGACCCATGAGAGCTGCATGAAAAACAGCTCAACACAGCACCATGTGATTGGTGCAATGTGTGTAGTGCTTTAGGCTTTTGCTGTCTGCAGGAGCTGAACATGCACCATTTAAGCTTTGTCATGGCATCCATGAGAAGAGGATGTCCATTCTGATTCTCAGTTTTGCCTGAACTTAGGTCTTATCTTGGCTAACCATGCTATATTTTGGAAGGAAGGCCTTGCACAACTGGTAAAAAATGTATGGATTGAACTGTTTGTTTCTGATGCTGGTAGGTAAATGCACTGTCACTTGAGTACATGACATTCCTTTCCTTTTTTGTTGCAGTTCTTACTGAGTTCATTCACATGCTGCAGCAGAGGAAGGTGATTTGCACTTCAAGAGGAGTAAGTTAGAGCTGAGCAAAGACTGGTATGGAGAACTCTGGGATTAATAGGTGCTTCCACCTAAGCTAAAGAGGAAGAACTAGAAGCTCTGTAGGTAGGGATGACAAGGAAAAAGAGTCATTGTTCACAGATAACAAGATTATGTGCAATACTGCTGGAGATGCATACTCTGAAGTACACTGATGCATGAAGGGACCATTTTCTTTTGAAACAGAAGGAAATGAAGAGGAAAGGAAAGTTGGCAAAACGGTATCCAAAATACATCAGTTATAACCAGTGCGAGGTTTGCAGTCTAGATAAGGATTTTCAAATAGTAGTACTTCTGCAATGCAGACATCCACTGATACCAACCCAGGCTTCCAGTGGGAGTTGCATCAGGAGTATCTTGGGATAGTTGTCTGCTTTGAATTATTAAGATGAAGTTTCCTTCAGAAAATAGCCCTCCTAGTTACAGGCTTGATAATGAAGATTCAGCCACATGGAAATTTGTTATTGATTTATTACTTAAAAGGTAGATTAAATATTTCCATTCTATTAATTGAATGGAGTTTTTGAACTTTGTTTTGTGCATTGACATTAGGAATATTTTTGAGCATATCACCAATGTGCATTATTTCCAGATTGCTGTCTCATTCCCTTTACTTTCTGAGAGATCCTCTTCACAGATGCACTTCTCAGCTACAACCTTTGCTGCATAAGTTCCTCTTCCCAAGTCAATTGTACAGTAACCCTGATTACTTCTGAGGAGTGAAATCCTTTTCATTTCTGAAATATTCTCCAAGAGAGACCTGACCTTGCAAGTTTTTCTTGTGTATGTATTCTACCTTTGTGTTAAGGGTTCACAGGATCTGACCCTTGAAGATTTAGTGTAAGATTTATTTTATTTATTAATTTAAAGAAGATTAAGTGTAAGACAGAAAGATTTAGAAGTCTTTCACCTGAATACAGAGGTCAGATTTAGCTAAGAATTCATAATGTGGTCATAGGAAGCACGTTTACTTCTTTCCATCTTAAATGTACAAAACCAGCAACAAACAGCTCCCAACCCAAATAATAGTTCTGTAACACTGACCATGAGTGTTCTGGTGAGGGTGGAGGCCGAGATTTGACCACTGGAGTCCAAAATGCCAAGGGATGTTATGTAACATGGGAACATGTGGTGAGAAGCATCAAGTTCCCCAAGTTCCATAGGGACAGCACTGATCTAAGCAGATAAGGACCTCCCAGGAGTAGCTGCGTTTGGCACTCACTGTTCAGTTCAGTGAAGAAGCTGATCTTTAGGGGAAGAATAATAAAGGAAATAATATTGCCACCATGCCATCCACAGCTTTACTGCCTTCGTCCACTACCCAGAATCAAAGGAGCCTGGGTGGACACTCTGTCACCCAGTGTGCCTTTCAAGAGCAGAAGATCAGAAGTGTTAGTTAACTTTGCCTTTCCCTGCTCCAGCAACATGGTAATATATGCCTGAGTTACTGGATGAACTGAAGAGAATGAGTTTTGCACAGACCAGATTCTGTTCTAGAATGACATAGGATTTTAATTTTTTTATCCCAATTGCCAAGAGTGAAATGATATTAATAAATTGATGTTACTCTCAAGAATCACTGATACGAGCTACCTCAAAAAATTATTTCAGTGCAAGGACAAGTGCACCCTTTTGGTTTAGTCAAATCTTAAAATAGGTCTCAAAACTCATACTCTGAAAGCTGAGAGATGCCTTTTCAACACATCAGGGGGAGTGTAGGGAGATGGAATTGCTTGTTTCTCATGCAGAAGCAAGATCACTTCAGAGCTGCTATTCTCCTCAAATCCATACCAAAATCTCTCTCCTGGGAATGAAATCTTGCATTAAACACTGTTACTAAACATATCTTTTTTTATCTTCTCATAATCTGGAGCTTTTGTGTCTGGTAAGGATGGCCATTCTGACTGGTAGCTGGTTTCATAGGCTTGCTGTGCTATCTTGAGTTTCAAAGATCACTACAGCTACTAATAGGTGAAGGACCATGAAGGCAGTTACACAAAGAACAGAAATATTTCTGCTCTTATAAAATGATCCAGTATAGGAAAGAAGCAGACTTGCATGGTTCCAAATTCTTACTATGCTGCATAGCACGTTGTTGCCATGCTACCAGATTGCTTGCCTTGATATTTAAATTTGCCCTTAGATTTGTATTTAAAAAGAATGAACTGCTAACAGTATGTTAAAATATAAAATAACCTGACAAGACATAAGCCTCATCACCAATTTGTTCATGGTCTTTTGGCTTCTACATGTTTTAATTTTTTTTCCAAAAATAAACACCACCATCACAACAAATCTAAGATACGCATGAACCAATGAAATATGGAAAGGTTCTGGTTGGGAGTGTGATAAAGGTTTATGTCAAAGGAAGAATGTTGATTATAGTTTCCATACTTTAAAAAAAATGCATCTTGCCTGCCTTACTAAATGCCTCTGGCCATCTTTTGTCCTCTCCAGTTTAACATGACAAAGGGAAATCAGAGTATGATGATATTTTCTTGTTATTGATGTATTGTGGAGGAAAAAGGAACATTATTCCTATATATGTGTGTGTGCAGATATATATAAAATATCCTTTAGGCACAAAATCTTGTGTTACTGGAAGACAACTCTTGATTAGAGATAAGGCAGCTTTAAAAAGAAACTTATCCCTGTGATATTCTTAGCCAGTCAATCAGTGTGGCTTTAATTATGTAGAAGTATTTGACATGTTATGGCCCAGGAGATAAGAGCTGTTGCATACTAGATGAATGAAAGGGAAGGAATTCTGTTGGTGACTAGAAATTCCATGCTCAGTGCTGCATTAGAGACATAAAATGAGCACTGGAAGGGAATGCTTCCTAGTAAATAGTGATTTGCATTGTATTGCTGATTCCAGGATTATGAAGGTTATTGGTGGCAGACTTTTTCATTTCTGGTTAATGACTACTTGCTTTATTGATGGAAGAGTTGCCATGAAAGTACCTGTGTAGTATCAGGAATGTGCCTTTACATCAGTTGTGTTGGTGGGAATTTTTTTGTTTGCTTGGTTTTTTGTTTGGTTGATTGGCTTTTGTGTTGTTTTTAAAGAATAATTAAGGGGTTTTCTTTATATTTTCAGTGGTAGGTGGAAGTCTCAGTTTTCACCAAGTAAAAGGTATCTGTTGTGATACTGGTTGTTTTCAGTGCTTGGAAAGAGACCACGTTAAAGTTTTTCCACATGGATTCCACACCTATCTGCAGTGATAATAAATGATCTGTCCAGCATGTGTTTAATTTGGTATTTGTCCTCCATTTATTATTCAATTTGTATGCATTATAACTGACCCACCAACTAACAGATAATGATTTGGGGGGAAAATGGAGGGGAATTATATATTAAAGTATTACTAAACCTTTGCAACAGTATTATTTTCCTTCCTGTGCATATATTTATTTTTTAAAAATTTTAGTCACAATTCAGTAAAATACCTGTCTTACTCTTGAGCCAACATTGATTTAACTTAGATCTGTTGACATTTTTTAGTGTCAGGACTCTTATGATATTTCATGGTTTAGTTTAGGCTCCAGCTGTTGGTGTGTGAGAATCACAGCTTTGAGCTTATACTCAGACAGGCTCTAGGAGTGAAGAAACTATGAATGTGTACTTTAAACATTTGTGGACTATATGATACCTTTAATTCTGGAGTTCTTGTGATTTGCAGTACTACAGCAACTGTAGTAGAAACAAGTTCCTTAATATTAACCAGCATCTGTTTGAATGAACTAATCTCGAGTTACCAGTTTTCTTTCTGGTACTTAACATGGTTATAACTGCTCACAATAAATACAAACAAACCAAATGTCATCCAGATTTTTCTGAACCAGCTGTTTTGTCAGTGAACAGTCCATGGTGTTGCATACTTTCTTCTAGTCAATGATATTCCTATTTAAAATAGTAATTAAATAATGTAGTAACCTGCTACAGTGTTGGTAAATCCCACTGGAAGTTTAGGAAGCAAAAGCTGTTTATTACTGCTCTAAGTTTCCCACCCTCCCCATGCCTTGGCACAATGACTCTTGTTCCTTGATAGGATGAAATCCATACTGTCTTTAAGGTGTTATCTCTGTCCTCAGCAGATAAACTCGTGACTAACTGTGGCTGCCAGCTGAGGCTGACCCTCACTGAATGGTTGACAACTTGCAGCACGTTGGTGACACTGACACACTGACTGTCAGCTCCTCAGGCTGACAGTGTGGCAGTCCTTGCCCCTCCCTCCTTCCTCCGGCCTGGGAGGCTCAGCAGGACGGTTCCTATGCCCGAGCTGTGTGCCAGGCTCCTTGGCACAGGATCATCCTGAGGGACCCTCATGCATTGTAAGGACACGAAATGGGGGAAATTCAAACAGAAATTCCTAAAGAGTAAAGTCTGAAGTTTACCGTACATGTGGAACTTAACCAAACTCCATAGTAGCATCCTGAATGAAATGGAGGTGATTGGAAAAAAAAGACAAAAATCTATGGTAGTGGAGTCTAGTCCTAGTCCTAGTGTCTAGGACCCCTTGGTGGAAGTCATTTAGAAGATAGCAGTAGACTGTCTTTGCTCAAAAGACTGACCTATCCAAATAGACTTCACAGTTTGGTACCTTCTGTTTAAATTAATCTGACAGAGGAAAAGAATAGTGTCAAAAAGTGGTACCAGGCCAATATAACCTCATATTATGGTAGCAAAAGATTATGAAACGCTGGATTTAATCAATAACATGCAGACCAAACATTTACTGAAAACCCGAATTATAGGTGTCTGTAATTATCAGAGAATATAACTTAAATGTACCTAACTGGAAAATCTTAATTTGGTTCTGCTATTTAGCTGAATTTTGCTGTTAACTTTCTTTCTGGGTTAAACTATAGAGATAAAAATAATTACCTTTGTAGGCTAACATATTAAGTATTTTCCCTATATAAATATGAATAGCAGGTGGATAAAAAGTTCTCTGCTCTGGAGACTATGAAAGGATGGCTTTGCAGTTATTACACAATTTTCATTGCTGTTTTCTTTACTAGTACTGTGTCACTGGGGGTGGGAGTGGGGGTGTGTTTGATTTTTAAACAAACTCCCCAAAGTCTGCTTTATTCATTTTTCAGCTGCAGACTTACAGATTCTTAAGCTCTTTGTGTCAGGACTGTCTGCAGAATACTTAACATGATGAAATCTTGGTTAATGGACTTTCCCACAATACACGTAATTTAGGATTTATTTGCCCCCAGTTTAAAGTTGTTGCTATAGCAAATACAAGACGAAGAATTAAATGGAAAGGAATATATAATGTGACTGTACAGGGTTTGCATCTGGTAAAGGGCCTGATATCAGGAGGCACAGAAGTTGATTATACCCTTGCTAAGCTAGGCTACATGGGATGGTACATGCCCTGCAGGGAAGCCTTCGAGGAGCCTGTCAATCCATTGGGAGAGCCCAGGAGAGGTGCACACAGTGTTAGGTAGTTGTTGTTTTACAGTGTGGGCAATTTCTATGATTAAGGGACTGTGACGTATCTTTAAGTGGCTGGAAGTTGACCTTTGATTTGAACTGGGTGCAGCTCAAGCATCTTTCAGGACTTCGGTTTCACTATGAGCCGCAGCCTTCCCTGCGGGGCTCCTGTCCCCAGGAATGTCCCACAGTCCCAGCGGGACTGTGGCTGCCTGTTGCTGCAACACAGGAACTTCTGTTGCCACCAGGACACTGCCATGGGGTGGTTGTTCAGTTAATTCAGTTCTTGTTGATAATAATTAAGCTTAGAAAGGTGAAACAGAGTTGACCTAATGATAGAAAAACAGAAATTGTTCCAAGTGTTAGAAGTATTAGTTTGCGTTTGACTTTCCCGAGGAGCACTATAAGAGTTCTATAATTAGTAGTTACTAAGGATCGTGTTCTGCCAGCCATGATACTTTGTCATATTATCTATGTATTTATGCAACTGCAGACATTACTTACTTTAAACCAGATATGAAAATTTATATACCTATTGCCTTGAGCATCAGTTGAAGACAAACCAGTCTGTTTATGAACAATGAAATTACTGAATAAATCAGCAAGACTTGTACTGCCATTTACATTCTTGCCTCAGTAACTACTTACTGTGTGTTTAGTGATGAGAGAGGCAGAGTTCTGAATTGGAAAATTCATGGATAACTACAGAATAGACTGGCCACAGTGTACCGATGTGATGCCTCAGTGATTTTTCAACTGTTTCATCTTTAAAGGAAAAATGTTAATTCTTGAAAGTCTTAGCCAAGTGCATAGGTACATTTACTGAGAACCTAGGAAATGCATGCTTCTTTAAATACATTATGCGAAACTTTCTCTTACAACAAATGAAATAAAATGCTGGGGAAATTCTTGTTTTCGCACTAGCTTTTTTTATATATCTATTTCTAAAGATATTAGAACATTAGAGAATATTATTTCATTAATATTCCCTATGTCCTTTGCTAGCCAATGTGTCAGGTATGGAGCAAGAGGCGTCTTGTGTGTAGGTGTCTTCCATACTGCTGCCCAGCTATAACCTTGGGGTACACCAACCTTGCACTGCAGGATTAGTGCCTTTTCTCCAACAGATCTGCTCCATAGAGTTTTTTTCTGTGTAATGCCATTAATTTACGTGCTGCAGTTAAGCCAGCTGCAGTCAAAACCTAATCTCTTGTTTAGGCCAACTGTAGATCTAATTAACCCTGCTAGCACTGCATCTTGTTCAGTCACAGACTGTACTTCCTCCAAGAGAATGGCTGAAGTTGTATTCATAATTTTTAGAATACTGTCTAACAGTGAGTTTTCAGTGTTCTCCCTGTTCCATGCTGCGCTGTTGCCTGCTTAGTCTGTCAGTTACTGATAGGGAAAATCTATGTACCTGTGTGTGAAGAAAAGGGAAAAAAAATCAGCCCTAAATGCATGCTAAGCTCTCCACATAGTTGGGATTTTGACAGGCCGCTAGAACTCTCAATGTTCCCATCTCTGGCAGAGCACAGGATGGCAGAGAAGACAAAGAAGAGATAGACAGCTATCATCTCCTGTGCTTTCATGAAGTTAATGAGCATGGAGGAGTGACATGCACACAGTCCAAGATTATTCAAGAGACTAAAAAGATATAAACAGCGTAGTATGAGCTCCCAAAGGCTCATGCCAATCTCTTCTATAATTTCTGCTGGAATATTTGTTTACTCTAATTTTCATAATGACAATATTTCAGCTTTATCAGACACCTGTAGAGAGTAGGATCTCCTGTCTCATTTAAAACAGTTGTTCTTCGCTATAATGACTTGGCAAAAGTGAGATGAACATTCAGTTACCAACATGAAGGTCCAGAGGAAAATGAATGCTTCCTAAGACCTTCAGCAGGCTGATGTGTAAGGGAAGGTATGCTCAGAAGTGATTAATTTATGGGGTGTCATCTCCCAGCATCAGGCTTGAATCCTACAGATTCTGTTACAGTTACAGAAATCACCTAAAATCAAGGTACTTTTTTCCAAAGATGGTCAGAGACTTTAAGAAATATTCAGTCACTTGATTTTGCCACCAGACGCACTCAAGATAGGGAATAAATTTAAGGAGTGAACAAAGGGATTGCTTTGTTCCCCTGCTTTGTCTGGTGAAGCTCAGTTCTTCAGTTTTCAACTTCTCCAACTAGACAAGATCCTCACGCCTCTTTTCTCCTTTACAAGCCATTAGGATCTAATGGGATAAGACTTGTGCATCAGAGCCTAGGCAGCTAATGATGCCTCATTTCCTAGCTGCAAGTGGAGCAATTTAAACAATACAGTTAATATATACAGCACAGAAAATCTGTTCAGTCAAGAATTTCACTCGAATTTTGCATGCAGATTTCTTGAGAAGGGTTTTCCACCTTTACTGAAAAACTTTTTCAAACTAGAGGGTAGACAGTTGAGATAGCCAAAGTCATATTTTTTTCAAAGAATCCTTTAACTGTGGGCTAATTGCTTAATTTATTTCATCCAAGATGAATGTTGCTTGTATTTTATGTAGCATCAGAAAAGAAATGAAACTTTGAAATCTTCTGTTTAGGCAATAAAGATATTGAGGGAAAAAAAAAGGAAAAAAATCAGCTCAGTTCTCCAAAATAAAAGAACACTGTCTTTGGTATTGCAATTTCACAGATAGAAATCTGCATAGACTAGTCTGTTTATCTGCTCAAAGCTCTTTACATAACTGGCACTTTGTCATCTTCTGTCTATAAATTATAGCCAGTCATTGCTGGAGTGTCTGAGTAACCAAGCATAGGGTTTGCTGCTTTGCATATAAATGGAGCTACAGTCCTGGATCTCTGTGAACATAAATACGGACATGAAGGCATTCTTGCTCTTCAACTTGATACCAGAAAACCCCCACCCTTAATGCCATACATCTGTGGATGCTGCTATAAATGTGGAGCAGTTAACCTCTTTGGTTCCTTTAAAATGGAATGGTGGGAATTGATTTGGGAGAAAGACATGAGTGCATAAATCACATCAAACCAAATATGGATTGTTACATGAAATGGGCAAATCAAGTAAAAAATTTTATGTCAAGTGTTTTTCACTGACTTGGTGAAGAGAAGACTTTTTTCAAATGTTATTCTTTGCATTGGTAATACACTAGTAGAGACAGTTTACATCTCAGAAAACTCAGTCTGGATCAACCCAATTTACATCTTTCCTAGCGTGACACTACAGTAACATCTGGAAATGATCCTTAAATAGAACAGGAAATAGGCTTTATCTAAATATTCACCTTACTAATTAACTCTTCCTGATAGAGTTATAAGATCCTAATCTTTCAGTATACAGAGCATGTTACAGCTGGCAGATTTAAACATCTGTGTAAGTGCTTGGTACTTTTTTGGAAAACAAAATATCTGTCTGTACAACCAAAATACCAAGCTGCAGAGAACCAGACTTCAAAGGAGCTACAAAATTCTACATGTAAAACTCCACCTACCCCAACTGAGGATAAACGATGATATCATTACTTAAATTATACTGGTTACTGTGGATGATCCGTCCATAGCTGATTGCTTCTTTTTAAATTAAATAATTTGCATTGCAAATTGTAGGATGGCAGACTATTTTTTTTCAACCAAATCAGGTCAATTCCACCTCTATATCCAACAATCCAATAATGAAGAGCATTTTGGCTACCCTGTTTTTCATCTTTTGTTTGCTTAAATTATTTTCTATTGAGCATAAAGGACAGATATTTTTGTAAGTTCACTGTTGGGTTTCACAGATGTAGGTTTAAGGAGATTATTTATGCTTTAGGATTTAACATCTACCAACATGCTGTTCATTTGCCTGATATCACAGGGGACTAGTTCTTTCATTTGCAATTTATAAATCCTCATCTTCAGACTTTGGTTTTCAGATAGCTGGATGTTTGGAGCATCCAGCAGTTTTTAAGTTAATGAATTTTATCCCAGATGAACTAACAGTGTTTATTAAACCAACATGATATATGGTAGGTCCAGGGTTTTGTTTTGAAATGTAAATAGAACAGGCAATGCTAACCTGGTAGGTTGTCGAGGAGTCACCTTGGGAGCCCTCCCTTAGTTTGATGCATGTTTGATGAAGAATGCTGTTTTCTTGTGTCCTTTACTGAAAAATTCGGTGATTAACTTTCCAAAAGGACAACAGCAGAAGCTCAGAAGCCTATATCCAATGTTTTTTCCTTCCAAAAACATTGCATCTGGAATAAAAAAGTCAAACTTGTGCTCTGTATGCCTTATAAGACCCTAGGTCTTTGCAGAGGTGGTAAACAAAGATGTGGCTGAATCTCATGACAAGTTTGTCTCATGATACCTCAAATGCCTGTAAATGTGTCTGCTGTGGCTCATAGAGAGTCTTACACTCCATGCAGACCAACTATTCATATTCCTGCAGCAGCAGCTCCATACACTATGTTTGATAAATAAATCCTTTATTCCCTGTAGAAGTCTAGATCTTGAGATCGTACCAGTTTCCAATCCCGTTGTACCAGGATCCAGGGAGAACAGGAGCTCTCAGACATTTGCTGTGCAATAAATGATAACCTGCTCATAAGGCAGGATGCTTGAAACATTAAAATGTGAGAACAGAAGGTGACATCAAAATGAGAGCCTTGCTCGAAATGCCTGAGTTAGCTAAATCTCTATGCTGCTTTCCAATATGTTGCCTATTCTTTTATAATTAAAGCTTGAAATTATTTTTATATGGTGCAGTGATTGACTTCAGAATGAGGAATTTAAAAAATCCCTATGAGAGAAAGCTTCATAATAATTAATATTATTATGCTCGAAATTTGAAAATAACCCTGTTTCTTTCTCAGTGGTTTTCATCCTGTTCTTGGCAAGCATTTTCCTATGCTGTGTTCCTTGTGCTATGAGAGCCATTCTGGATTGCTGGTAGGCTCACAACTCAAGCAGTTTGTGTTCAAATGACCAAATGCCTCGATTTGATAATTCTGAGCTGGGATGCTGTGAGCTTTCAAAATGCAGTCTAGCATTTTACAGGGGCCTGCAGGCCCCACTATAGTCTTACCAAGAGCTCATCTTGTATTCAGTTTTCTTTGGACTCTGAAAAAGCAACAGAGGACAGAATTTCCCCACTGAAGTTTTATTATGTTTTCAGAGCTACTAAATAAAAACTGTATATCCTGTTATACTGTAATTTTGTAATATAATGCATCTTAAGCATGTTTTGGTACTATCAAGTATCATCAGATTATTAGTATTTTATGGAACTTTCTTCCACCATTTAAAAATTAATACTTTGTCTTCTCTGATCTTCAAAGACTAGAAAAAATGCAGATAAGCCAGAAAGAAGACTATGGAAGAGGCAAACAGTTGTGTTTCAATTCTGCACCTGTGCAAAGGTCATTTTTATGCACTAGAAAGCTGAAAAGCCCTGCAAGATAAAGCCTGCAGCATGTAAGGAATGTTGAAACAGGAAAGGCCGGAGGCAGAACCTCTGGATCCATCTGCTGTCCTCATGCTTGTAATGGGAAGCTTGAGCAGATAATGCAGAGCAACTGGGGAAAAAAATCATTTCACGTCCAGAACTGGCAAATTTCCCCATTACACAACACACGTACCGTGCTATACTCTGACAACATAATCTGACCTTGAAAAAGTCAAAGTGTTCTTCACAAACGCCCAAAAAGTATTCTTTGCATGGAAAGGTTCTTGTTTTTTTCATTTAAAAGAAGAATTCATTATTCCATGCCATGTCCATGTTTAATTTTTTATATCTCAGTGGTGTTTACTACAATTGCTGATACAGATTTCTACTGTTTTCATATACTTGCAGCTGATCCTGGCTAGATTTACTCTTGTTTTGTTTCATACTAAAGCTTTCAATGAGATCTGTTCATGAGGCATCTTGTACTACACACAGAAGTACCCCAGGGCATTGTATAAATTAATATTCCACCCATGAATGTAGCTAGTAGTTAATTTATCATTTGGCAGTGAGAAACAAGAGACTAGATTACTGATTAATTGTAATGAAGCTGAACAGGATGCTCACGTGTATGCAGACTATTATTGTACTAGTGACAGCCTTTGCAATAGGCAACCTGTTTCAGTAGTGTTAAGTTTAGCAGTTTAAGAAATAAGTAGAAACAGTGGTAAATAGTAGCAGTATTTTTAGTTTAGCTAATTAAAATTTTATGACTGGCATAGAGGATTTGAGTTTATGGCATCTTCAGATTTGGCATGGGGAAATAAGGGAATTCTCAAGAGTTGACTTCTGCTATAACCTGTCATATCTTATTATGCTGTTTCCAACTCTGTCTGATTTAAAACAGACTTATAATTTATTCTTCACTATAAAGAAGAGAAAAGAGAGCCTAGTCACTGCAGCCAGGAAGTACATCTGAAATAATACCGTGATAGCTGCGAGTGGCTGTTAGGAGCTTCACTTGGGCTTCAAACTTCTCTGCCCCAGGCATATCTCCAGTTGGGTTTGTGAAAACATGGCTGCTCTGCGTTAAAACTCCTTTTAGGTTCTGGATTTTATTTTAAACCAATCACAATTTTAAAATAAAAACGTAAGATTTTCCTTCCTAATGAATTCTTGTGCCATGTGTCACAGGGCCATATATAGCCTGATGTAAATGCGTCATCCTTAATTAATGTCTGCAGCAAAGACATACACTTGTGTGAAGAACAGTCTGGCTTAGGATTGGCTCTTAGCTTTGGGATGATGCATGGACATGGCCCATAGTTAATTCTGTAAACCTCTGTCAGACATTGTGGATTTAATAAAGATGATGGCAGAAACCTGACAGTCCTTTAATCCAGTTTCACTGCCACCATCTTTAGCCAAGACTATTCTTGGAGTTTTCTATCTGTGGGAGAAATATGATGAAGAATAGTGATAAAAACAGTGCATCAAATGATTTATGAATTCAGTGATTTAGGAGTACTAAACTGTAACCCTGTCCAGGTGATCAGTGCTTGTGAAAGGATGCAGCTCTGGGCATGCCCCGTGTCATCTCAGAAGGGATAAAATGCCACACTTGATTCACAAAGCACTGTGCAAATTTGGCTTGTGTTTTGTCATTGTTCCACCAGTTAGGATTTACTGTGTTGATTGGTGGATTCAGACAAGGTAATTCTGCAGCATTTAGTATTGTTACTGCAGAAGCACCTTTGCATTTAAGTGGAAAGAGTCCTTTAATTCTTCTCAGAGAGACAAGAGGAGACTGGACTCTCCTGCATGACTTTGCATCTCCCTTTAAATAAAAAGCTCGTATATCTTTGGAACAGGAATATTGTCCATGAAGGAGTGACCATATGTCACTTCCTGCTCTTCTGACCAGCTTTCGTTTACTGTAGTTTCATAGAAGACACTACTAATTACAGATTTCTTTAACGTACACTTTGATTTTGCAGTAAGAATAGGAGTTAGGTACCTGCAGTGTGTGCTCCTGCTTTGGAACATTTTTTTTTTCATCTGATTTGCACATTGGTACTTTGTACTGCTGTCTTTTTGTGTCCTGTAATTTTCTAGTCAGTCATCCTCCTGTATTAGCTTCCTAATTCCACAAAAAAAAAAGCATTCAGACCTTAATTGATCTGTTGCAAATAGATTTTAAAGACACAGCCACCTGAGTTGCTTGTTCCTGATGTGCCGCTTTGTACATATGCTCCATTTCTGCCTCTCTTTACTCAATTGCTCTAAGCCTCCTTCCTTAACTTCACCCAGACCTCAGCACTCCTGACAGATGTAAAATACAGCAGTCATGTTGAGAAGAGCCTTTACTGGGTTATTCAGCTAATTCCTCTGCATCATGTCATCATTTCAGTGCTAAAGGATTTTGAGGAAAAGGCTTAAATTCACCTGAGCTTAAATGAAAGGTGAAAAAGTACAGAAAAACAAATCTCAGATCAGGCTTGTCCTGAGCAAACAAAATATGCTGCCTTGGGGCTGCAGGAGTGCAGTTGTAGTCTATCAGGCTGGCTGAAATTGGAAATAGCATTCTCATTTGTCATGCACTATAATCAAATTGGATGCAGATTTGCAGACCTGGATAACAATGATTGGATCTCATCAGTTATTTTTACACTGCATTGAGTGTAAACAGTAGTGGTTTGGGGTATAATGCAGTGGATTTTTGCCAGTGTTTCCTTTATTATCTATAACTAGTGACAGGCAGTGATTTTCTATGCAGAGCAGCTGCTGGTTTATTTTATTCTAACTGCTTGCCATACCTGTGTTTCTGGATGCAAAGGAAATATTTCTCAAGATGGCAACTAACAATTCAAGAATAGAAAATATTGGTTTTGGTAGTCTGAGACCTACCTAGGTGCTAATCATCAGCCCTTTGAGCAATTTTAGAGCCTTCAAGTTTCACTGCTCATGTAGTAAAGGTGACACTATTGATACAATTAAGGGCTTTTTTTATTACTGAAGCACTAGCATTTATTTTTAATAAGGTGCTCTAGTCCTTTTCTGCAGACCTATGAACGGTTTGTTCTCCAGACTCCTCCTTCACATTTTATGGTGATGGATTTGGGCTGCAGCTGGAGCTGAACAGGAAAATGAAAATAAATAAGAATAGATGGCTTGTCACTATGGTTTGAAGTTGAACTGATGAAACTGAATTATCTTTGTCTAGCTTTTTAAGATTTGCAGTGACCACAGTAATATGTATCAGAGGCAAATCAGAACACTTTGGAAGGGATTTTGAGAGACATCTCATCATAATCCTAATAGGCTAAGAAGAACTGATGATATATGAAAATTACAGGTATTTGAGATTCTCCAGTTTAATATCTGTAAATATAATAGATATAAATTTAATATCTGTTTAATATCTACCTAATGTACACAGACATCATTTAATTACTAATATTTTCATGATGTATAGGAAGGTTTATTTCTTATTTCAGTTTATTTCTAAGAGCCCTCTGAATCACTTTTAATCCATACCCCCAGCATCACTGATATAATTGACTTCTGGAAAATATTAAGAGGACTAATTAATTTATTTTAAAATTTAATCTAAGATCAATTATATTTTGACTTTAAGTATCCTTTTCTGTATAACTTTGTGTGTGTTTTCAGCAATTCTGTTCTAAAACTGAGGATAAAGAAATAGATGGATGAATTGCCCTAGGAAAAATGAATCAGGAGATCTCTGGTACAGACAGGGCTTTGTCCACTAGACTGCTGCACTAATTCTAGGGAGGTGGAGTCCATGATTTTGAAAGAAGAATACTGAGGTGAAAGTAGAATAAAGCTGACAGTAAATGTGATAGCTTGCTAAATCCGATGCCTAAAGAGTTAGAAGAATACTGTATGTTCCAACTATGTCACTTTTAACTTCAAAGTATTTTGATTCTAAATTTAGAAATGTTCAAGTAAGAAAAGAGTTAATGGCAAAATACATACTCCCCCAAATGTTTTTATGCTACTGGTATTTTTAAAAATCCTCCTAGCTAATATAATAGTCATGTTATTATAAAAGCATGATATTCTTGACAGCTTCCAGAGATTGTCTTAATGTTTTGTGTAGTGGAAAATAGCAGCTCTGTTGAGGAAATGCAGCTCACTACTAGATATGTTCTCCAGCAGTGTAACAAATATTCAAGTGCAGTAATCAGAGAAAGTAAGAGATTGATCAGGATTTGTGTACAGTTAAAAGTTTACATTAATTTACCATTTAGAATGGACTAAGTCAAATCACAGATTGATTTTCATAACAATAGGCAGAATACCTATTAGATGTTAGAAAAAAGATTATTATCACCAGCATATAATCTACTAGACAGTGTTTACTAGGGTGTACAGTGTCTATTATGGTAAAGTTCATTTTTGGTTCTTTTGTTCCTGTGTGTGTCTTAAGAAAGGTGTGTCAAAATAATTGCAGTGAAATTAAAAAAAAACAAAAACAAAAACAAAAAACAAACTAGGAACTGTAATTTGTAAGGTCTTAAAAGTATACTTTGTTTTTGTGCTCCATTTTTCAACTCCAGCAAAGTAACTGATCAGAATGAAATGTCTGCTCTTTCTGTAGAATAACTAAGCAATGAGTTCTCTCTTCCTGAAGCCCTCTGCTCCCCAAATTAATCATGATAATAAACCCATAATTTATTACCCATAATCAACTTGAGATATATTTGCACATGTATGAGTTCCAGGATACTCAGGACGGCTGTATAACATCTGAAGGTGTTGGGTGTTTTTTAAAGAGCAAGTACCACATGCTCATTATTGTTATTATCCAGTAGGCACGGGGTTTTTGAGTCTTTTTGAGGAGTATGTCCTTTGTGCATCATCTCAGCATGGCAGCATCTGTTTGCCCACTATTAATCTCCTGTTTGTAGGAGTATTTGTCCTCTGGTGTTGTGATTCCTTTGTAACTTCATGCCTCAACATGAGGATGAACAGTTCTGCCAAAACAGAGTATGGCACAGGCCCTTCTTATTCCAAAAAGGAAGTTCCTCCCACCTTGACCTTTAAAATTCATACTTGCTAAAGCTTTACTTGACTGAAGTGTGTGGGGTTGTTCCTCAGATCAGACTTGCTAGGAAGCCTGAAGTATTTCTGTAAATGCTTGCGTTGGAAGGCTGCTTATTCATTCAGAGTGCATACATGGGTTTGTGGGTTAGCCTAGGAAAATTGCTGCAGTGTGGTGCAGTGGTACAGCAGCTCACTGCCACCTCTTGGCATTAATCCCAAGGGTTGACTCTTATCACAGCCAAGTTTTGCAGTACTTTTAAGCCCTACTGTGTGAAGGACATGAGAAAATTAACTGATCTCTAACTGTAGATCTCAAGGACATTAAAATTAATATACATAGTAATATAAAAATGTACAGTGAAGTATAAATGGCAGCTTGTATAATTCCTATTGTACAAGAAATGCATCTCAGTAAGCAGACAGAATGTGTTTGGAATGCTGTGGAACCAAGTTATCACAACAAGATCAATTAGAGGTGATTGAACTCAGAAGCCTGTTTAAATTACTTTAGTAATATCTTGAGTACAGCTTCTAGGAAATGTGCTTTATTAGCTGTAACTTTCTTTCACAGACTTCTAATAATGGAACAGATAATTTACTGTGTTATAAAAGACTGCATATCTTAAAGCAAAATAATTAAATAGAATATTAACTGTTGAAAAAATTCCATTTTTAACACAGCACTAGAAATTCTTTCATGTCTAACCCAAGCCATTTCTTCTTAAATTTTTAGAAGACTTTAATTTCTTATTTTAGTTGCTTAAAAATTCTTTATTTGCATGACTGCTGCAGCAATTGTATAAGAACAGGAGGGCGGCCAATATTACAAAACTTGCAGATAGAAATAACAGACTTACTGAAATACAAAGAACTTTCCTTTCCTTGCTTGCTGCTGCAATAATTTCAGCTATTTTTGTTAGAGAAAGTTCAGAGCTAACATCAAGTTGCTTGTAGTGTGTGATAAGAGAGAGAAGTATTTTAATGTACATGTAGATGTCCTACATAACACCTTTGTAGCCCAGTTTCACCATTTTTGAGGAGTTCTATCTCTTTGCAAGACTAGCAAGAGAAGAAAAAGAAAGAAAGAAAACGTTGGGGTTTTTTCCCTGCAGAGATGAAGGGTTCAACAGACCTACAAAACAAGTTGGAAAAGTTTTCTGGTCCTTAGTGAGAATTTCGATCTCAGTCACCAAGGCTTGGGGCAAATCACCTCAGACATGTTCAAACACACCTGCAGGTCCTGAAAAATGGCTGTGACTACACCCTGTCACTGCTCAGTCCCTTCTAGCCAGGCAAGGCAGCACCCAAACACTGAGGGAGCTTCAGCTCAGTGTCCCTCAGGGCTGGGAGGAACGGCAGCAGAAGTCCTGGAAGCACTCTGTGCCTCTGTGCACGGCTGTACGCCCAGCCCTGGAGCAGCTCAGTGGGTGCAGGAGGCCTGGCCAAGCTGGGATTCTGGGATCCCACTTGTGTCACGGTGCAGAACTCTGCACTGGGAGGTTATTAAACAATGGCATGGTAGTAATTGCATGATTATTCACAAGGCACTTAGAATATTAATGATGTCACTTACTGCAGGTGAAATTTCTTCATGATCTTATCCAGCTTGTGCAGAAACATTGTCTGTGTTCCCCGGAACTGCGGTGCTTCCACCACCCTTCAGCAGAGATATTTTAAGAGTCTGGACTAAATCCTAAAAAAGAGGGGAAAAAATATCCAAATTGTGCCATAATTCCTGATAGAAGATATTAAGCTGCTAACCAAAAAGGGAACTGTGCATGGAAAACTTGGATTAAAAGTAGCATTGCAAATAAAAATACCTAATTTAATCTCCCAAAATACTTTATCACATTTATTTATTGTGTCACGGGGCTTTGAGCAGCCTGTTGTAGTGGAAGGTGTCCTTGTCAATGGCAGTGGGGTTGGAACAAGATGATCTTTAAGGTCCCTTCCAACCCAGGTCTATTCCTTTTTTCTTTGAGCTATGTGACAAAATGCAGTCTTCAGATGACACTGCTTTAGAACTGCTTTTTGATTTGAGACTTGTCATTCTGGTGGTCAAAGATCAAAACCATTGCTCTGTTCTCAAGGGTCTTTGACACTGCCAGCATGATTTTCTACTTGAAATTGTTCTCTCTGCTCTCAGTCTTTCATGGCTGTATTGTTTTCTGTGGTCCTGAATATTTTTTCAAGATGTCTTCCCACGGAGTCTTTCTTTTCCTGTAGAAGTCTGTACAACAGTGTCCATTGTTCTGTCTTATTTCCCTCCATACCCTTTGTCTCAGTAATCTCATATTTAGTTGAGGGATGATTTATACTTGCACCTCTATTCCAGACCTTGCCTTTGTTCAGGATTTTAGATGTTCTCTCAGTGTTCCTAAAACAGAAATATCTGACCAGTACAGATATTTGTATAAATCAGAAGTCTTTATACCCTATTTATATCCTTTCACAGCCAGTGTACAAAAGAAGACTTTTTAGCCTGTCCTTCAGGCCTGCAATTAGCATGTACCTTTTCATATGCCTTCTTAAGTGTAACTAGTTTTCTGTATCATATCCAATGAAGTAATCTTCTTTTACAATTCTAATTAAGTTTTGTCTAATTTCTGTAATGTTTTCTCTGACCTTAGTGAATGCCATTTCTCTTTTCTTCTAGCCACTCAGTCTACCACTACAAAGACCATATTCTTACACCTCTGGTGTGACCACATCATCAAAACACTCCATCCTTTTCCATTAACAGTAGTAGTAATAATAATAAATTTAAAAATCTGGTTTTTAAAGTGAAATCCTTAAAAGTTCTTTGTCTCCTATTTTATTTATTATCCAGCAACCAACTAGAGATACAGGACTTTGATCATCCATTTATTATTGTATCTAGTAAGCAGGTTAGGCCTCTTCCCATGCTGCCTCTTGCATGTAGGAGAAGGTGTTAAGAAACTCTTGAAAAGATTTATCTATATCCTTCATATAAATTAAGAA
>VXBN01000921.1:0-55463 GCA_013397395.1 Sinosuthora webbiana
AGACATTATTCCTCGTTTTCCCCCCAAATTAATAGATCTATATTTCACTTAAACTAATCCCAGGAGTCGCAGCACTCCAGGAACCATCCCTCTCCAAAAGGAAGACATTATTCCTCATTTTCCCCCAAATTAATGTATCTAAACTTCACTTAAGCTAATCCCAGGAGTCCCAGCACTCCAGGAACCATCCCTCTCCAAAAGGAAGACATTATTCCTCGTTTTCCCCACCGGCCCCAGCAGCAGGTTGCTGTTAACTTGTCCTGAGCCTAAAAATAGTTCTCCTCAAAGGAAACCCGAACCCTGCGCTCTCCTCCTTCCCTCCCTCCCTCCCTAATTAATGGTTTCCAGGTCAGCCCGGCGCCCGGGGAACATCTGTTTGTTTTCACTCCTGTCCGAGGAAAGGCAGAGCTGACCTGAAAGGGGAACAAGAAATAGGGTTTGATGTCTGCACGGCCTCTCTGACACAGATCTCCAGGTACTGGGGCCTTGGAGAGGAAAGGAGCATCCACAGAGGCACATTCCCCGCTGCAGTGTGTGTCCCTAACTCCCAGAGGGATCTCCAGCTCCACACTCAACAGAGGGATCACCCACAGCTGCTTTTAGGAGCATCTCTTGCAAAAATGCGGAAATGAACGCGATGAAGCGAGCTGGATCCACAGGGATCATCCAAATCCAGCTCCTGGCCCTGCACAGACACCTGAACAAGCCCACCCTGTGCATCCCTGAGAGCACTGTCCAATGCTGAGACCATTCCCTGGGGAATGTTCCACCCTCTGCAGAAGAACCTTTCCCTAAAATCCAGCCTAACCCTCCCCTGATGCAGCTTCCTGCCCTTAAAGCCGCCTAAAACTCTTTCCTGAGGGAGCTGCCCTCAGGAATGATTTGAACATTTATTTTCTACACGTGAGGGAGACTCCAGCAAACCCAGGAATGGTTTTGTCTTTCAGTCTGAGTGAGGCTTGCACCTTTCCAATCCATCTGATGGCGGGACAGGGAATATTTCTCTCGCTTTTTTCATGGATTTGAGGAGAGGCAGGAGGCCGGGAAGCTCCGAGTTTGTGACACGGGAACCCCCCCTGTGCCACATCCCCCAGCTTCCCTCGGCTCCCCAGCTCCGTAAAACAACAGGGAAAGCCGGGAGATGCAACTGCAGCGGGGATTTGGGAGATCCACAGGGAAATCAGCCCCGAGGATAACGGACGGGTCGTTAATCAACGTGGAAAATCGTGGACAAACTGCTTCCGACGGCAAAGCCGGAGCAGCAAGGAAGAGGCAGGATGAGCAGGAGGAAAGAGGGAGGAGAGACATCTCCCAAAAGGGACTCTCTGAATGAAGAGAGACGGGCAATAAAACGAGAATCAGCAGGGGGGAAGAGCTGGAAGACGGAGGAGGTGGGAGTGTCCCGGTTTCCCCGTACATCCAGGAACAGGACCTGGCCCCGGGGTCTGTCAGCACCTCGGGCAGAGCCGTCACTTGTCGGCACAGCCCAGCCAGGGATGAGATCCCCGCGTTCCAAGAGGCAGCTCTGCCTGGATGGGGAGGTGCTGACAGGAGTGAGGCAATCCTTCCGTGCCTCACCCTCCTCAGAGCGCTGATCCCCCCGGGAATGTTGGCTCTGTGGGTGACGGCGATTCCAGGGACCCTCGGTGGCTTCTCCAGTGCCCTCAGCTGGGATTGCTGCTGGTCGGGAGGGAATGGCAGAGCTGAGTGTCCCGGGGTCCCATCCTGCACGTTCCAGCACTGGGATACAGCCAGCTCTGCATTCCAGCCTGCTCCAGGCCAAACCAGCCCGTGAAACGCTCTCCTGGAGCATCCTGCTCTCGGGAAGGTGTCCCTGCCCGCGGGACAGGATGAGGTTTGAGATCCCTCCCAATCCATCCCATCCCGTGATTCTACTCCATAACTCTTCCCATTCCAGCACAGACCAATTCCAGATCCATAGCATGGAGCAGGAACATCCAACCCCTCTGCCCCAAACCCCTCTCCAACCTTGTTGGAAAACGGGAATTTTATGGACGCGTTCCCAGAGCTCAAAGTGCAACACCCCGACCTTTAACTCACTGTGTTAATTGAGTTAATTACCCAGCCAATTGAGGTCTGAACCTGCTCTCCTGGCGTTCACAAGGATTGAACCTGGTTGCAGTCAAGGACCAAGGACGGGGATTTTTCTGGGAGCAGGCACAGGGAAACGAGGATCCGGGAAGCGCCACTTCCCGAGATCAAAGCATTAATTAAAAGTCCTAATTCGTCCTCCTGATGAGAAAACTGCACAAGCACCCGGGATGTGGAGGTTGGCTCCGCACTCCCCACCAGGCCAATCCCACAACGAGATTCCCTGGCTCCTTCCAGGGGTGAGGGAAGGTTATGTTTGCGCTCGGAGTGAAAAGCTCCGGATTTATTTTTCCGCTCAGCAAAAGAAAACCCCAAATAATCCTTTAAGTTCAGGTCAAGCCCAAAGCATGACCAATCCCTTCGTTTTGGTTTGGTGCTCCCGATCGGTCCTACCTTTTGCAGGAGGGTTTGGAGGCTATAAAATATCGCTGGGAGATGGAAGGACGGGAACACTGAGCTCGGAAAACGCAGGAGCAAAACCGAGCTGGCCTTGACAAAAAGGATGAGCTCCCAGTGCCAGCTCAGCAAAGAGCTGCAGTCAACCCCAAAATTGCATTTCTCGGCAAATAAACTCCTCATCCTGGAAGAAGTTGCCCGAATCTCCTCAGATTCCAAAAACAAGGCTCCAGCCCACCACCACATCCAGGTTTGGATCCTCTCCGAATGCTCCCAAGGCCTGGCCTGGAAACATTTTAAGGACTTTGATAAAAGCTATTTAATGGTGTTTGGCTTTGTTCTTAAGAGGAAAATATAGAAATAATGTGAAATTTTTCCTTTTATTCAGGAAAAAAAAAAAGATGTAGGAGATGGGAATTTTGCCCTACTCGGCGCTTAAACTGATTAAATGATCCATGGAAGAATCTCTAAAAATGCACAGCCCCACCACCTGGCTGTTATTGTCCTCCCTTTGCCAGCCCATTTTGTGGCTTTTCCCACTGGAAAGAATTGAGGGATTTTTTCCAGCGGTGGCTCGACCCAAAAAGCCCCAAGAGACGCCAAAGGCAGCCCCGGAGTCCCGCTTGGGTTTGGTTTGTTCTGGGTGTTTTTCAAAGTGCTGACAACGAAATCCTTTCATCTGCTGGGAAAGCAGCACGTGGGCTCCCATAAAACAGCAAACCCGTGACCCCTGGCAATTAAAGGGCTCCAAACTCTGCTCCCTCCTTCTCCTCTGTTCCCAGAACTGCTGCTGCTCCAGGAGGGTCGGAGAGGAGGTGAAGCAGCACCCAAAATTCCCCTGGTAAACAGCAAAATAAACCCCAGGCACCACACCTGGCAAAGATCTCGAGAGGTTGCACGTTCCACGAGGAATAATCGTCCAAAAGTTAAACCCAGCACAGCTCCTGCCGCCCAAGGACGGGCTTGACCTGCATGCATTGAGTTTTTTATCATGAAAATATTGCCCAGAAGAAACACATCAAATAAAATACTCGCCCCAAACCCCCTAAAATTTGAAAAACTAATGATTAAGCAGGAAGAGAAAAAGGTTACAGCTGAGGATTTGATCTCCTGAATGTCAAGGAAACAAAATATTCCTGTTGTGGGTGGGAAAACCTGCCCAGGGAAATCACACCCACCCAGCTCAGGGCTGAGGCAATGAGAACCACTCTCAGCTGGAACCACCACAGAAATATCCCACTTAACCTGGGTCAGCCTGAGCATTTTGCACGTCCCTGTGAAGAGGGATGGGAGAAGATTCCCACTTCAGCAGGGACTGAAGGGAAGAGTTACGAAACCCTCAGCTCGGCTCCATCCTTCCTTCTCCCTCTTTTCTCGCCCCTGAGGACTTCCCTACTCTCCATCAACTTTCCCAACAATCTGAGAGGGCTGGGGCTGGAGCAAAAATAGCCCTGATCCGACAGCACGTTCCCAGCAAAGTCCTGGGTGAGCAGGGCTGATCCAGATCCAACTCCTGGCCCGGCTCCTCCTGGCAGCGCCGACCTCCCCAGCCCCGGCCAGCACGGGATGGGAGTTCACTCCCTGCTCCAAACAAACCAAACCCAGAACTCTGCGAGGCCTGATCCTGTCTGCTCGTCCAGCTGAGCCCACGCTGGGGAAATCCAGCAGGTTTCCACATGAGCTGCTCCGTTCTCACCGCGGAGAGCAGGGGAGAGGGGCCGGGGCTGCTCCGAGCGCTGGCTCCGGGCCCTGCTGAGCTGAGCTCAATCCCCTTTTCCTGAAGCCTGTGGGTGGTTCTGAGACCGGGCTTGATGGGCTCAGGGACAGCAGGGTGCAGCTGGGAAGTTTGCATCCGCATCTCAGCTTGCAAAGAGTTCAGATCCAGGGGGCTGGGTCAGATCCATGTCGAGGATTCGTTTTCTGGACGTCAAAAATCACCTGCGGGGCTCGGAAAAGCCCGGCCAGGCCTGGCACAAATAACAGCACTGCCCTCCCTGGAGCCTGAATTACCCCAGGGAGATCCAGATCCACGCCAGGGCAGCAGGGAAGTCGTGCTGTGTGCTCACAGCCACGGTGGACACAAGAACAGCTGCTGGCTCCAGAGCAGGCACAATTCCTAATGCGCTTCCCATCCGCGGGTGAGCGGTGCCAGAACTCCTCTGAATGCACTCGGAGATGCTATTTTTGTTTTGGGGGAAGAGCTGCACAACTCCTCTGCCTTCACATCCAAAATGGGCTTTTTCACCCTCCTCCTCCTCCTCCTCCTGTTTTCCCTGGCAGCTGCTCCTGCTCCGTCTGTGCCGGGAGTGGGAGCTGGAATGGCAGGTGGGGCCTGGTACCTGCTGTGCTCTGCCTGCTGCTCCAGCCAGCCTCATCCAGAGCTCCTCAGCATTCCCATCACGCTCCACAAAGGATTCTCCTTCCCAGCAGGGAGCTCCAAAAGCTTCAGGGTCAGGGATGGAGAGTGAGGAAGGAAATGCAAGCTCGGGATGAACAGGACTGAGCACATCTTGCCCAGACCAAAGGGTAGAGGAAGATGGGAGCAGCTTTCCAGCAAGGCCACAGGAATATCCAAAGGCCAGGAAAGATGGGAAGGACACCAGGAGTTTTCACCCAAAGTGATGGGGAGCCACAGTGCTGTGAACTTTTGGATTCAGAGGAGAGGGAGTCACTGCAGGAAAAAGCTCCAGGCAGTGGGATTCTAAAGGATTGGACAGAAACATATAAACTAAAAATATTGGGAGTTAAGTGAAATATTGAGGGAAAAAAAAAAATCCTGGAGTCTGGAAGGGCTGCACAGCCCCTCTTGCCCCAGAGCTTTTTGTGAAGCTAAACTCCCCAGAGCCAAGGCCAAACCCGTCAGCAGGGATCCCTAGGACACAGAGCAGGCAGGATTTGGGATCTGCAGCTGCCAGGTCCTCACAGCCCCCCCAGGTCCTGGAGGGGAAATTAATGGAATAGAGGGAAATAGAGGAATAGAGGGAAAAGCATCACCCACGGGAAAAGAGCAATACCAAATCCCACCCTCTCATCCCTCTGTAAGGAACAGCTGGTGAGCACGGCGCTGCCCGCTCCGATCCCCATCTCCCGGGAAATCTCCCTGGAAATCTCCCGGGAAGTCTCCCCCTCCTGGCTGCACTCCCCCGATCCCGTCCAGCTGCAGCCCAGGTAGGCAGAGCTCAGAGCGCACATCTGGAGCGGGGCCAGCCCGCCCCACATCTGGCTTTGCTCTGGGCTTTGTTCGTGCCCGAGGCCACGGAGCATCCACCTCTCCCCGCGCCTTTATCTCCTGCCTGCCTGCCTTTGAGCTGCCGGGTTTTATTTGAGCTGCGCCGAGGAGTTCTTTAATTAACCGATTTTTTCTTTTTTCTTTTTTTTTTTTTTTTTCCTGGGGCCCATTCTGATTGTATCGGGTTGAAAGCAGAGCCCCAGGCCCAGCTCTCAGCCTGTGACACAAACCAGAGAGATCTCCCCAGAACAGCTCCCCAAACCTTCATTACTTTTTGTGTTATTGCTTTTCTGCTTCGGAGGCCGCAACGGGGTCTCGGGGAGGAGGGATTGAACTCTTGGAATTGTCCACGGAGCAGAGACAGAGGCAATCCCGGGTTCCTGCCCTTGGGAAAACCACAGGTCTTTGAGCTCATCCCTGAATTTTGAGCGAGGTTAATGATGGGGCTGCTCAAATTCCCTCACAACGCGGAGAAACCCTCAGATCCCGGGAAAAAAACCACACGGAACCTCACACCCAATCCTTGTTTTTCCTCTTCAGTCACCCCCTCCCTGTGGCTACTCCAGCCCCTTTCCAAGCTGGACAGCAGGTGCAGCGTGATGGGATTTCACATTTCTGGATTTCTCCGGAAATCCTCGCCGCAAACCGCCTCGGGCTGGAGCGCCGCGTTCCGCCTGCCCCAAGGTGTTCCCGGCGGGAAGAGCCAAGGAAAACGTCAGGAGCGGCAGCCGAGCTGCGGAAGCCGAGCCCGAAAAACAATTAAAGGGATGAGCTTCCAAAGGGCTCGGTAATTGCCTGCAGGCACAGTTGGGAGGGTCAGGACGGGGGCTCGGGGAGTTCAGGAGGCTGCTGAGGAAAGGGATTTTGTTCCTGGGAGTTCTCAGCCTTCCCTTCCTTCCACAGGGGCTGGAGCTGCACGGAGCAGCCACGCGCTCTTCCAGCGCCGAGACCTCGCGTCCAAACCTCGGGATAACGCAGGGAAAAGGCGGATGGCAAAGCCCCGTTCAGAGCCATAAATCCTCCTCGGAGTTTCCAGGAACCTGGAGATGGAGGCCTGGAGCTTTTCTTTCCAACGCACATTGTCGAGGCGATGACATCAGCGCATCCCGGTACGTGCGGGGCCTCATCCAGCTCGGAGCTCCGCTCCACTCCCTCTAAACATCCCACTCCCACTCCTCTGGACTTCCAGGGCCATCAATCTCCCTCCTCGGGGCGCTTTCAGCCTGAACCTCCAGCGATGAAATCATGGATCTGGGATGTGACTCACAGGGGCCGTGACTCACCCGCCTGAGCACTGGAGAAGCTCCATCCCCTCATCCCTGGAGCTCCATCCCCTCATCTCTGGGAGCAGCTCCATCCCCTCATGCCTGGGGCTCCATCCCCTCATCCCTGCAGCTTCATCCCCTCAATCCCTGGAGCTCCATCCTTGTCCCTGGGAGCAACTCCATCCCCTCATCCCTGGAGCTCCATCCTCCATTCCAGGAGCTCCATCCTCTCATCCCTGGAGCTCCATTCCCTCATCTCTGGGAGCAGCTCCATCCCCTCATGCCTGGGGCTCCATCCCCTCATCCCTGCAGCTTCATCCCCTCATCCCCAGGAGCCATCTCCTCATCCCTGGGAGCAACTCTATCCCCTCATTCCTGGAGCTCCATCCCCTCATCCCAGGAGCTCCATCCTCCATCCCTGGGGCTCCATCCTCCATCCCTGGAACACCATCCTCTCATCCCTGGAGCTCCATCCTCCATCCCTGGAGCTCCATCCCCTCATCCTTGCAGCTCCATTCCCTCATCCCTGCAGCTCCATCCCCTCATCCCTGCACCCTCACGGGGCTGGCTCGAGACGTTGGCCACTGAGATGTTCCAAAGTCTGGCCTGGATCCACTGGGAATGCTCAGCTTTGGATATTCCCAAGCGGCGCTGGTAGGACGTCACCGCGAACACCAACCCCACACTCCCACTTTTCCCCGCCCCGGGATGAGATGGGAAGGCACCAGCTCAGCAGTTTGGGAACACCTGGATTTTGCTCCCATTCCTTTGCTCCTGTCCCAGATGGAGGCCAGATTAAAAAAAAAAAACAAACCCCAGAGCTGCTCCTTGGCAGAGCAGCCACACAGTGAGGACGGTTTGCTTTGGCAGCTTCCTCCAGGAATATATAAATATACATCGATATATACATTTTAATATCTTTGGCAAATAAAGGATCATAAAAAAAAGAAAAGCTGGTTGGCCTCCCTGGCCGAGCCAAGAACGTACTTTGGGTTAAAAAATAGACACTGGAAAGGACGGAGCCAGAAAAAAAAAATGAAGCTCCAAATGGAACATTTTCCCTGCTCTGAAGCTGCTTTAGGAATTGCTGATGCCACAAATCCGTGTCAGGGACGGAGCACGCTGCCCCTGGAAAGGGGCTGATCCACCAAACACGGGCCACACCTTGAGGGAGCCATCCCAGAGACAAAAAAATCTGCTCCAGCAGGTCCAAAATCCTGTGTTTGTTAATCTGCAGTCGTGCTCTGGGATGGGTTTCACCCCGTGTAAATCACCGGGCTGACAACGCGCGGTGAGGAAAGAGAGCAGCCACATGTGTGGAATTGTTCTCCTTTCCCCCTTTCCTTGCCCGATGTTAATCCCAAAACCTGCAGATTCTCCTGCCCCCGGCTTCTCCCTGACCTCAGCTCCTGACAATTCACGTGGGTTTTTTATATGGAGAAGGAAATTTTTCGCTTCCAGAGGGCTCCAGGAGGCCAAAGCTTGGCCAGCACAAAGCAGGGCAGGGATGGATGGGATATTGGGAAGGAATTGCTCCCTGTGAGGGTGCCCAGAGAAGCTGTGGCTGCCCCTGAATCCCTGGAAGTGTCCAAGGCCAGGCTGGAATAACCTGGGATAATGACAAGTGTCCCTACCCATGGCACGGGTGGGACTGGAGCTTTAAGGTCCTTCCCAGTCCAAACAATTCTGGGATTCTGTATCATGGGAAGTTCGATAATTAAATGAGGAGACAAGAGAGGATTTTAGGGTTAAAGGAAGATGTGGGGAAGTTCTGGGAAGTTTGCCTGGCACTGCCCCAATCCTGGCTGCAGCCATCAGGGCGAGGGAGATGAAATGACTCCAAAGGTGTTCGTGGAGATTTTCCTTAAGTTGGAGAGGCGAGAAAAAAAAAAAAAAAAAGGTGAAAAGGGAATAAAGAAAAAGAGGGAAGAAACCCCAAGAAAGGAGATGGTGACAGAAACACTGATGGAGGAAGAGGCTGAGAGAGGAAAAGCAAAGAGATCAGGGATCAGAGGAGCTGGACGAGGGAAGAGTCCAGAAAAATTTCCAAGGAGAGGAAGCCCAGACAGCACCAGGGAGCTGAGACACCCCTTGGGAACTCCAGGGGGCTCCCAGAGCATTTCCACCAAATCCAATAACGTGTTCTGGGGAGAGAGCCAGGGGAGGAGGGGAGCAGGGCAGAAAGAGTTTGTGTTTTATGAGTTTTCCCTTGGAAAAAGCTCGTGGAGAAAGGGCAGAGGGGCCAGAGCAGCTGCTCTGGGCAGGACTCAGCCCCTGCCAGCAGCAGAGAGGGGGGGCTCACGCTCAAGGACACCCCAAAAAACCACACAGGGAACTGTCCAAGTTCACCTTTCCTGGGAGGGAAACCAGGACATTCCAGCCCCAAAACATCCAGGGGGGTGGGACACGATGGATTTTCCTTCCTTCCACGTGCAGCCAGGATGGAAAGGCAGGTGGAAAGCGGTTCAGGATTGCAAGTCAGGAGACTCCTCCTGGTGCCAGCTCCACAAATGACATCATTCCAATGGCTGGAATTCAAGGCCAGGAATGCCCGGATCAGGTATTAGGATATTTAGGAGTGTGTTCTCCTTTGGATGGACGGGATGATTCCAGCAGCAAACCCCATCCCGAACTCCGCAAGGCACAGCAGGGACCCCCCGTCAAATAAATCCTGGTAATGCAACAAATCCGTGGGATTTGGGAAGGAATTCTCCCAGATCCCAAACTCCGGGGTCCAGCAGGAACTGCCACCAACCCCTCTCCAATGTGGAGTTTTCCTTATAAAACCTGCAGGAATCACATCCACAAACTCCCAGGATTTCTGCCCTCCCTCCCTGGCAGGGTGGGACGTTCCCCACATCCAGAACCGGACGGGAACTTCCAGAACGTCCCCAAAACCGAGTCACGACTCCCTTTAATCTAATAAACGCTTCACTCAGGGCTGCTGACTCCATCTCCCTGCCATTCCCAAAATCCCACAGCTCTCTCACTCCTGCCCGGTGGTTTTCCCTTCTCCCTCCCTGGGGAAGGCCACCAAGAAGAGCTGGATCATCCCAGGCCTCCCGCTGCAGATCCAGCCCCAAGTGTCACTCACAAAAAATCCCCCACATTCCCATATCTCCGCCTGTTCTCCTCGTTTTTGGGACAACAAATCCAAATGGCACCAAAAAAAGCTGGGAGCAGCCCTGGCTGGGGTTGTGCTGGCACTTAACAAACAGCCCCAGCTCCTGGGCATTTATGACTAAAATAAAATTAAATAAAAACGGGGAAAAAAAAAAAAAAAAAAAAAAAAAAAAGCCCTGCAAGTGAACTCAAATCAATAATTCTGCCGGTTTTTATTGCGAAGAAAAAACATTTTTAAACTTAGAGAGCCCTTTCCTTTCTGTAGGCCCAGAGATTAAATTTATGTCCCTCTTGCAACTCTTAATCCAAAGCATTAAAGCAGCGGAGGCATCCAGGATCCTCTGGAAAGCTGGGAATATTTATGAGCAGGCACCGAGCCTCTTTATATCAGCAAGGAGTGGTGGAGGGAAAGGACTGGAGAATGCACTCGAGGAGATTTACTTCCCTCCCGCCGGGAATTCAGTGTCTGGAGCAGCCACAAATCCCGCCGTGACAGAATATTCCATAAAAGAAAAAAAAAAATATATGGCACCCGTGTTTTATTTGTACATAAAAAAGCCTCGTTTTTAATTAAAAGGAAAAACACAGAGGGGTCTTATCGAGGGGGTGGTTTGGCAAGAAATAAGTGATGCCTTTGGTGTTATACAACCAAAAAACTACTGGAAGGGTTTTTTTTTAAAAAAAAAAACAACCTCATTTTTATCCAAGCCCGAGACACATTTCCCCAGCAGAGTTATTGGGGAGGGTTTTATTCTGGTTCTGTGTAAAGAGCAGGAGGATCATCATGTTCTCTATGGATATTTTAATTCGTGGCACCCCAGAGCAGCCCCTCAAGGTCACGGTCCCCTGTCCCCCGTGGAGGGGAGCTCCATCCCAGCGGGAATTCGGCCCGACCCCTCCGAACCTCGGCACCTTTCCCGGCTCTTGGCACCTTCCCTGTGCCTCCATCCAGTTTGGTTTGCACCGCCTGCGATTCCAGCTCATTTCTCCTGCAGCCAAACTCAATGACTCAATCCCAGCGCGGTCCAAGATATCAACTCCTGCCTGCTTTTGGGTGGAAATCTGGGATTTTTATTTTTTTTTCCCCCCTTTCTTTGGCGCAGCTCTCACCCCCGAGCGTGAAATGACCTGGGCACCTTTCAAAGGCCCGGCTCGGGATGGCTCCCGCTCCCTTTGGAGCCAGATCGGGTCTGGTTTGGGTGAAATCCTTCCTGGAGCAAAACCAGGACACCTCCGGAGAGCCAGCCAAGGTCTTGGAGGTGCCTCTGCATTTCCATCAGCCACTGCTGCTCACGGAGAGAGGGAAAAGCGCTTCCCTGCCCTTCCCATTCCCAGGTCACCAGGCAATTCCACAATTCCCGGCAAAGCCAGCGCACCTTGGTCACCCCAGTTCCCTTTGGCCACTCCATGGAGGGGTTTGGGCTGGAAAAGAGCTCAAAGCTCCTCCTGTCCCATGGGCAGGGCCACCTTCCCTATCCCAGCACCTCGTGGAAAGGTGGGAATGCCACCTGGCTGTGCAAGGAGCAGTCCCATCTGGAAAACCCCAAACCCCGGATCACAAAGAGGCCGAGCACTCTGTACTCCGTGCCAAAATCCGGATAACGCCCCCAATATTCCAGCCAGGGAGCCCGAGCAGATCCAAGCAGGGCAGAATCACCTCCCAGCAATTTTTCCAGGACTTTTTTCGTGCCCTCCCCGCCCCTGGCACGGGATCTGCTGTCGGATCCCACGGAGCGGCGGGGCTGGAGCTGCAGGAGCCTGGGGATGACTCACGTCACACACATCGGTCCGGGCTTCTGGATTTTATTTTTACTCCGGCGAAACATCCAGCTCGCCCCGGAGCGATCCCATTAGTCACGCCGGCTCCTGGGAACGGGCAGAGTCCGGGCGGGATCGGGAGTCAGATGTGGTTTCCTCCTTTTTTGATTTGATTATTATTCATCAGGAGAGAAAATTCCTGCCTCGGGATGAGCCCCGTCCCGCAGCCCTTCCGTGGAATATAGGTCACCTAATTTCACCCCCCGCCCCGGAGACACAAACAGCTGCTGAGAAAAATCCCTTTCACATCTCCCGAGGAATTTTTTTCGGGAAAGGAGCAGCGCTCGCTCCGCGCCCTCAAAGCCGGACTCTGGCTCGCTTTAAATCCGGAATTCTTGAGTTAAAGCACCCTTGCAGAGGAGAAATATCCATGGAAAACAGAAAGACTCGTTAGCACGGGGGGAGAAGAGCCCCGGGCGGTGATTAAGGGCTTTAGAAGGGCCCTGGGGACTTGGAGCATCCGTGAATTATTTGTGAATTATTTGTCGTGTTTATTGCTCCGGGATCGGAGCAGGATGAATCCATCTGCTCAAACCTAAAGCTGTAACTCCAGACCATAACTCAGAGCTAGGATGGAGCTCCGGGCAAGCACATGGAGTCCTTGGGATGACTCAGGAGTCCAGCATCTCCTCAGGCAAAGGGTCTCCAAATTTCCTCCCCAAACCCAGACAAAATCCTCCTCTCCACGCTCAGAAAATGGGATTTAAACACTTGGATGGAGCCAAAAGGAGCTGCTTTTCCAGCTGGTCAGGGTGGAGGACGGGGCTGGGGGGTTCTTAAAAACCAAAGCTCAAAGATGACAAATCCAACTCTGAGCAACTTCCAGCCGTGGGTGCTTGGAGGGATCCTCCCTCCCAAGGGCTCGTTCCACACTCTGGGATCACCTCTGGAGCTCCTTCCCGTTCCCTCCCATCCAGGTGAACCAGGAATCACCAGCTCCACTTTCCCCTCTCCCAGCAGAGGTTGGACCTGCAAGGCTGGGACATTTCACCCCAACCCCGAGAACTTCTGGAGGAATTTTCTGGTGGAAGATTTTGCCCTTGAAGGAAAAACCCCCACGAGAGCAGCATTCCCTACAAACTCCTTTCCCTGGGATCTGGGGAGCTGCCACAGCTTGAGCTGCACCACGAGCACCTCAGGGATAAAAATAACACCTGAACCTCAGCCAGGCCTTTTTCCCGAGGAGAGAAAGAGAGAGAGAATCCCTCAGACTTCCCTCCAACCCACCCCAGATTTTATCTGACCTGCTGCTAATCCAGCAAAACAACAACTCTCCAGAGCTACCAGGGGACGGGGAGACCAAAACAAACCTCACTGTGGGAAAACAAGAGCCTGCTGGAAAACCTCTGCGCCCCCAGCCTCTGTCTGCAGACACAACATCCCCCAGGAAAGATCCCTGGCATCCCTCGCTCTCCCAGTGGATGGCCCTCCTTGCCAGAGGGGAGGGAAATGGGATTGGGAAAAAACATCTGAGGGCCTGAGCAGCATCTTGGCTGCATCTGCTCCTCAGCATCCCACTGCTCCCGACAGGAGAGCTGGGAGTATCCATCCCTTACCAGTCTGCTTTGGTTTCTAAGCCTGAAATTCCCAGTTTTCCAGCTCCAGCCGGCAGCTCTGAGCACAGAGCGGTTGCCTCCGGTTCAGAGGCCTCACACAGGACGGGTTGGGTTGGAAGGATCTCAAAACTCATCCCATGCCACCCCTGCCACGGCAGGGACACCTCCCACTGTCCCCAACCTGGCCTTGGGACGCTTCCAGGCATGGAGCAGCCACGGCTGCTCTGGGAAATCCGTTCCAGGGAAGGATTTCTCCAACTCACCCCTGGAATTGCAGCTCCTGCCCTGCCCCACGGCCGCTCTGGGCTGCACAACGCCCCGGACTGAAATAGTGCCCCGGATTTCCAGCTCTTACTACATTTTTCCCCTGTTAATTTGTTTTAAAGCCAAGACAGGGGCGATAATAAATCAGAGGACACAACCCAGCTCGTTTCCCTCGAGCCGTAATGAACCTCCCAGCCCATTCCAGCAATAACGATACTGCACGTGATTTCACCTCTGCAAAGGTAAAAAGATGGAAAACCGGGCGACAAAAGGGACGTGAGAAATGTGAAATTAGCTCAAACAACTGAGAGAAAAAAAATCCCCAGAGAACCAAGGGTTGGAGTGGATTCATTCAGTGCAACAAAGAGGTGAAACCCATGCGGAATTCCAGGGATTTCACCTCTGAGATGCATCCCAGGGCAGGATACTTGAGTTACAGTGTGGGACTCAGGAAGAAACGAGGGAGGAGAATGCCGTAACGAGTTCTGAGAGGAAAAGCCTGCAGGAACTGATGGGTTTTAAAGCGCTTCCAGAAGCCAGCCGTGTTTGCAGGTCGGATGAGAACCACAAATGGAATCAGCGCTCGCTCTGTCAGAGCGGCGAGGAAATAAAAGGGCTTTCATGAAAATAAAGATATAAATTTACGGAGCCCTCGGCCTGCCTTGCATTTGCATTTCACAGCATGAAGGTCCTTTGATCCCCCAAAAAACACGCCCTGGAGCTCGGGGCAGGGCTGCAGCTGGAGCCAGAGGGAAACCATTCGGAGCAAACAAACAAACAAACCAACAAACCCCTGCCAACGGAGCCAGCAGAGTGCCAATCCCGCCCCTCGCTGCCTCTTCCCTTCAGGAATGTCCTGGAGGATGAGCCCTCCTTTTAGGAGGGATGAGGAGAGCACCGGACAGGGAAAACCCCACAGTGAACCATCCCGCGAGCCCAGGGCTCGCTCCAAGGCTCCTCCTGAGCAATTCCACCTCCACGTGGGTGGCAGGGCTCGGCAACAAGCAGCAGACTGGGGAAGAGCCTCACCTGGAAGGTCAGTGCCTCCACGCTCCCCCCACAGCGACGGCAATCCCACGGGATTCTCCTGGAGACCTCCCCCAGGCTGGTGGCTGCTCTCGGCAGCAGCTCCCAGGGCAGGATCCCGGCTCCATCCCTATTTATCCCGGATCCCTGTCCCCCCCCACCCCAGGCAGCACCCCCGTGACGTGAGCGGGGGCCACGCGGAAGCTCCGGCCCCTGGGACCGCTCCCGGCTGCCCACTCATCCTCAGGCAGAGCCGTGGCCACGGGCAGCGACTGGGAGCCTCCAGCCGCATCTGCCGGAAGATGGAGCGCTCCTGGGTGGTCCTGGAGGGAGCCCCCACGCTCCTGACAGCGTCTCCCAGCTCGCCCACTCCCCGCCCCGGCGCCCGTGGACGTCCTGAACTTTCGGCGCGTCCCGAAAGCGAGCGGGGCGGTCGTCAGCTGTGTCATCCTGCGAACCCTCCCCGGGCTGCTCCCAGCTCTGCCGTTCCCAAAGGAGCATTTCCAGCGTGGAGAGATGGAATTTCCACTTCCATCTGCTGGAAGGTTGTGGCAGGAGGGATGAAAAAGGACAAAGCTGGCACAGTTGGCTGCTCCTTCCCGGTTTTCCTGAGCTGGGTCCTCCTACAAACTCTCCCTGGCTGTTTCCGGCTCTTCCATTCCCAAAGGAGCATTTCCAGCGTGGGGAGATGGAATTTCCACTTCCATCTGCTGGAAGGTTTTGTGCCAGCAGGGATGAGGAGGAGGAAGGACGAGGCTGGGACAGTTGGCTGTTCCTTCCCAGTTTTCCTGAGCTGTGCCATCCTACGGACACTCCCCGGCTGTTCCCAGCTCTGCCATTCCCAAAGGAACACTTCCAGCATGAAGAGACAGAATTTCACGTCCCTTTCCACTGCTGGAAGGTGGTGCCAGGAGAGATGAAAAAGAAGGACAAAGCTGGCACAGTTGGCTGCTCCTTCCCAGTTTTCCTGATCTGGATCATCCTACAAACTCTCCCTGGCTGTTCCCAGCTCTCCCATTCCCAAAAGAACACTTCCAGCATGGAGAGATGGAATTTCACATCCCCTTCCACCTCTGGAAGGTTGTGCCAGGAGGGATGAAAAAGAAGGACAAAGCTGGCACAGTTGGCTGCTCCTTCCCAGTTTTCCTGATCTGGATCATCCTACAAACTCTCCCTGGCTGTTCCCAGCTCTCCCATTCCCAAAGGAACACCTCTCCAGCATGGAGAGATGGAATTTCACATCCCCTTCCACTGCTGGAAGGTTGTGCCAGGAGAGATGANTGGAGAACGTGGAGAACTCTTCCAGCATAGAGAGATGGAATTTCACATCCCCTTCCACTGCTGGAAGGTTGTGCCAGGAGAGATGAGGAGGAGGAAGGACAAGCTGCTCCTTCCCAGCTTTCCTGAGCTGTGCCATCCTACAAATTCTCCCTGGCTGTTCCCAGCTCTGCCATTCCCAAAGGAACACTTTGGAGAACGTGGAGAACTCTTCCAGCATAGAGAGATGGAATTTCACATCCCCTTCCACTGCTGGAAGGTTGTGCCAGGAGAGATGAGGAGGAGGAAGGACCTGCTTATCCTGCTCAGCTTTCCTGAGCCTCTGGATGCTCAGAGCTGTTGGGGCAGCAGCTCCAGGGGCTGCAATAATCCCCGAATCCCAAATCCAAACGTGGATCAACAGCAAGGGGAGCTGGGAGATCGCTCCTTTGTTGGGAAATGGATACTCTGGGTGTGGTTTGGAAGCCCCCACAGCACCAACCTGCTTATCCTGCTCCTTCCCATCCTAAAAATCCTCACCCAGTGCATTACCCTCGGAGGCAGCAGGCACAGGAGCACTGCCAGCCCCAGGAGCTGCACAGGGAAGGTCATGGAGAGCAATTCCTCCCTTGGACTCATCTTCCAATTCCTTCCTTGGACTAATCTTCCAAATTCCTTCCTTGGAATCATCTCCCAATTCCTCCCTTGGAATCATCTCCCAGTTCTTCCCTTGGAATCATCTCCCAGTTCCTCCCTGCCTGCCCACATCCCTTCCCCACACCTGGATGCTCACGCCCAGGGAATTCCCCACCCCTGGAAGAGCTCAAGGGACGGGGCTTGGAGCGACCTGGAAGAACCCACGGCAGGGCTGGAAAAAGGAGGAGCTTTAGGGCCCCTTCCCACCCGATCCAGTCCGGGATTCCACACTGGGAGCTCCTCACCTCCCACCCCAGACCTGGAGTTTGGTGAAACTCAAGCTGAACAGACCAAAAAAAAAAAAAAAAGGAAAACTCGGGGATTTTTTTCCCCCTCCCTCTTCAATTTCTCGGCGGATCCGTAACCACAAAGCAAACAACGTCCATCTGCAGGGCCACGTTCTGCTGCAGGAAGGAGAGGGGGTGTGGAAAAGCCCTGGGGAGAGGAGAGGGCTCAGCTGCCGAGCAGGATGTTCTGGGGAGAGACAATGGAGTCAGGAGAACAAGCCAGGTGGGCTTCTCCTTCCTTTCCCCCCTCCTTTTTTTTTTTTTTTTTTTTTGTCTTTTTTTTTGCACACCCCAATATTTGTTCCAGCCCATCCTGCCAGCAGAATTCCCACCTCGGGCTCTCCCCGCTGAGGGGGCAGTTGTGGGGATGCCCCCAAAGGGCTGGCACCTGCCTTTTAGGGAAAGCGTTTTGGGAATGCTGAACAACACGCTGTGTAAATAGTTTAGTGTAAATAATAAAAAAACCCAACTGATTTATTAAATTAATAACCAAATCAGCCAAGCAAATACTGGTATACGCCTCTAAATCACACAACCTTAAAAAGAAAAAAACAAAAAACAAAAAACAAAAAACCCCAAAAAACCCCCAAAAATAAACAAAAAAAACCCAAAAAAACCCCAAAAAACCAACCAACCAACCAGCCAACAACAACAACAAAAAAACAAAACAAAACAAAACAAACAAAAAAAAAACCACAAAAAACAAAAAACCCTCTTTTCTTCCTTTTCCTTTCAACCTCACAGGAGGTAAGAGTATTATAAATAACACCAACCTAAAATTCTTAAATTTTACCTCTTTACACCATTTATAAAAAAATTAACATTTTATAATAAAATAATAATTTCATTGACTTTTTTTCCTTTTCTTATTTTCTTCTTTTAGTACATCTATTAATAAAACCACTACATATGCCCAGGGTTGGGAAAAGAGTTTGGGAGATCCAGATTCCACCTCCAGGGGAGGATTTTTCCCTCCTGGTGCAATTCCCCTCCCGCCGCTCCCCGCAGGAAGGTGAGGAAAGGGAAGAGGAGCGATCCCGAGGTTTATCCCGGCTCATTCCAGCTCTTGGAGCCCGCTGACAGCCCAGGAGACACCAGGCAATGCCTCATTTTCACACGTGTGAGGGGAAACTCCCAGCAAAGCTCCATCATCATCATCATCATCATCATCATCATCATCATCGTCACCACCTCAACTCTGCCTTTCCCCTAACGACTCCGATTAGGCCCAACGTTCCCCGAGCAATAAAGAGCAGGAAATTGGAATTTCAGCAGGATTTTCAGACGCAGGGAATGCCCAGGTCACAAACCGCCTCGCCCCTGGTGGGATCTAAACTTCGAGAGCTCCACTAAAGGGAATTTTTTTTCCCCCTGTTTTTTTTCCCCTTGAACTCCAGCGGGGGCGCGCGGGAGGAATCCCATTTCATTTCACTTCACGCGAAGGCATTAATGACATTCCCATCCCGAGGAACCCCATCCAAACCCGTATTCCAACAGCTGTTCGCCTCCACAACGAGCTCAGAGCCGCTCCAACCTTCTTCATCTGCGGCAGCTGGAAATTTGGCAGGGCCGGGAGGGGAACATCTGAGCGCTGCGGACACCGTGCGGATCGTGCCGGAGGAGAGCGGGATGAGGGGCTCCAAAAATCACCTCCAACCCCCCTCGGGACAACAATTCGATGTCACAAAACCCTGATGGATCCCGAAATCCTCCGCCACGATATTTTAAGGAATCCCAATCCTGGCAGGTCCGTCCCTTGTCCCCTCCCGATGTCACCGCCGAGGGCTCGGCATCGCTCTGGAAAAGTTTAAAACCTTCACGAGGATCTGCGGATTGCAGCCAAACGTTAATGAGATCAAAGTCCAGGCTCTCTTTATGACCTCACCTCCACAGGATTGTGGAATGGTTTGGGTTGGAAGGGAGGAAAGCTCAGCTCATTCCAACCCCCTGCCAGGAGCGGGGACACCTTCCACCGCTCGGTTCTTTACTTGAGGCACCACAGCCTGCTCAAAAAAATATTGAAATATCCTGGGAAAAAAAAATGCTCCTCATGCACAAAGATATCTGGCACCTGGGAAAATGTGTTTTCCAAGTGAATCCAGTGGAAAAAGCCGAATTCCAGGCCAATCTGAAAGGATCTGTGAAAGGGACAGGACAAAAGATTTACACTGAACACTGATTTATGTTACTCGGCGGTTGATAAATTAAATTATTTGGTGCCCAGCACATTTCCATGAGCCGGGATTCCTAACAATCCTCAAGCTGCTGAGTTCAGACATTCCCATTTTCCGTGCAAAAGTTCCCTCAGATCCCAAAAGGGACATTTGGAGGCTCCGTTCACCACAGCATTAAACCAAAGCAGAGCACAAAGCACAGATTAATTTTTCTCCCAAATTCCCCCTGTTCCACACGGAAAACCCTTCCCTGAAAATCCATTTGTAGGGATTCTGGCCGTAGCAGGAGGAAGGGGAGAGATCCTGGGCTGGTTTTTAAGCAGAATTTTGGGAGGTTTTGGGTGTCCCCACCACGAAGGAGACGAGACCATCCCAGCCCTCACAGCTGGGCTGGCACTGCAAACCCTTTCCCGGCACATCTGGCCAGATGTGCCCCCTCTCCCTGCTCCCAGCACCAGGCACACATGGAATCCTGCACTGGATCCCCATTTAATTATGGCAAAAAAGAGCTGAAAACTCAAGAGTGGCCAATTCCTGCCGGGCTTTGAGCCCCAACACCCACCTGGGCACTGCCACAGAATTTTGTGGGAAAAAAATCCCATTCCTGGGCCCAGGAATAGGTTTTGGACACTCCATGAAACCAGTTTGATTAAAAACCAATCAAAGATCCAAACCAACAGATCAAAGAGCCACCTGTCCACGTGCTGAGCTCTTCCCACCTTTCTTGGGTCGTTATCCCTCCAAGTTGTTTGGGAACTCAGCACAAATGGATCAGCTGGAAGAAGAGAGCAGCAGCTCCTCTCCCTGCTTGGTTCCTTGCAAAATCCCTTTTTTTTTTCCTCCCCTTGCTCAAAACTCCTCGTTTTTCTTTGGACGCAGCTCCTCGGGATGAGCAGGGAGCTCAGGAGAGGGACCCACGCCCTGAACAATCTTTTATCGCCAAACATTTCGACTCCAGGCATTTTTGGGAGGTGAGAAAAACCCCGCCGAGCTCGGGAGCTTGGAAACTTCTCCCCCTCTCTAGGAATCCAGAAAAAAACAAAAAAGAGGTTTCCTGGGGAGCATTATCCCAGGCTGGAATCCAAAGAGGCTGCACAGGTTTGGGATGGAGGTTTCTGGAATCGATCCAGCCAGTGGCATTCCTTGTTTTATGGGAGCACAGCTGAGACCTCAGGAGTTTTGTGGATGTTCTCCAGAGCTCTGGGTCTCCTGGAGGATGATCCAGCTCCCCTTTGAACCTGTCACTCCTGATCCATGAGCTCCCAACCACGCAGCACAGAGAATTCCCAGAGAAAAGACGGAGCTGTGGGCACGCCAAGGATTTGGGAAAAGCACAGGGAAGCGCAGAATGATTTATCCAGGGAAAAGAAAAACCAAAAAAAAACCAGCTCCTGGGTCCTGTGGGCAAATCATGACCACGAGTGGTGGGAATTGGAGTTATTGGGGAAAAGATCCCGTTACAAACCACGGAGGTCTGACAGGAGTTACGGGAGCAGACGTTTTATGGCCTCCCTGAGGCTCGGAATTCCAGGTGGGAAGAGATCTCAGGGAAGTCTGGACGAAAGAGAGATTCTGCTGCAGCCCATAAATAGCCATTAAACGACCCAAAGCTGGGGCTGGCACCGTTTCAGGGCCCTATGGGAAGAAATCAGATCCAACCATTCCCGGTGGGAATTCGCTCCATGAGACAAAACCTGAGCCTGCTCCAAATTTCGGCAGCTCGGGCAAAACCTTGGATTATTCATTCAGAAAACACCCTCAAATTCCCAAAGAACACCAGCCAGCTCCAGGTGAAGGGAAGATTGAGGGAATAAAATTCCAAGATGCGATAACATTTTGAAGGGAAGGTTTATGGACGCCCCTCAGGAGGAACAAACGGTTTTAAATGGAAAAAAATTCCATTGAAAAACTGGTTTGTTTTCCTTGTCAGAACTAATTAAAAGCCGGCGGGAGGAATTTCGCCGCTCCCATTCTTCACGGAATTACGGCCGAAATTTAATAATTTACATTTCTGGCACGGAAAACAAAACCTGCCCCTTTCCCAGTGAGCTTTTGGACAGACACCACTGCACATCAGTTTCCTCGAGTGCAATGTTGTTCCCTCCAGAGAGAACCACGGAATGCTTTGGGTTGGGAGGGCCTTAAAGGATCATCCCATCCCATCCCACCCCTGGGACACCTTCCACCATCCCAGGGTGCTCCAATCCTCATCCAACCTACCCTTGGGCACTTCCAGGGTTGGGGCAGCCACAGCTCCTCTCTCACTGTGGAGCCATTCCACCTTTTTTTTTTTCTCCCTGAAATATAGAAACTTTCCAAGGAAGAGAATTCCTTTCTCCATCTTTTCGCACCCCTCATCCCAAGCCCAGCCAGCAGCATGGAAAATCTGACTCCCAAGAATGCAGGAGTCACCTGGGATCTTCCCACAAGGTTGTTTTTTTTTTTGTCTGCTCAGAGGATGCTTTCAGGGTTATTAAAACCCTAAATATGATTTGGAGAAGGTCCTGTTTCTAATCAAAGATAGGGAGTAGAGAGGATGCAATTGGAAAAGGATGGAGCTGAAGCCAGAGGGGAATAAAAGCTGGAGGAGTGACAGCGAGGCTCTTTTAGGATTTTTTTCCCAAGCTGGTTCCATCCTTTGTCCGTTCTGGAAAAGGACAAGGATTCTGTGTAAAGAGAAAAAGAAAAGGGAAAAAGAAAAGGGGAAAGAGGAAAGAGGAAAGAGGAAAGAGGAAAGAGGAAAGAGGAAAGAGAAAGGGAAAGGGAAAAAGGGAAAAAGGGAAAAAGGGAAAAAGGGAAAAAGGGAAAAAGGGAAAAAGGGAAAAAGGGAAAAAGGGAAAAAGGGAAAAGGGAAAGGGAAAGGGAAAAGGGAAAAAGGGAAAGGGGGAAAGGGAAAGGGGGAAAGGGAAAGGGGAAAAGGGAAAGGGAAAAGGGAAAAAGGGAAAAGGGAAAGGGAAAAAGAAAAGGGAAAAAGAAAAGGGAAAAAGAAAAGGGAAAGGGAAAGGGAAAGGTTTGCTCCTGTCAAGTGGGATTAAACTCCTGCGGGGTGGGATGATGTCATTCCACCTCCTGCTTTCCATCAGCTGGACACGTGGAGGGTGGATCGGCAGTGCCAGGGGAAAACCCAGATGGGCTAAAGAAGGGAGAAAAAGCCAATTTCCAATTCCAAAGTGTCCCTTCGATCTTCCCTGGGAGGGTGGGGAGCTTTGGGATGGATTTCCCGGAGAAGCTGTGGCTGTTCCATCCCTGGAAGTGCCCAAGGCTGGACGGGGCTTGGAGCAGCCTGGGCCAGGGGAAGGTGTTGGGATTGGAGCTGGATGGGCTTTAAGGTCCCTCCCCACCCAAACCATCCCGTGATCTCTGTGATGTCAGGTCCCCAGCCCTGGTGGGGATCAATCAGCAGATCCATCTTGTCCAGGGAAGGAACTGATCCAGAAGAAGAGCTCAGATCCAAAGGCAAAACCTAAACTAATCCTCCAAGGGCTTCCCAAGAGCTCATCCCGCAGAAACATCTCTTCTGGAGCCAGATCCATGCTCTGGATCCCACACTTCCTTAAGGAAATGTTTGTTCCTCCCTCCCCTTTTCCCTGCCTGCAGCTGCTCTGGATGGTTTTGGGGGCTGGAATCAGGTGCTGAAATCCTTCTGGGAATCCACCCCGTGGAATTCGTTGGTTGGTTAATTCCCTGGAGCCTGGCTGGGGAATGTCCATCCTCCAATGAACCTGAGGAGTCAGGAGCATTCCAGTGCCCTCTCCCTAAGGCAGGAATCACCTCAGGGCAGGATCCCTGCGCGGGGTGACTCAGCAGAGCAGGAATTTGGGGTGTTTTTCCAGCCTTTGGGAGCTGGGAATGGCATCTGGAGCTAAAACGTCCAACCCCAACCCACACCAGCAAATCCACGGATGTTCGGCAGGTGCCAAAGGGCCACCAAGGCTGGGATCCCTCCCCAGGCAGTCCGCCGGGAGCTGCAGGATCACCCCAGGGGATTTCTCCAGGAATCCAGCTCGGAGGGGGACACCCCAGGCATCTGCCACCTCCCGTCCCTGCCGCGACATCCACGGAGCCACCGCCGGGGCTGGCCGCAGCTGCTGAGCACATCTGGGAGCCCGGGCGGCAGGAGAACAGCTGCAAACAGCTGGATGGGGACAAAAAAAAATGCCACCCCGGAGCGCTGCGCGGCGGGGCTGAACGTGCAGGAGGCAAATAAAATCCCCCAATCGTTTCGTTCGCTGCAATTCCCAGACAAAACACAAAGTCCAGGCAGAGGCTGCTCCTGCCCGAGCAAACACGCCCGGGAGGAGTTCAGCTCCCCCGCTGGATTTTCCCAGTTAAATCCGGGTGGGTTTTTTTTTGCCCAGAGGAGCTGACAGAAATTCCAGCAGACCTCAAGGAACGGGAGAGTTCTCCCGCATCCCCCGAATGTGCGGAGATGCCAAGTGGCAGGAAAACAGGGAGGGAACGGAATATTCCTAAGAAAGCTCCTCATTTCCCCCATCCGAAGGAGCCAGGAGGGAGAGGGGGAGCTCAGATCTTTGCCCTAAATCAGGGTGAGAGGGAAAGAAAACTGGGATTCCAGCAGAATTTTTAACTGCGACCACACAGAAAAAAAAGGAAAATAAAAATAGCAACAGGGAAAGCAAACTTCTGTTCCCTCGCTTTTCCCTTGTTTTAACCGTTTGCTCAGGAATATCCGTACAAAATGCACCGAATTTGAAGTTTCTATCAATTATACCAATCCCTAGGGAATGGGGTACTCAGTGAATGCTCCCACTCGGCTCAGGTGAAGCTTCCAGGATTGATGGAAAACTCATTTATGAATGAATGAAACGAATGAAAACTCATTTATTAATTATTCTTTGCACGGCTAAAGGAGAATCAGCTGGAGCTGCAGCACCAGAGAGGGGAACTGAACTCCCAGAATGTCCCAGATCCTGGAGAAAGGAATGAGGGAAGAAAATGCCACAATTCCAGCTGAAATCCCTCCTTGGGAAGGAGGAGGGAAGAGAGAAGGGGCAGGCAGATTTTTCCAAACCCCCCCACCAGGAATCAGCTGCCCAAATCCTACAGATTTTTTGGGACCTTGGGCACGAGAGGTGGAGGAGTCCAAAATCAAAGCCAAGGCCGGTCCTGAGGTTTGGATCCCAAACAGCCTCGAGGTTTGGGCAGCTGATTCCTGGGGGGAAAAATCTGCCTGTCCCTTCTCCCTGGTGTCCCCCGGGTGAGTCCTCCCGAGGATTTCAGCTGGAGAAATGGCAAACCTGCAGATTTTTGGGACCCTGGGCACAAGAGGTGGAGGCAGCCAAAGCCAAGGCTGGTCCTGAGGTTTGGATCCCAAACATCCTCGGGGTTTGGGGTTTGTCAGCATTCCCCACCCATCCTTGTGCGGGTCCTTCCTGCAGCTGCAGGGACGTCAGAACTGGAAGAAAAAGTCCCGGAAAATCGTGGGGTTGGACACCCTGATCCAGAATCTGGGGCTCTGCCTCCTCCTCCTCCTCCTCCTTTCCTTCACCTCACTTGATCTTCCCTCTGGTTCCTGTTCTGCCCGGGCGCCGCACTGGGAATGACAGATCCCAGCCCCGGCCTCCAGGCACTTCCTTGACGGCTCTAAATGACTTTTAATAGCACAGAGCTCATCCCAGAGGAGACTTCCCCCCATCCTCCATCCCCTGAGCAGTTTTCCTCCTCCATCTCCCAAGCCCTTTTCCCCTCCAGTACCCAACTGGTGCAGCCCTGGAAGCCTCACACCAAGATGCACAGCTCGAGATAAAAGAGTTTCTTCCTGAGCTTCCAATGTTCTCGTGAAAATCCCTTTTTTTTTGGCTAAAAAAAAAAAAAAATCCTTTGGGCTCGGTCTTAGCTCCTGTGGGATTGAGATCCGTGAAAAAGCTGGACAAGGCTGCACCAGGAGCAGATGAAAATCAGAACCAGCTCCTCAGACCCTCCCTGCTCCCAAAGATTTGGGAATTAAATGGATTTTCCAATCCCCCCTCTGCACTCCACGCATTTGCATCTTGTTTTGCTCCTCTCTTCAGTTCTGTGGGCTCCCTTTGGCTGCAGTTTTGCTCCTCTCTGACAAAATCAGGTACAACATCGGTTCTCTTCCTGCTTCTTAAAAGCTTTTCCTGCCAGATTCCAGCAGTTCTGACCACGGCTGAACCCTGATTTCTGCATCCGTGAGGATGGGAGATACACAGGGAATTATCCCTCTTTGTCCTGCACCTGCTCATGTGCCACGTTTCCATCAGGAATTCACAGGGCACCTTCACAACCCTGGTGGTTCCTGAATGATCCCATGGACTCCACAGAGCAGAACCAGCCCTCGGCTGCAGGAGATCCAGCTGGGCACAATCCCAGTGTTCCTGAATGATCCCATGGATTTCACAGTGCAGAACCAGTCCCTGGGAATTCCTGGCTGCAGGGAATTCCCAGGGCACAATGATTCCTGAATGATCCCATGGATTTCACAGTGTAGAACGAGCCCCTGGGGATTCCTGGCTGCAGGGAATTCCCAGGGCACAAGGATTCCTGAATGATCCCATGGATTCCACAGTGCAGAACCAGCCCCTGGGAATTGCTGGCTGCAGGGAATCCAGCTGGGCACAATCCTGGTTTTCCTGAATGATCCCATGGATTCCACAGTGCAGAAGCAGCCCTTGGCTGCAGGAAATCCAGCTGGGCATAATGATTCCTGAATGATCCCATGAATTTCACAGTGCAGAATCTGCCCCTGGGGATTCCTGGCTGCAGGGAATTCCCAGGGCACAATGATTCCTGAATGATCCCACGGATTCCACAGTACAGATCCAGCCCCTGGGAATTCCTGGCTGCAGGGAATCCAGCTGGGCACAACCCTGGTTTTCCTGAATGATCCCACGGATTCCACAGTGCAGAACCAGCCCCTGGGAATCCCTGGCTGCAGGGAATCCAGCTGGGAACAAGGATCTTGCTCTGGCACAAGATCCTCTGTGAGCCCAGCGCTCCCGAGCAAATCCATCCTCCCTCTCTCCTGCTCCTTGGAATACCTGGCTGCTTGTTCTGGCTGTCCCTTTCCTGCCCCAGCAGCACCTTTCCCTCACCCCAGGGCTCCCAGCATGGGACACCAGCACCAGGAACACCCTGCAAAGGTCAGCTCCAATCATTTGATGCTCTCGGAACGTCTGGATTCCTTCAGGATTTCCCTTGTTCCAACACACACACACAAAAAAAAAAGAATGGATGGAATGAAGGAAGGGGGACAGCCGGCCCCCAACTCCAGGTGCAGCCTACCCCAAACCCTTCCCAGCCAGCTGAGCTCCCCCTTTGGGCATCTGCTGAAATCCCAAAAAAGCTCCGGAGCCATCAGGCGGTCACGAGACGCGGGGCTGCCGTCAGGAAATTTCTCCACCGCGGTTTGAGGTTCTGCCTCCCGGCCTTTATTTTTTCCCTCAAGCTCCCTTTTCCTTCCCTTGAAAATAATCCCTCCGCTCGGATTCTTGCGGTGCAAAGCTTCCAGTAAGTTCCAGCCTGGAATCCGGGCGGGGGGGGGGGTGGATTATCTGCCTGCAGTAGGACACCTCGCTCCGGGCAGCCTAATAACATAAAAATGATATATTCCAAGTGCTGCTCCCCTCAATGATACCTTTAAACGGACTCCATTTATTTGAGCATTATAAATAAAAGCGCTGGCGCACGTGGAAGTTTCTCTTGGAAAAGGGGAGCACTGAACTCTTCCAGCTCCTTCAGCCTCTCCGAGCTCCGGCTGCCAACCTCGGAACTGCAACTCTCCAAGTGACTTTAATAAGCAAAATATTCCGTTCTCCGTGCATTGCTGCTCTTCAGAATGGATCCAGCCCTGGGGAGCGACGAGGAAAAGCTGCGGATTTCTGCAAGAGCGAATCCAAACCCCATCCAAAGCTCAATCAGAGCCCATTCCAGGGGCTGTGACCATCACTTGGACGTTGGCTCCATCCTTGTCCAGGAAGACAGGACCAGCTCCACGCTCATCTCCAGCAGCTTCCAGGTGCCTCCTGCTGCAGCTCCGCTCCCTCTCACACTGTGCAAGAAGCCAAAAGATTCTCCCGAGCTCCAAGTGCCCCGAGTCTGGGAAAACTGCAAATCCAGACCCAGACCTTGGTACTTTGAGCTCACCTTTCCACGGGAGGGGCTGGAATAGCCCTGAAAAGATCCTTCTCGGTGGCGTTTTCCAGAGTTCCGTGACCCCTTTGGTGTTTTTAGTAATTCCAGAGTCAGCTGGGAGCTCCGGGGGGGATTTTTCCATGTGTTCTGACACATTGCCTCCATCCCTTTGGATGCGGGGATTGTTCCTGGAGGGATGGCTCGTGTGGTGCTGACAGTTCCGAGCACCTCATTCTGCAGGGAAGAGGAGCTAAAAGCCTTTCCCTGGATAAAAAAAACAGAAAGGGAACTTGAGGAGCCGGAGCTGCTCCGAGAGGGAAACGAGGCAGCACCTGCGGGCACGGAGGGCCGGGAACACAAAAAATCCATTCAAACCATGATCCCCAAACCCTTGGGAAGCAGGTTGGCCCTCTGGATGAGCCGGTCGTGCTGCTTCCAATGACTTCATCCCGAAGAAGGGTGGCCATCGGGCTTGGGGGACTGGACTCCCTCCAATATTCCCTGGCTCGATCCCCCTCCCCGAGCCCCGTCGGCCTTCCAGTCGTGCCGGGAGAGCTCATCCCGCCGCTGCGGAGATTCCCCAGGCACCGGGGGGGAATCCTTCCCCTGCCAGGAAAGCTCAGCTCGGCCTTGACCTCCCCGTTCTGGCGCCGCCGCCTCCCGTGGAACGCGCGGCCGCTCTCGCCTCCAACTGGGATGGCTCCGGGCGTTTGCGCCGCGGGCCCGGCCCAGCTGCGGGGCCCAGGAGCCGGGCAGGGATCGGCCCTGGATCCCGGCCCTGCGGGGGACAGGGATCATCCCCGGCATGGGGACGGCCAGCAGAGCAGCTGAGGGGTGGGAGCGCGGCTCCGCCAAGGGCTCCCCACCCCGTCCGCTCTCTCCTGTCCCCGAGGATCCCGCGGCGTTCCAGGAGGGTGTGGCGGCATTACGGCACGGAACCGGGATGCTGGAGCTCCGGGGATGATCCCGGGGAAAAGATGTCCCGGGATGGAGCTCTTCCAATGGGTGTCCTCCAACGTTCCCGGTGTCCAGGTGGGCCTGCCCACACCAAACCTTCCAGAGATTTCTCCGGCCAGGATGGGCTCCCAAAGGGTCCCACAGCAGCTGGATCCCAAGGCCGTGGGTGCTGGGACAAAGAGCAGAACAGCACTGAAGGAATCGTGGAATGGTTTGGGAAGGGACATTAAAGTTCATCCCATTCCAGGGACAACTTCCACCATCCCAGGGTGCTCCAAGTCCTGTCCAACCCGGCCTGGGACACTTCCAGGGATTCAGGGGCAGCCACACTTCCTTTAGGAACCTCTACCAGGACCTCCCCACCTTCACAGAAAAGGATTTCTCCCAAAAATCCCAAATGCTCCGTTTCACTTCCTACCCCAACTGCGTGCATGCACTCATTAAGAAGTGAGTACACCCTTTTAATTAAGACTGGGATTAATTCAGCACACCCCTGGAACATCCCGAATCCCTCCTGCAACACTTCATTCCGAAAAATACACCCCAACTCACGGAGTCCCTCCTCATTTTCAGGCCTTTTCTCCCCCCTCGCAGCCACGCAGGGAGAGCAGCAGCCTCCACTTCCCACCGAGGGCGAGTCGCAGCCTCTCCATCCAAGCCAGCCCTCCCTGCGAACACATCCTGATCCTATCAATCCTCGCTAAACTCCTGGAATGGCTCTTGTTTGTAAAGGCAAGACCTACAGCAGGACACTCAAAACATTTCGTATCAGGCTACGCCGCGGTACCTTCCTGACTGGCACGTCCGGAGCGCCTTGGAACGGATCCGGCCGGGATCGGAGCCTCCGAGCCCCGGCCTGGCAACGGGAACCCGTGTGTGGAGCCAGTAGTGATAAGAGGAGGAAGTCGGGATGGGGAAAAAGATGAGAGCCTCATGAAAGCCACTGGCATTGTCCAGACAAGAAAAACCTCCCAGTGGGAGCCATATCCTGTTTCAGACCCAGCTGGATTTGACGCTTCCCTGCAACCTCCTTGCACAAGCCCCGAGTTTTCCCAGCAGGGCGACCATCCAACGGCAAAGCTTAACCCAAAAGTGGCCCGGAAAAAAACCCAAACGTGGCCAAATTCTGCTCTTCCTTCCTCCCCCCCCCAAGGGCAGAACTGGATATACTTGGATGGAGCAAGAGTCTTTCCAGACAAAAATGCGAGGAAATGGATTCGTCCTCGTCTTCACAGGGATCCTGAGGAATGTTAAGAGTCAGACTTGTGCCAGCCCTGTCAAACAGACAGTGCCAGAGAGACAATCTCGGATTATGCAAGCCCATTTCTGAGTTTTCCAGAGGGTTTTCCAGCCGTTCTCACTTCTTGGGAAGAAAGGAGGAGCAGCTCCCACCCCGAGCGTGGGGAACATCCCGACCAGAGCCCTGACCCCAGGGCCCTGCTGCTCCTGTAATCCCAGCTGCTCTTCCCCCAGAGCTGCAATCCCAGGTCAGGCTCAGAGGACAAAACTGCTCAAATTCATAAAAGCACAACGTTAATCCTCGAGGCAAAACCCGGCCTTAGCTCAACCCAGCTCTGCATAAACCAAAACTTCAGTGGGAAAATCCTCAAGTGCTGAATTAATGGAGATGGGAGGGAAACTTCCGAGGATTCAGATTTTCTCTGACTGGGAATCTTGGGTGCTGTGAAGGGCTCCAAGGTGAGCGAGAAGGAAGTGGAGAGAGTTCACCCAGCACATCCCATCTCCTCTGGGGTGGGAGCGGTGGGCGTCAGGAACTGGCCAGAGCGGGGAGCAAAAAGCTCTGCAGGAGATTCCTGCTTTTCTCCTTGGAGCAGGAAAGTGCCCGAGGGTCAGGGCTGGAGGATTCCTGGTGGGGGGACCCTGGCTCCTGATGGAATCAAGGAAGGGAAAAAACAAACTGGGCTTAAACTGGTGACAAAAATGAAGGAAAAAACACCAACTAAGCTAAAACTGGTGACAAAAGTTAGGGGAGAAACACAAACTGGGATAAAACTGGTGACAAAAGTGAGGGAAAGAAACCTGGGCTAAAGCTGGTGACAAAAGTGAGGGGAAAAACAAACTGAGCTAAATCTGGTGACAAAAGTTAGGGGGAAAACACAAACTGGGCTAAAACTGGTGACAAAAATGAAGGAAAAAACACCAACTAAGCTAAAACTGGTGACAAAAGTTAGGGAAGAAACACAAACTAGGATAAAACTGGTGACAAAAATGAGGGAAAAAACCACAAACTGGGCTAAAGCTGATTACAAAAGTGAGGTAAACATAAGACAACTGAGGAACCATAATTTGACAGTGACGTTACATAAACATAAAAAAAAACAATCCCAGCAGTGATGCCTGAGGGCCAAACTCGAGGAATTTATGAACAATGCAACAGGTTGGAAGCTCTGCCCTCCGCAGGGAGCAGCCCCAGCCTTAGAGGGGAGACAAAACCCCCCCAGAATTTGCCCCAGCCCGAGGAGCAGCACCCCGGGGACGCGCCCCTTGGGCAGAGCGGCGCGATAAGGAAAGCTCAGCTCACGTGCGGAGCTCGGAGCGACCTCACACTTGGCTAAAACCTCCTCCCCTAAACACGCTCCAGACCTGCACGGCTCAAAGGGACCCACGGCCTCGCCTGAAAGCTCCAGACCTCCAGGAAATCCATGGAAAAATTTTACAGCTCACATGCGAGCGGGGGGTCAAGGGCAGAGCGTGCGGGGAGCATGTCGAGATGTTCGCTCAGGAAAACAAATGTGCGCGCTCAGCCTGGAAAGGGGCTGGCTCGTCCCTCGGGGAATCTTCTCCTCCGCCCCAGCCCACGGCAGGGAGGGGGGATCGTTATCATCCACGTGTGGGCCAGGAAAAGCCAAGTCATCCCTTTTCCCCTGTCCAACACCTTTCCGTCCACGCTGGAGGCGAAGCCGTGCGTGGATGCAGCCCGGGACCCATCCCTGCTGGCAAGGAAGGGGAGAAGCTCAGGAATGCTCAGCCTGCTCTGCCATCTGCTCCTGGCACGGGCCAGCACACGGGGCTGGTGGAAAAGGCACAGCCCGGGGCCAATCCTCCCTGCTCAGAGCTTCCCAGGACTATATTTAGGATTTTTTTTTTTTGGGGGGGAAGGAGAGGGGTGTTATTGGTCGTTACCAGGACAAAAACATGTGATTCAAACAGCTCGGTTCCACCGGGCCCGCAGCATCATGTGAGTCCTGGTAACAGCCACACGTCTGCCAACTTCCCCAGACTTTTTGGAGTTCTATTTTTCCTATTTTTTTTTGCTCTCTCCTCAACGCGTTGAACAAAGACGGGGCCTTGCCGCACGCCGCGATCTGGACCCACCGTGTCCCGTCCGGATCGGAGCGAGACGGAGCTCGGGATTGGGAAACGCGTGATTTAACCCATCAGTCCAGGATTTCACTGGCACGGCTGCTCCTCTGGAGCACCACGCCAGACATCAGCGAGGAAAGGCTGTGCTGGCACGGCGAGGGCCCGTCATGTGGCTCGGCTAATTAAAAACCGACCCGGGCCATCATCATTAAATGTTGTAATCACAAGCCTGCAAGTGATTAGATGGAGAAACAACACCCGTCCCCCCCTTCCCCGTTTCCCAGGGATCAGCAGCTGACTAAGCCCAACTCAAGGCCCTCAATCCTTTTTATAAACAGCAGAGCTCAGCTGTTGTCAGGGATGAGGACACCCAGGAATTTTGACCAGCCAGCATTTCCCTCTTGCTCCACAACCAGATTTTTTTTTTTTGCCAGAGACGTGGAGGAGTCAGCGCGGACTCCAACCCCTTCTGCTTCCCCATCCCACCAAAGAACGGGATGGCAGCCAGGGAATTCGGCCCAACACACCCCAAGCTCTGCCAGGAAGGTGATTTAGGTGGATGTGACACCATCAGATACCAGAGGACGGGTCCCAGCCTCAATCCTTGACAGGTACACGGGGACAGAGAAATTGATTTTGAATTCTTTGGGAACTTTGCACTCCTTTCTTAAGGGTAACCTCGGGATGCTGTGTGCTCAGCAGAATAGGCAAAGGTAATTTAGGTGAAAGATGATGGAAGCAGAGATCTGGGGTGGATAAGAGGCAGGATGGAGAGGGGAGGCTGCAGTGAGAGCCCGCAGGGTTCTTCACCCCCCAAAACCCTGGATCACAGGAGGAATTGTAAAGGTGATTTTGCTGAAATTACCTGGATATTACCAGAGGTACCCCAGGTGTCTCAGAAAGGATCTTCACCTGTGCACCACCAGCACCCCTGCCACCACACGGAGAGGAAGAAACTCCCCCAAATTATGACAGCAAACAAAAAAAACCCCAAATAATTTCTGCTCAGTGATAAATCCCCGTGTTCACCTTGAGTCACTGGAATCATTAATGCTGGAAAAGACCTCTCAGAACATCGAATCCAACCCGGCAACACCATGTTCACCACTAAAACATCCCCATTCCAGTTACCTTGGGATTGACACTCCTGGGTGTTGTTTAGTTGAGATTTTTGTTGGGTTTTTTTTTTTTCTTTTTGCTGTTGTTTGGCGTTTCACTTTTGCAGTTTTTGGCTTTTGTAACCTCATTGAGCTCTTATCTCAGTGTCAAGCTGTGGGACTCACCGTCCCAACCCGACTCTGCAACACCCCCAACATCTGACAGCCCCGTGTGGGGGTTTTCCTCTTCAAGCACCTCTTTGGTCGTGTATTCCCAGAAAGAACCTTCAAACCGTTGCATCTCCTCCCTTTACCCTCCTTCCAACCACTCAAAAAATCCACCGTGGGCGAAACACCTCCAGAGCACTCCCCTGCTCCCCCTTTTCCCTGCTCCTGCCTCTGAATCCCTGATTTTTCTGCCTCCTCGGTGGGAGGAATTTTACTCGAATGAGAGGCAGCACTTGAGGCACAGGCATCGAGCCCATTTATATAATACAAGATATTTTCCATGTGTTTTGTCGGGCTCTTCACACTTCTGTTTGCTTTTTTTCCACCACGGCTGTGCCTGGTGCCAAAGGCTACATTGAGCAACCACCGAGGGCTTTAAGCACTTCTTCTCCATTAATATAATAAACTTGGAACAGGGGAAAAAAAAAAAAATAAAATTGGAGGAGCAGCTCCTTGGCATTTGGCAGGGAGGAATTCAGCTCCCAGCAGCTTCTCCCAGCTCCCAGAGCCACGTCCCAGCTGACAAGAAGCCAACACCAAAACCAGGTGGCCAAAGAGCTGCTGGATCTTCCAGCCTGCTGGCCAGTGGATGAAGCAGGACCATAAAACAGCCTGGAGTGCACTTATCCAGGATTTTCTGGGTGTAAGGAAGGGTTTGAACACCATGGGAAGGGTGTGCACTGAGCTGGGCTCTGCACAGACCCTAAAAGGTGACCCAGGCCCTGCACAGACCCCACAAGGTGACACTTTCCCAACCCTTCCAGCACCTGGAGGTTTTCCAAAGGGATGCACAGAACAAAGCCAGCTCCAAAGGGCAAGGTTTGCTTGGAGAATGTTTTTCCTGAGGTATCCAGGCTGCTTTTCCACATTTAGGGTTAGTCCCGTGCCTTAGCTTAGGGATGAGCTCTGCTGCTGAGCCCAGGCCTTGGGATCCACCGTGGGCCACAAGGAGGAGATCAGGGATATGGGATGGACCAGGATCCAACCTCCCAGCTGGGCTTTGGAGGGCTCCCACCCTCCAACCCCCTCATGTGTGGGGTCACACCAGAGCCACATGGACACGTCCAGCCCGATTCCCTCGGGAGACCCAACGGGCAAAACTGATTTTCTTCAGCACTTCAGAACCTCTGGAAGTGTTGTTCATTCCCATTTTATTTCCAGGTCACTGGAAAGGATATTGTGGGTGGGAAGGGATTGAACCAGAGCCTTGGTGTTATCAGCACCGCGCTCTGACCGAAAGAGCTGATCTCACTGAACAATTCCAAGCTCATCCCTTGATTATTCCAAGATTCCCTGGAGCTCAGTGCTCCACAGGCTGAGCATCACGTCCAGACCCAAAGAGCACCACGGGCAGCCCTGAACTTTGCGTCACACGAGACTCAGCCCATCAAAAGAGACACAAAAATCAGGATTTATCCGTCCTTATCGCGCTCCCTCAGCCTCTAACACCACCAGATATCCCGGTCCAACAACATTCCATAAAGCTTTTCCCTCCCAAAGCCGGAATTGTTACAAACCCCAGAGCAACAAAACCCCGTCCATGCCCTCGGGGCAACTTCCAGAAGGTCCTGGAGTGGTTTGGGTTGGAAAGGACCTTAAACCTCCCCTCATTCCAACCCCTGCTGAGGCTTCCACGGACCAGGCTGGTCAAAAACGTGGAAATCAACATCGCTGGGATCACTGCTGATCCACACAGGAACCATTTATTTGGGGGAAAAAAACCAACCAANATGGAAATCAACATCACTGGGATCACTGCTGATTTGGGGGAAAAAAACCAACCAACAAATGTCCGGCCCTTCAACAGCCAGGCTGTAAACAAGAATTTATAAATTGAACACGAATCCCCGTTAAACTTTGGACAAATTTAGGCCCTGGAGGCTCCTATTAATCAGCACTAACCCCTCCTCCCATTAAAGGGGGAAAAATCCTCCATTCCAGGCTGTTTCCAGTTGTTCCTGGCTCGAGCCAATATTTCTTATTTTTAAGACCCCACCCCATGTTTGTGATTTTTTTTTTTAATCAATAAATTATGGATCTACACAAGGTTAAAGGAAACACCCCAGAATCCATGGGGACCAAAAAGCAGGGAAGAGGCCTCCAGACTGGCATTTTCCCTGGATAAGTCGTTCTCATGTTCTTCCAGCTCTGATACACAAAACAAGTGTGTGGAGAGACTTTTATCTTTGGGGAAAAAAAAAAATAACTTTGCTTTCTGATAACATCAAAAAAAACCCCCCAGAATGGGGAAAAAAAAAAATCGAGGAAAAACCCGAAATACTATAAAAACCTGGAAAATAATTAATAGATTTTTCTGCGCTTTCATAATAACATTCACTTGGGTAACCGTAAAAAGAGATTATTATGGTAATAAAAGGATGAATAATTTATTTTGAATCCCAGACAAACTGTTCCCTTCCAGAACTCGAAGATGACTCCATGCATATGAAAACCATCTCTTAAATGCCTTGTGCTCGCCGTAGCCGCGGGGCCAGGAAGGTCTTCCGTGGGTTTTATAGGATTGATTTTCATTCCCAAAAGTTTCCTGAGGAGTTAAAACGTGAATATAAACCTGACCGTGCTGGAACCTCGCTGGGCGAGTCGTAGATCGTGTTCCCGTTTACTCAGCGTCAGTTTTGTCTGTTGCATTCCCAAACACAGATTTGGGAAAGGGGATTTGTCTGTTGCATTCCCAAACAGAAATTTGGGAAAGGGGATTTCTCTGTTGAATTTCCAAACACAAATCTGGGAAAGGGGATCCAACGTGCGACTCCCTCGAACTGGCGTTTCCTCAACTCGCGGAACCCGATATCCAAAATTTCGCTCGTAACTTTTGTTTGCAGCTGCGGCCAGGACTGAAAGGGGGTTTTTTGTGCGGACTGTCAGCTGTCAGAAACGGGGGAGGCAACCAAATAAATCCAAATAATAAACCTGAAATCCAAGAGGGGAACTTTTCACCACCCGGAGCTGACTACGCTGCGAACAAACCTCAGCGCTAGCGAAGAAATTCCTAACAAAGCCACAGAACGCTGGGATTTCACCAGAGTAGGGTCTGGTGGGGTATTGGGAAGGAAAACTTCCCTGTGAGGGTGGGGGGAGGCTGGGATGGAATTCCCAGAAAAGCTGTGGCTGCCCTTAGAGCCTTGGAAGTGTCCCAGGACAGGCTGGACAGGGCTTGGGATGGCACAAGGTGGAACTGGACGGGTTTAAGATCCCTCCCAACCCAAACCATTCCACGATTCCGTGGATAATCCAGCAGTTCCCAGCTTAGGGAACCAAATCCATCCCCTCTCCACACCTGCCCGTGGCAGGAGGCTCCACAGAAGCCCCGGGAAGGAGAGAGCAGAACTAATGGAGCTCCTTCCAAAGCAAACAGCCGTAACTCAGGGTTTGAGACTTCCCAAAGCACCCCTGGAAAAGAGCAGGAGCTCGTTCCTAATAAAGCCCAACCGCCTGCTCGGGGCTCCCCAGCTGCTCCAAGTGTGCACACAATCTGGAATTAAACTGAGCTAATCTAAACCACGAACGTGAACCAGCCCTTGGATTGGATCTGCAACCCTCTGCTTCCACTCCCAGAGTTCAACAAGCGACAAATAAAACCCCGAGAAAGAAAGAAAGAAAGAAAGAAAGAGTTGTGTCAGCGTCCCGTGTAATCTGCTATTAAACCAGCCCCCGCACAAACCGTCGTAAAATTCAATTTATTGGGCTTTGTACAAACGTGATTCCCCACCTTGATAATTAAAAAGATATTGTAATAAAAGTCTTCGGTCCTCGTGTGCTGCACGTTTGTTCCCATCTGATTTTTATCCGAGCCGGGGTTGGGGGGGGTGGATTAAAAGAACACGGAATTGCTGGTGCAGCCTTTGCGTGCGGGAACGGTGTCAGGGAGATAATTCTGCTGGCACAAGGAATTCGGAGCTCTGAGGTCTCAGAGCCACAGTCCACTCCTGCACCAGCTGGGCTTCCCAAAAATGGAATATCCCAAGATTTTGGCACCTCCCTTGGTTGGGACAGTGGGGTTAGTGCTGCTTTTCCACTCTGGAGTCAGCACCAAGCTCGGAGCAAAGAGTTTTGTAATCAATTAACAGGAGGAGCAGAGGGGCAGCACCAGCCCTTCCCACCCTGGTGTGCCAGTGCCCAGGATCTTCCAAGAGAAAAAAAACGGGAAGCTCCTCGACTCACAGTGAAAAATGTGCACATCAGGTCATTTTCCCAGCCTCGAGTAGGAACAGAAGGAAAATTCCCTCCCAGAGATTTCCAGGTTAGATCCAACACTCTGCCTGACCAGCCTCTTGTTCTCTTAGTTCACCTTGGGGCACAGCACCAGCATTCCCAGGGATTTTTCCTGGTCCATTTGCCCCAGGCCAGCCAGGGTTCCAACCCAACACTCTGGGAAAACCCCGCAGATCCCCCGGAGCTGGTTTGGATCCAGCTCCTCTGCAAGGCCGGAGCTCCCACAGGATGGTTTGGGTCGGAGTGACCCAGCCCTTGGAACGGGAATTTCCACTGTTCCGCTCGGCCAAAAATCAGAAAAGCTTTGGTTGTTGCCCCCACCACGCTGGGGCTGTGAGCAGAGGAGCCTCCAGGAGGTTCACTCTGGGATCTCCATCCTCAGGGCCAGGAACTGATCAGGAATTGTGCTGGAAGCAAAGCAGGACCGACCACGGGGAAACGCCACCAGCGACAACCCGGATCCCACAGAAATCTGGGATAATTTGGGTCGGAAGGGACATTGAAGGTCATCCAGGCCAACCCTTGACAGCAAGATCCTAAAGACGTTGGACAGGACGCGGCTCCAGGCTCGTCCACATGGACAACATCTCTGGTTTATGCAATTCCAGTCCCCTCCTGACTCCCCTTGGCTGGATCCAAACGCGGGATATCTCAGCCCTTGGAGCGAGCGCAAAGGGAGCCCGAGCGCAAAATATAAATCCTTCATCCAAACAAATCCCCCTTCCTAAAAATCAGGCAAACACACCCAGCACGAGCAGGGCCCGGGGCTGGCTGTTTATTTAACACGCATTCCTCCACCTCGGGACGGGCTCCATCCATCCCGCTGGAAAACGTTCCCAAATCACAAAAAAAAAATAAAAAAAATCGCTCCACTGCACTGTCCTGAAGGAGGGAGGAGACACCAGCAAAGCAGCGTTAGGGAGCTCATCAAAAGTCTAAGTTTTACCGGATTAATTATTTTTATACACAACTCCCCCCAATCAAGTTAATTCCCAGCACTGGTTCTGCTACAATTCCAAAGAATATATTAATTTGTAGCTCCGTTTATTATAGGACCAGCCTTTTTATTTCACATGTGGGCCTGGAATGAAGTGGATTTCTCCACATTTACCCAGATATAAAATCACATCTGTCCACGGAGCAGATGAAGCTCCAGGCTGGATAAATCCCCGCGGAAAGGACCAAACTTAGACCGTGCAAGGAGCAGCCAGGGGTGAAATAGGAGGAGAGACAGAAAGAGAGAACACCACGAGGACCAGCCCTGCCACAGGTTTGGGATGGATCATCTTGGAGGTCTTTTCCAGCCTCAATAATTCCAGGAGATCAGGAATGTGATTTATTATCCCCAGCCAGTGAAAGGATGGAGCAGCAGGGCTGTGCCCAAAGGGAACCTTTGGAATCTGCAAAGTCTCTGGCAAAATGAGGATTTGAACCTCCCCGAGCTCTTCAGACGGTCCCACCGCGGTGACAAACAATGGTGGGGAAAAACCAAACCAAAACCCACCCCAGAAATGCAATTATTAATGTCGAGTTTTCTCTTTTGGGATCGCTCTGGAATTGGGATCTACACCTCAAACCTCTGCTGGCTCCTGGCACACGAGCTCAGCTGCTGCCAGACACAGCAATCTCTGCCAGCTTCGGCATTAAAACAAAACAAAACAGAGCCTTTAGGCTTTTTTCCCCTATTAGAATAAAAAAAATTCAGTGTATTGAACTACGAAGTATATAAAAAATAGCTCGATCATTTCCATAATTTAAAATCTCAATCACAAAAACCTTTAGAACCACAGAGAGGGGGAAAAAAAATACAAATGCCAACCTGTGCACGCGGGTCAGGCTGAATTCCTGAAACCCGGGAGGAGTTTGGGCAGGGACTGCAGCTCCCGGCCCTGTCAGCACACGAGAGGGCACTGTTCTGTAGGCTCAGCACAAACCCATCCCCTGCTCCTGGAATTAAACCCCCGAGCTCAGCCCCGGCCTCTCTGGAACCAGAAGAGAACGGAATCAGCACCCTCGGCTCCCTTCCCTGCCCAGCAGCATCAGGATTTGGGCAGGGAATGATGATAATCGAGGTATTTCTCTTGCCCCAGTTACCAAAGGTCTCGTTTTTCAGGCTTTATGGGACAGGAGCTGACTCAGGGCAAGGGTTTTGTTTTGTTTTATTTTTCCTGGGGGCATAAATCAGGTGTGATGGAGATTCCAACAGGCCTTAAAAACCTCCAGGAGAATCCCAGGTCCAACCCAGGAGGGGAGAGTTGTTCAAATTCAGCCCAATAGTTAATATTTATTATTTAAGGTTTAAACAAACTGATCAATAAACTCGGCATTACAAGAGAGGAGCCCGTTCAGGACAAGGGGTTTTTTTTTTGCTGGATAAAAATCAGGTGTGATGGAGATTTCACACGGAATAAAAACCTTCAGGAGACTCCCAGGTCCAACCCAGGAGGGAGAATTCGTTCAGATTTAGCCCAGTGTTTCACGTTTAAACAAATGGATCCAAAAACTTGGGATTAAATCCACTGGAAAGTAACTGGTTGGAAATTCAAGTGACGCTCCGATCTGCGATCCCAAGAGGCGCCAACACTTCAGGATGCAGCGGATGGGACAGGAGGAGGGTTTTGGCCAAAAAAACCCCCCAATTAACAGGTGTAAGAGAGCTCCCGAGTCCCACAGAGCTGCAGCTGCCCCAGACTAAACCCTGAAATCTGAAATCTTCTCCTTTCAGAAGCAGATCCTCCCAGATCCTGGCCTTGGCTTCTGTCACCTGCGTTTCTGTCACCTCCTCTGCCCTCTGAGCCCAAAATCCTGGAGTTGCCCACATCCTCCCGCAGCGCAGGGAGCAGCTCGGGGGGGATTTTATCCTTTGGGACACGCTCAGCCCCACCGGCAGCTCCTCCCGCGGCAGCACGTGTTGACAGATGCCACATTCCTGCTGCCGCGGGGCTCCTGGGGAAGCTCGGGCAGAGGAAGGCAGGAAATTGCTGCTTTTGGGATAAAAAGAAACGTCTGCGGGGCTCCTGGGAGGACGGCGATGTTCCCACTGAGGCACAGGGAGCTGGGCCCCCAGTTCGATTTCCCCCTTGCCAACATTCCCATGAAAGGTTTTCAAATCTTGGAGCTAAGTGGTTCAAAAAGTTTATCATTCCGGTCATCCTGGCTCCTTTTTTGGTTTTTTTTTTTCCCCTCACTTTCTGGGCTGGATGTAATTTGGAATTGGGCAGCCTGGCACTGCCACCCTGGGGGCCACTGCTCTGCCACCCCAGTGGCCACAGCCAGCTCAGGGGACGCCCAGGAACCCCTCAGCCACTTTTTGGTTTTCCAGGACATCCCCAGGAAGCCCTCAGCCACTTTTTGATTTTCCAGGACACCCTCAGGAATGACTTTACCACTTTTTGTTCCTCAAAACAACTCCAGGAACCTCTCAGCCACTTTTTGACTTCCCAGGACATTCCCAGGAACCCCCTCAGCCACTTTTTGACTTTCTAGGACACTCCCAGGAATAACTCTACCACTTTTTGTTTCTCAGGACAATTCCAGGACAATTCCAAGAACCCCTCAGCCACTTTTTGGTTTTCCACTTTTTGGCCAGGAAGCCCTCAGCCACTTTTTGATTTTCCAGGACACCCTCAGGAATGACTTTACCACTTTTTGTTTCTCAGAACAATTCCAAGAACCCCTCAGCCACTTTTTGGTTTTCCAGGACATCCTCAGAAACCCCCTCAGCCACTTTTTGACTTCCCCAGGAACCGCTTTGCCCACAAGAGGCTTCACCAGCCAAATAAATCTCATGATTAAAATCCCTCCTGCAAGTTCTGACGGTCCTGGGGAGGCTTCTCCCAACACCCAGAGCCTGGAGGAGCTGCTGGGCCAGCAGAGCTGTGTCCCCAAGGCCACAGTGTCCCCCTGGAACACCGACCCTCTGTCCTCGGGCAGCCTCGTGGTGGGACACCCCAGCCAACGAGGACCTTCCTGTGGCTCCAAGTCTCATCCTCCTGTAAATCTCCAGGAAGAACAATCCCATCCTCTGGAACACAAGAGGATTTTCAAAGCGCATTTCTCCACAAAGCCGCGAGTCCTGGAGGGACCGTGAACTCATCCGTGCTGACCTCCTGCGCCACCCCAACAATCCCATTTCCCCGCTCGGCCAGCTCCAGAAAACCCCCAAAACTCCATAAAATCCTGAAGCTGGGCTCCTGGCGGAGCACCCTGCCGTGCAGGCGTGCCCTGGGGAGCGGCAGGGGACAGCGAATCCTCCGTGGCACTTCCACCACAAGCGCCGGGCCGTGGCCAAGGCAGGACGTGCTGGGGTTTGGCGTCCAGCTCGGATTCTCACTCTGTCTTATCCCTTTTGTTTCCAAAGGTTTCTCTCTCTCTCAACGATCCCAGTGCATAAATACCAAGTCACTCCATTTATTTTAGGTTTTTTTTTTCCTTCAGAACTGCAGTGGATTAAGAGCTTTTCAATCTCTCGCTATCGTTTTTTTTTTAGCCCCCTTTTTTTTTTACTAACTTCCACTTTTTGACATCCTTTGGAAAAGAAAAACAGGAACCAATCCCCCGTGGGTTGGTGAGGGACACGAGGCTTCCCTTCTCACCCACCCCAGCACCTCACTGAGCTTTCCCTGCCCTGGTGGGAGCTCATCCTGCCCTTCCCAAAGCCTTCATTCCCTCGGCAGTTCCATTGGGATCACGCCTCCTGCCTCAATCCCAGCTCCAGCTGCGTCCAAGCCCATTTCATTTCCATGGGCTGAGCTTCCCAGAGCTCCCAGAGCACAGGGCACAGCTCCCTGCTCACCACCCTGCACCTCCCAGCCCGGGCTGAGCCGTGCCGAGCTCCGGCACCAGGAATTTATCAGGACTCGGGGTCGCCGAGGAGGGGATGGAACAAGAGCGAGCCGAGCTCACGGAGCCCCAGCACCAACCTCCCCGATTCCTGAGGGCTCCCTGGTGAGGAATATTTTTTATTTCGGACGTCTCAGCCAGTTTTTGGATCCCTTTGGTGCGGCTTCAGCCCGTAAAACGCTAATTGTTCTCCTCAGATACGAGGCCAGCCCTCCGGAAAAAAACACCCGGCTTCATTCCAGCCACCTTTGTCAGGCAAATCCTTCAGGCATGAGGCAACTTTTGCTTGACCTCCATTTAAGAAGTGTCCACCATTTGTCTCCAGAACCGCAACTGGAACAGTTTACTGGGGCTTTCTCCTCCCCTGCAGGAAAACGGAGCCATCGAGGGATGTTTTACTCAGCTGTCAACTCCAATCCGAGCGCTGAAGCCACAGCTGCTTCTCCCGGTGTTTTCCAAGGAGAGAAGCGGGAAAACACGGGATTACCCATCAGTGCAGGGCGCTGGGAGCGCAGAATTTGGGACCAAGAGTCCCTCAGGAGCAGCTCTCCAGGAGCACAGGCGTTAAGTGGGAATTGCTAAATAAACTTCTCACGTTTCCCCGACAAAGAATTCCCGGCAAATCCGGCTCTTGGGCCGAGTCACAACAATCCACGGGACTGACTCGGAGCCTTCCAGAGACTCCTGCAGCTCTGAGGAGCAGGCTGGGCAGGCAAACCCGAGTCACCGCGGGGAGAAATGAGCTACTCCAGGGAGAAATGAGTTACCCCAGTGAGAAATGAGTTACCCCAGTGAGAAATGAGTTACCCCAGCGAGAAACGAGTTACCCCAGCGAGAAATGAGTTACTCCAGTGAGAAATGAGTTACTCCAGCGAGAAATGAGTTACCCCAGTGAGAAATGAGTTACTCCAGCAAGAAATTAGTTACTCCAGTAAGAAATGAGTTACCCCAGCGAGAAATGAGTTACTCCAGCGAGAAGTGAGTTACCCCACTGAGAAATGAGTTACTCCAGTGAGAAATGAGTTACTCCAGCAAGAAATGAGTTACTCCAGCAAGAAACAAGTTACTGCGAGCCAGGCCTACCAGTGCCACCCCATTACTCAACCCAGGCCAGCTGCTTTCATTCCCGCCCAGCCTCGGCCATCAAAGGCTCCGACAAATCCCGACTCTCCCCAACTTTCTTGCCCACCCAACAGCCATAAACACGCAGCGAGCCTCTCGGGTGAGTAATGGGAACAGAATCTGCTCCGTGGCCGCACTCGCGCCGGCCGGGGGCTCTCTGGTGGATTTGGCCTCGCGCAAACGTGCAAACGTGATGTGATTTCCCACAAATGTTCCTGCCAGCGGGATTCTGCGCTCATCCCCGGCGGCTGGGGAATAAACAGAGGAGCACGAAGCACCAGAGAAGCGCAGCAAACGATCCGGGACTGGAAAATGTCCGCGGAGGGCGAGCGCGTGACGGGAGCGGGGCCGATGCACGGGATCGGCTTCCCCCTGTGTTGGGAGAGAGGGGAGAATTGGCCTTGATCCCCTCTCGACTTCTGCGGCCTCGTTTGGGAGAGGAAACGGAGGTAAGAATTCATAAGCCCATAAAAACCCCATCTGAAAGCCATCCCAGAGATCGGTGGAGCGCTCCGCAGTCAGCCCCGGGCGCTGCGGTGGCGGCACACGCCAGAACTCGGCGGTGATGGAAGGGCCGGGGGGCTCGGGCTGACGGGAGCATGAAAGGATTTCAGACACTCGAGCCACGGGGACGGGTCACACACGGGGCTTGCTCCTCCTGACAGGCTCCATCTGGGATCGGGAACAGCTGGGAGGAGGATTGAGTTACACAGGCACGGGGAGAGCGCCCGCACAGACGCCCAGGTGCTCGTCCGGCCTCATCCCGAGCTCCGGGATAAAGATCCCGGGTTTTCCAAGGCCTCCGTGAACCTCCAGTCACTCTGCACAGCAAAACCCCTGCTGCCAAGGGCCCTCACCGTGAGCTTTGGGAACCACTGGGAATAAAGATCCCGGATTTTCCAAGGCCTCCATTCCATTCACTCCACACAACAAAAACCCTCTTTCCAAGGGCCCTCACCATGAGATTTAGGAACAAATGGAATAAAGATCCCAGATTTTCCAAGGCCGCCACGAACCCCACAATTCACTCCACACAAGATCCGTGTTTCCACGGGCCCTCACCCACCACACAACCCAGGAGCAACTGGCAATAAAGATCCTGGATTTTTCCAAGGCCTCCATTCCGTTCACTCAACACAAATTCCCCATTTCCAAGGGCCCTCACCATGAGCTTTGGGAACAACTGGGAATAAAGATCCTGGGTTTTGCAAGGCCTCCATTCTGTTCACTCTGCTCAACAAAATCCCTCTTTCCAAGGGCTCTCACCACAAGCTTTGGGAACAACTGGGAATAAAGATCCCAGATTTTCCAATGTCTCCATGAACCCCTCAATTTACTCTGTACAACGACAGGCCCGTTTCCAAGGGCCCTCACCACACAAAACAGGAACAACTGGGAATAAAGCTCCTGGATTTTTCCAAGGCCTCCATTCTGTTCACTCAACACAAAATCCTTTTTTCCAAGGGCTCTCACCACAAGCTTTGGGAACAACTGGAATAAAACCCCCTGGTTTTCCAAGGTCTCCATGAACCTTGACTCACAACAACATCTCTGTTTCCAAGGGCCCTCACCACATAATCCAGGAGCAACTGGGAATAAAGATCCTGGGTTTTCCAAGGCCTCCAAGGATCTCGATCCACTCTGCACAATATCCCTGTTTCCAAGGGTCCCATCACCTCTTCCTGCAATTAAAATATCGGGTGCCAGTGGGCAAAACACGGAGCCCAGACCTCCAAAAATAAAATTCAAATGCAAACACAGCACAAATATTCCAGCATTAAAAACCCTTGGAAGTGGCATTCAACGGGAAAACAGCAAGGAATTCAATGAAAGAAATGCAGTACCTGGTGCAGGTGTTCAGGAGGTGAATTCCCACAGGGTGCAGTCAATAATCCTGCCTGGGAAAAGAGAGGAGGGAAATTAACATTCTGTTAACATTTGAAATAAAGATCTTTTCTATTTGAATAAAATAAAGATAATTAATTCATTAAAGCTGTCAACACTTTGATTTATGAAGTAGTAGAGACTTTGGGGTTGTGTTTTTCTTTACACCAGGGACTTCTGATAATAATTAAATAATTTTGAATTATTAATAATAATTAATGGTTATTAATAATTCTGCCTCCTTTTACTCTCCAAAAATAGTTGAGTCTAACAAATAAAAGGCTTGGAGGAAAAATCTGGAACAGGCTCTCATAGGAATCCTTTTATATGGAAGTTACATGGACAGGTTCCCTCAGCGGCTGATTCCTTCAGGCACCAGATCAGGGAATTTTTTGGGAGTACAAATATTAGGAATGGCCACACATCTCATTTATTCCACAGAACTCAAAAAAACCTTCAGGAAAGACCATTTTCTTTTAATTTTTCTCAATTAAAAAATAATAAAATTAACAGTCGAACACCTAAAACTTCAAGACATGCTTATGACCTTAAAGGTCTTTTCCGACCTCAATGACTCTGTAATTCCATGATTGCCATTCCCGGCGTTCCCCATCGGCCCTGATGGCTCCACAACCAACCAGGTCCATTGGAAGAGCAAACAACAAGGCCCAAAATCCAAAGGCCACTGAAATCCCAACAAATCCTCATCCACCAGAGCCAACAGTGAGGCTGTCGGGGTGAGGGGACACATCCCTGGGAGCGCTCCAGGCCGGGATGGACGGGGCTTGGAGCACCCCGGGATGGTGGAAAATGGGGTGGGACCAGGGGAGTTTTAAGGTCCCTTCCCACCCAGCCCAGCCCATGATCTCACCCAGAACCACAGCCCTTGGCAAACGAGCCAGACACCCCCCTCTCCCTTCCCTCCATTTATTACAAATCCCTGATTTTCCTGGGAACAGCTCCCGATTCCTGCGCGCTCGGGGGCTGGCAGAGCCGCGGATCCTTTTGGGGGGAATCCCACGGCGACCTTTGCTCCTCTGAGCGCCGAGGGAAGGGCAGGGCAGCTCCCGGCAGGATCCCAAACACACCCAGAGGGGTCCACAAAGGATCCCAAACACTTCCCAAGGGGAACGTGCCTCCCCCCCGGCCCTGCCCAGCGCCGGGGAATTCCCTGCCGCAGCATCCCCGGACACGGCAAAGCTGCTGCACAACAAACAACGCCGAGTTATCCCCCCCTGGAATCCCGGCCAGGGCTTGGAATGCTCCAAGGAATGCTCAGGAGATAAATATTTATGGGCCCTGATGAGCTGCAGCCCTGCACTAATGAAAGCAAGGCTGGAGAAACAGGCCCGGAGTGTCCTGTGCCCAAAAGGAGGAAGGATTGGAGGGTAAATATTCCTGCTCCATGAAAGGATTCCTGCTCCATGAAAGGATTCCTGCTCCATGAAAGGATTCCTGCTCCATGAAAGGATTCCCGCTCCATGGAACAATTCCTGCTCCATGAAAGGATTCCTGCTCCATGAAAGGATTCCTGCTCCATGAAAGGATTCCCGCTCCATGGAACAATTCCTGCTCCATGAAAGGATTCCTGCTCCATGAAAGGATTCCTGCTCCATGAAAGGATTCCCGCTCCATGGAACAATTCCTGCTCCATGAAAGGATTCCTGCTCCATGAAAGGATTCCTGCTCCATGAAAGGATTCCCGCTCCATGGAACAATTCCTGCTCCATGAAAGGATTCCTGCTCCATGAAAGGATTCCTGCTCCATGAAAGGATTCCCGCTCCATGGAACAATTCCTGCTCCATGAAAGGATTCCTGCTCCATGAAAGGATTCCTGCTCCATGAAAGGATTCCCGCTCCATGGAACAATTCCTGCTCCATGAAAGGATTCCTGCTCCATGAAAGGATTCCTGCTCCATGAAAGGATTCCCGCTCCATGGAACAATTCCTGCTCCATGAAAGGATTCCTGCTCCATGAAAGGATTCCTGCTCCATGGAACAATTCCTGCTCCATGAAAGGATTCCTGCTCCATGAAAGGATTCCTGCTCCATGGAACAATTCCTGCTCCATGAAAGGATTCCTGCTCCATGAAAGGATTCCTGCTCCATGGAACAATTCCTGCTCCATGAAAGGATTCCTGCTCCATGAAAGGATTCCTGTTCCATGGAACAATTCCTGCTCCATGAAAGGATTCCCGCTCCATGGCAGGGCCAGCACCCATCAGCAGCAGGGAATCCTTCCCTGGAGCTGCAGAGGGAACTCAGCCCAGCCTGGGCCAGCGGTGCCCAGGTGTCACCAGAACATCTGGACTGTGCTAATCCCAGCTGGGATTTCAGCCCCACCTCCCTTGGTCTGAAGGTTGTCGAGGCTCCACCTCAGCCGCTCCAGCGAGAATCTGGGTCAGCGTCATCCCCTGGGAACGCCGGGATGAGCCGGGGCCACTTCCCAAGGGATTCTGGATCAAGGCAGAGTTTTTTTGTAGCAGAGCTGGCAGCCACCACCTCCTGCAGCTCCAGCCTCTCCCCAGGCCAAGAGTTACACTTGGACGAGGCTGGGAGGCCTCTGGAAAAACAAGGCCGTGCCCTAATCCAAAGGGAAAGCAGAATAATGGGATTATCCTCAGCTCCAGCACTCCCAACAGCCCAGGACTGCTCTCCTGGCAGGTGGGGACATTCCAGCCCCTCCAGAGGTGGCTGCAGGTCCAGGAGCCACCAGCTGTGCTCCCACCGTCCCCGTTTCAAACAGGGAATCAGGCACAGGAAGTTTTCTGTGGCACTGGATTTAAGCAGGACCATCTTTGCTGGCTGGGAGTGAAGCTTTTCATCCCAGGTTTTTATTTTGTTTTGTTTTTTTTTTTTGGGGGGGGGGATTAGGGCTCAGGACATGGTTCCTCTTGGCTGCCTGGAAGGAACTTGATGTTTTCTGCCCAAACAGTCCGCAGGGACTGGGATTAATTCCGACAATATTTGGTGGAACACAATCCCAGGTCCAGCACGATCCCTCAGCTGCCTCCAGAGGGACGGAGGGGAGGCAGAGGGCTGGGAGGGGGAGCCTTTCCTATCCAAAAACCTCATGCTTTGACTCCATTCCACTCAAAAAAAGAGGGAAAAAAAAAAAAAAACAAACCCTCTCCAACACCAAAGGAACAAACCCTGGGCCTCCAAGGTCTTGTTTTCATTCCTGTGTGGAACCCGACCACTCCGGGGCTGCACAGAGCCCAGCTTTTGTTTTCGGGGCATTTTTGACTTTCCCTCCAGCAGCATTCCCGTTCCAAGGCACAGGTGGAGCTCCCAGCAGGAGGAATTCTGGAGCCAGGAAGGGTTTGGAGCCCTCCAGCCCCAGGGATGAGTTCCCTGTTCTCCACAGGGATACAAAAACCCTCAGATTCTAACGACAATTCCTCAATTTTAGCCTCCACAAGGACAAAAGAATTCCAGGATAACCTGTCCTCCCTTCCTGCAGCTTCCCCTGGCAAAACTGGGATCCAGCTCCATCCCAGCAGAGCTTCCCACCCTCCTCCCTCTCCCAGGGCCGGAGGTTTTGGGGTAGATTTGGGAAGAGGCAGCTTTGGACCCTGGGGCAGACAAAGGCAGGGAAACGGGGCTGGGCAGGGAAGAGAAGGAACAACATTCCCTGATTGTAGGAATTTTATGGCAGCTGGGAGTGTAAATTTGGAAATCCTGCTATTTCAGGGTGGCTTTTCAATCCCTTTTTCAACCCCACTGCCCCGGGCAGCCGTGCCAGCCTGGCCAACCCTTCTGGGCGAGATTTTATCCCAAAATCCAACCTAAACCTCCCCTGGCACAACCCAGGGCAGGCTCCTCTTGTCCTGGCCCTCGTTTTCTGGGGAGCAGAGCCTGACTGAGGGCAAGTTTCACCCCATGTGAGCAAGAAAACAAATCCTGAAGGGAAAACCTCCCCCCTCAGCCCAGAAAAACCAAGGATCAAGTGGCTGCAGCCACATTCCCACCCCGGATTTAGCGAACTTTTCCCATTTTCATCATTCCATGCCCATTTTGCCGGGTTTATCCCACGTATCTCTGCTCCAGGATCTTCTCCAGAGCCTCCCTGGACGAGCCACTTATCTCCAAACCCAAACAAAGCACATTTTTAGGCCGGGCCATTGCATGGGAAAGATGCACTTGGAGTGAAGAGCTCGAATTAACGAGCCAGTAAAACTTAAATTGACCTTTTCCTGTAGTTCTTGGCATTAAAGGGAGCATCAAACTTCCCTTTTATTTTTTTTTTTTTTTGTTGTTGGAATGGCAGAAATGGGTGAGCAGGGCTCGGTTACGGTATCAAGTGACGCGTTTCAGGTTTGCTGTCAAACAAACAGAAATGAAAAACTCCCCCCACTTTTCTCTCAGGGAGCCTTTTCACTGACTGATAACCTGATTTTAGGGTAATTAGATTTTTAACTGGGCTGCCCACAAAGAACCGGCATTCCAACCGTCCCCCTGCCTCCTTCCCTGCTCAAAAGCCTTCGCTGGGAGAAACAGGAAAAAAAAAAAATAAAATAAAGGAGGAACCATTAAAACCCCATTTCAACAGAATCCTCGTGTTTCCCAGGGCGAGGCCGATAAAAGATGCACCGATTCCTCCAGGATTGGGTTCCTCCATCACCGAGCAGGGCTGGGCTGCAACCTGACCCTAAAGAAAATCCAGCGATTTCCACCTTTGCTCCAGCTGAGCCCGGGGTGCTGAGCCAGCTGTGCTGCAGATGTGCAGCTCCTGGCAGTGCCCCCAAGTGCCATCCTGAGCTTTTGGGGACTCTCCCTGCATGTCCCAGGGGGAATTTGGTCTCAGCAGCCCCTTTGGGAAAGCTGCCAGGACTCGGATCTTCACGGGATGAGCCAGGCCCTGCTCCTCCCCAGCTCTGAATTCTTCACTTCTCTCCCTGAGATCCCCGAGGGCTCCAGGTGACAAAAAATTCCCTTTTCGGGTTCCAGGGAGGGCACTGCACCCTGCCAGCCGTGGAGGAGGTGAAATCCTGGATTAATTTCACTCAGGACACCCAAACCAGCAATGCCACCCGGAGCAGTGACACCGCCCCTCCCTCGGGGACAGGATTCCCAAATCTCTGATTCCCAGGCCTGGCCCCTCTCCAGCAGCAAAATCCTTCACCAAACACAGGATTTTTACTTTTTCTCCCCGATTTTTTTACAAATTTTATTTTCAGTTAGGAAGGAAATGTGTGCCTTGGGATAAAGGAGCAGAATTTTCCGTTCCCACTTCCTCAAGCGGGTGACAACGGTGGCCAACCATGGAGGGACCAGCTCCTGCTTCCCCTTGATGCCTTAGGTTTTATTTCCATGTTTTTTCCAGGTTCTGCAGTTCTGAGCTCACAGTCGGTGTCACTCAGCTCTGCACAGGGCAGGGAGACACAAAAATGAGGAATGGTTTCCTGCTGAAGACCCAGGACAACTGGGACAAGTGTTCAGGCCCCAAAGGCACAAACAAGGGTGGGTTGGAGGGAGGGACAAGAAGGATGGGACCTCACAGCCTGGAGCTGGGATTGGACAATTCAACCCCAATGTGCAAATGGAGCAAAACTTATAAAAGTGTGAGTGAGACCTCGTGACTGTTTGTCCATTTTTTGACCATTTTGGGACCTTTTTGTGACCATTTTGGGTCCATTTTGGGTCCATTTTGGGTCCACCTTGGGTGTAGCCCTGGCCAGGCTCTTGTCCTGCCCAGTGTGTGTCCTAAAGGCCTTTTAATAAATCTCTGCTTTATTCTCTGGCTCTGTCCAGTTTCTGTCCCATCACCCTTCCCACAGCTCCCACTAAATCCAAGTTCCCCATCCCAGTTTCCTCCCCTGCTAATTCCCAAATTAGGGATTTCCCTCTTCCCACCTCCAGCCCCTGGAGGAGCAGGAAAGGAGTTCCTGAGAAAACAGTTTGTTTTTTTTCCCCCAAGGAAACTCCTTTTTTTCTTTCCTAGGAAAAGGATGGATACCAGCACTTGCTGCAGAGGTTCAGGAGTGCAGCCAAAAATCCCAGGGCCTTTAAATCGGGTTTGTGAAACTCTTCAAACACCTGACAGGTGAAGGCAAGCCCACAGCTGAACCAGGGGCTCTCAAAAAAAAAATAAAAATTAGAAATTAAGAAGAAATTTCCAAAGCCCAGCTCAGCTGCTCCTTAATCCTAGAACTATCCAGACCCCGTGGGCACGTAAAGGAGCTTTAAAGCTCTCTGGGTATCCCATATTCCACTTCCAGCCGGGCAGGATGGATTTATGTGGGAGGAATGTGCAGCTCAGCCCCCGTTTATGGATTTATTCAGATCACGGGAGACACCCCGGGGAAGCAGATCGGGGCTTCCCTGTGCCCAGGATAAAATCCAGAAAAATTCCAGACGTGGATTTGGTGTTCCTCTTCCATTTGTGACAATTCCCTTTGGAGCAGAACAGCCTGGAAAGGATCCCTGGGAATGCACCTGGTGGCCGTTTTTCCCCTTAATTTGCCGTTTTCCAGATGTGAGGGGCGTTTTTCCCCTAAATTAGCCCCGAAGTGGCGTCACCTGCGCAGCCCCGGCGGTTCATTAATTAGTTAATTAGCCGGGTTCCAGCTCTGGGAGCCGAGGGAAGGGAAGCAGAAGCGACTCGCAAACAAAAGGCAGGAAAAGCATCGCCAATAAAACGCGTTAAATCCAGGGAAATCTCGCCGAGGTTCTGGCTCGGCCCCAGGCGCCGCTTTTTTCGCACAATTCCCAGGGAATTCGCTCCAGAGGGAACACAAAGCCCCGTTGTTCCCCCTTTTTTTTCCAGATGTGAGGGGCAGGGCAGGGTGGCCGAGCCTGGGATGGAGCAGCTCCAGCTCCCCCCAAAAATTCCAGCGTGGACGGGAAGCATCCAGCCGAACCCCGCCGTGTGTCCAGAGAGCCAGGAAGGGTTTTAATTAGTTTTATAAATTGCAATAACAATTAAAAAAATAAGATTTTTTTAAACGAATGTTGTGCCTTTCCAAAGAGGAGCAGAGGGACCCCAAAATTCCGATTTCAGGGACGCTCCTCAGGGGACATAAGGAAAGGAATGAAAGAGGAAAACAGCAAAACTCAGCCCAATAAAAGCCAAAATATTCATTACAGCCACAAAACAGGATTAAAAAAGGGGGATTAGAAGAAGTAACAGCCGTACCTGGGGGTGCCAGCGGAGCACAGGAGCGGCAGGGACGAGGTTTGGGACGAGCGGGGAGGAAAGCAGAGCGGAGCAGGGAATGTCCCGTGGAGCAGGGAATGGTTCCCATATCCTGAACCTGCCCAGCCCCGGGGCTGAGGCACCAAAGGCCGCTCTGGGGAGAGGGGAAGGATCCCAGACAGCTCCAGCCTCTCCTAATTCCGAACACAAGGCTCAGCTCAGCCTCCCTCCCGAGCATCCCAGCAAATCCCAGTCCAGTCAGCTCCAGCTGGGACACCCTGGGGACACGGAGGGGACAGTCTGGGGACACACACCTCACTGCCCTGCACTGGAAGATGCCCCAAGGTTCCAAAGCAAGCGACAGAATTCCCACGGCGCCTCACCCCCAAAAATCCAAGAGCTCTGCAGCCCCCCAGGGAGGGGAAATCCATCCTCTGATTCACCCAAAAACTCCAAAAATTTGAGGAATAAAATCCAGCTCCCTGCAGCACCTTCGCCAAAAGCTCCCCTGTGCAGGGGATCCAGGATCTCTGGGTGGCTCCAATCCCACTGCCGGGTGGGAAAAGGGGCTGGGCGGGGCTCTGCCAGCCTGGGAACTGCTCCAGCTGCTCCTGGTCACTGCTGGCCCCACCTGGGCCTGGAGGGGACAAGGGGCAGGGCCCTGGCAGCTCCACATGGAGCCCTGTCCTCAGAGACCTTCCAGGACCTGTTCTCCCCATGGATGGATGGATGGATGGATGGATTCCTCCCTCGTCCTTTCTCAGGGACAGCTCAAGGGATGCTCCTGCCTCGTGCTGAGCCCAGCCTTGCACACAGAATCCCCCAGAGCCAGCTGCTCGCTGGGATTTTCCCGTTTTCCAGGGGTTTTCCCCAAAAGAAGGGAAAAAAGGATCATCCCATCCCACCCCTGCCATGGGCAGGGACACCTTCCACCGTCCCAGGGTGCTCCAAGCCCTGTCCTGGAAATAAATTTGGAGTAAACTGGAATTTTGAGTATTCCTGAGAACGAGTATTCCTGAGATCCAGGAATTGAATGGAGATAATGGAGGAATTGAACGGAGATAATGGAGGAATTTAATGGAGATAAAAGTAACTCATTCCAGCAGAGAATATTCCTATGGATTGTCCCAGCTGAAGGCTTCACCTGTCTGTGCTGGGAGGCTGGTTGGACCCTGTAAAACCTGCCCAGACTGAGGGAAATGGCATTTCCAGCATCCACAGGTTTGTCTGGAATGTTGTTGGATAAAGTTACGCAACACAACCTGCTCTGAGGCCGAAAGTTTCGGAAAAAAATGTTCCAAAGGGAAAAAATACGATTTTTTTGTTCGTGTGTGAACGGCTTCACCTCACGGGGACAGTGCCACGGACTGTGCTGATGGTGTGACAGGAATTCCAGGGGAATTCCGTGGGAAAACGGAGCTTTTCAGCATCCAAACCATCCCACTCCCAACTTCCCAGCAGCGTCCTCAACCTTCCAGCCCCTGGAGAATTCCCAGAGGGAGCAATCCCAGCCTGTTCCTGTCGTGAGGGTTCTCCTTGGATCAGCTGTGGCAAGATTGAAAGGAAGAGAGGAGAAAGCTGAGCTGGAAGAGGAGGAGAAAAGTTTTTTTCAGGGATTTTCCAAGCTCCAAAGTCTCCAGAGCTCTGCCCAATCCAAATCCCGTTTTTTTTTTTTCCTCCCAGTTTAAACACCCTGGGGGCTCCGCCTGATTCCCCCTCCCTTTTCCAGGTGAAAATCGCTCTGTGGATCCACCTTTCCCTCGGGAACAGGCAGAGATCCCTCGGCAGGAGGTGAAATTCCCTGCTGGGACTCCGGGAAGGAGGAGAGGCGGGATATCAGGGCCCGGGGTGGGTTTTTCCCCCTCCGGAGCCTGCAGAGGGGAGAGGACAGGACGAACAGCGAAGGGAGGAGCCCTGACCTGAGAGCGGCACGGGGCTGGGGGGACATTTCCAATCCCATCTGCCCTTGGATGAAGGCAGATAACGGAACACCTCTGGAAGGAGGAAAAAAAAATCTTCCCAACGTGATGGAAAAGCTGTTAGCGGGGGCAGCAGCTCCGGGGGTTTTATCTCCCTCGCCGGGACAAAGGTTCATTAATCACCCGGCACCGCCTCGTGCACCCAAATCTTATCTTCCCACAGCTGCCCGTGCTCCCCTTCCAGGACATCCTGGAGCGGCGCTGGAATATTGATTCCTGCTCCTGCCTCCGTGCTCTTCCCTGGAATTGCTTTGGGGAAGTGGGAATGGCACGGCTCTGCCCCACAGTGCAGCAGAGCTTTTGGGATAAGGACTGGGAAATCCTTTTAATGACGAGGAAAAGTCACAGAGTCACAGTGGAACGGGTGGGAAGGGACCATAAAGTCCCAGCCCTGCCATGGGACACCTGCCACTGTCCCGGGGTTGCTCCAAGCCCATCCAGCCTGGCCTGGAGCACTCCCAGGGATGAGGAATCCCCGGGAAGTTTTGTGGGCAGCCTGTTAAAATGCAGGACCTGCGGGGACGTGGGATGTGAGGCCACGAGTAGGAACTGCCCCAAATCCCTTCTCCCTTGGGAAGGTGCTGCCAGACCTTTGGAGAACACAGCCGGTGGAGACCCTGATCCTTCCTTAGCTCTGGAAAAACGGGAACATCCATCTGCCTCTCCTGGCTCGGCAGATGAGATTCCCCAGCCATCAGCTGTTGGGTTTTTTTTATAATTTTTCCTGAATCTCTTGGCAAGAGGTTCCCTTCCCTGACATCTTGACCAGGGTTGGGAGCAGGCAGAGGAAGCCGATTTTGAGGAATCTCAGCCGGGGAAAGCCCAAATCCCAATTTCCCGTCAACCAACCGAGCACTTGAGCCTGGCTGAGGAGCTGCTGAGCTCTGGGCTCAGCTTAACCTCTGTAAAACCGCCCTGGCAGCGCTGCCAGCAGCTTCCCACCGGGAATTGCTGCTGACCTCCAGCTGGGAGCTGCACCAGCCCTGGGGAAGGGCTCCGGGCTGGGGGGTCACAGCCACGAGGAGCCAACGGGATCCAGGGATGGGATCCCACCAGGAGCACTGGGATCAGGGGCTGGGGATGGGAATGGGCTGTGGGGAAAGAGCCAGAGGGGATGGGATCCCACCAGGAGCACTGGGATCAGGGGCTGGGGATGGGAATGGGCTGTGGGGAAAGAGCCAGAGGGTGAAAAATAAACCCTCTTTTCCTGATAAATGATTCCTGTGGAAACAGCAAAGGGATGTCGGGAGCGAGCTGAGCCTGGGGTGGGCGGCAGGGCTGGGAGGTGACCACCAGAGTGATGACCACCAGAGTGATGACCACCAGAGTGATGACCACCA
>VXBN01000921.1:56775-95776 GCA_013397395.1 Sinosuthora webbiana
CAGCCGAGGCTGGTGGCTGAAGGCGAGACCCTCTTTACCCACGACCCTTGCAATAAAACCACCTATTCTAGAATATCTCTGGTCAGCAGAATTCCTTCTCCCTGCCGTTCACGGAAGGATTTTTCCTACACTCGGGAAAGGCTGGACCCGGCTCCTCAGCCCGGCCTTGGGGCGAGGGCTTGGTCAAGGGGAGCAGCGTTGGGCTGTTCGGGAGATTAAATGGAGTTTAAGGAGGTTTGTGTCTGATGGGAGCCGAGTTTGGGGGCCTCTGGGGAGGCTGAGGGAGGTGGGGAAGGGGATGGAGAATCCTGAGGGAGATGAGGGGCTCAGCCTGGAGAAAAGGAGGCCCAAGGGGGACCTTGTGGCTCTGCACAGCTCCCTGACAGGAGGGGACAGCCTGGGCTGTGCTCCCAGGGAACAGGGACAGGAGGAGAGGGAACGGCCCCAGGCTGGGCCAGGGGAGGCTCAGGGGGGACAGCAGCGGGAATTTCCCCATGGAAAAGGTGGTCAGGGATGGGAACTGCCCAGGGAGGGTTGGGATCCCCATCCCTGGAGGTGTCCCAGGAACTCCTGGAGGTGACACTCAGTGCTCTGGGTGGGGACAAGGTGGGGATGGGGCACATCTTGGTGACCCTGGAGCTCTTTCCCAGCCTCAGTGATCCTGATTCCCGGATTCTGTGGAACGGGGACGAGTCTGTCCAGCAGTTCCCGTGTCCCTGGAAAAGCTGGGAGCAGAGGGATGCTCCACCCCGCACACCTGGCACGGCCTGGGCTGCTCTGGCAGGGATTTTCCTGCTTGGAACCCGGGGTTCCCACAGAACCACACAGTTGGGAATGGGCAAAGGGTAAAGTAGATGCAGTTTCCTCCTGGAAAACCCTGCAGTGGCTACAAGATCCAGGGATGACCAGTCCAGCCTGGCACAGTACTGGGAGTACTGGGAATACTGGGAATACTGGGAATACTGATCCCATCCCTCCAGCTGGGGGTGCAGGAGACTTCTCCAATATCCCCTTCTAGGGGAAATCCAGGCTCATGCCGGGGATGTCCCTGGTGCCTTCCCTGCACTCCACTGAACGTCACCACGGGGAGTTTGATTTCTGCCTGAAACACAAATCCCTGCTCCCACACTGGAGCCCGGAGCCCAGCGCTGGAAGAGCCAAAATCTCCCTGAAAACCAGCCGGGAATTCGCCTTCTCCCGATTGTCCAGCCCTGCAAAGCCCCGTCGGGACCTTCCCCTCTTTCCCCGCAGCACAAACGCCTGTGCGAGGCTCAGGAGACAAATCCAGCCGGGATTTGCCATCCCTGGGATCTCATTCCCGGCCACATCTGCGGCTCCATCCCAACACAGAACCGGGACGAGCTGCGGGTCGGGAACGCTCCATCCCCGTCCCGCTCCGTGGGACGCCGAAATCCAAACCACATCCTCATCTCCCAGGCGCTGCCATCCCATCTCCCGCAGCTCATTCCCGTTTTCCCTCCTTTTGGCACGTTCCCGCTGCCTCCCTGCACATCCCGAATCCATCCCGGCGGTCCCGGTGCCTTCCCCGCCCAGGGGATGGGGATGTCAGCGGGATGCTGATAAGAGCCTCGCCCAGCTCGTTATCAGCGTGTGCGGGGCGGGATGGAGCAGCCGCAGCTGCCGGCTCCGGACGGGGGATGTCCTGGACCCCCGGCAGCGCGGGAGTTGGGAAACCACAGGAATTTTTGGCGAGGATTTCCCGGCGGTGCCAGCGGAGGCGACTCCAGGTCAGCGGCTCCGAGCGCTGAACTCGGGGATGCTCTAGATCTGTGAGCGTTTCTTGTCTTCCTCCTCTCCTCTTCCTCCTCTCCTCTTTCCCTTCTCCTTTTTCCTCTCCTCTTCCTCCTCTCCTTTTTCCTCTCCTCTTCCTCCTCTCCTCTTCCTCCTCTCCTTCTTCCTCTCCTCTTCCTCCTCTCCTCTTTCCCTTCTCCTCTTCTTCCTCTCCTTTTCCTCCTCTCCTCTTCCTCCTCTCCTCTTCCTCCTTTCCTCTTCCTCTTCTCTTCGTCCTCTCCTCTTCCTCCTCTCCTCTTTCTCTTCTCCTCTTTCCCCTCTCTTTTTCCTCTTCCCTGATCCCACAGATTTTTTTTCCTCCCATATTTAGTTCCTTGCACCCCACTGGAAGAGGAAAAGCTCAGCAGCACCGAGCAGCTCAGCTCACTTTTGTTTAGAACGTTCCCAGCTTCTCATGAACCCCAACATCCCCGGCAGTTCCATCCCTCAAAATTCCAGGGGATTTCCCCATGAAAATACCCCGTGGAAATGTCCCGGGGAAACAGCAAGAGCCTGGAAATGTAACAAAACCAAAAATAAAACCAAAAGATAACAAATACCTGCAAAAAAAAAACCAAAACCAAACCAAACCAAACCAAACAAAAAAAAACAAAAACAAACAAACAAAAAAAAAAAACAAACACAAAAAACCCCACAAAACCCCCACAAAAAAACCCAAAAAACAAACACAAAACCCCACCAAAAACCCATAAAAAACACGGGAAAAAGCCCCAAACCCACTAAAAAAAAAACCCAAAACAAAAAAAAACCTCCAGATTTGTCTTTTAGACAGAAATCATCTCAGCAGCAGGAGCCGGCTGCAGCAATCTGGGCACGGGGCAGAGGCTCTGCCATGGAAAAGGGATTATTTGGTCTATAAAGGGATTTTGATACAAAATACGTGAAAGAACCGAGACTTCCTGCAGCCAAATTCCTGCATAAAACATAAAACCGGCCCAGACTTCAAACAGCATCACAAAAACTTTTCCAGCAGATCCAAAAAGAAAAAAAAAAGCCGGGATTTTAAGGCAGCCAAGGGAGAACCAGGGCTGCCACCCGGCATTTTGCTGATTTTATTTGGGAAATTTTTCGTGTTTCTCACCACCTACGCTCCCTAAAAACAGGGTTCACCGTGAGTTTTAAGGACATTTCTTTGCTGAAATGGCAGAGGGGGTGAATCCAGGCTGGATCCTGCCGGGATTGGGGAGCAGAGGTGCCTCCACCCCAGATGTCCACGGGGTTTTCCTCAGGTGGACACCAGCTGTGGGAACGGGATGGAGGCCAGCAGGCTCAGCTGCCCCACAGCCAGGGAAATCCAGACCTTTTTGGGATCTGCTCCCCAGGCTTTCCTCACCAGAATATCCCCTGAGTTTAAGTGATTCCCCCCGAAAATCTGCTCCACCAGGATGGAAATGGGATAAAAACGGGGGAAACGACCTCCAAATAAAGGGCTCACATCCACTTCCCCCCCAAAAACCCAACCCCCTGCACAACCCCCCGTGCTCTTGGCAGGCCTAACCCTGATTTTTTTAACTCTGCCTGCCCCCAGAGCTCCGCAGAGCCCTCGGCAAAGGACAGATCTCATCCCTCTTATCGCAGCTCCGGAGACAACATTTATCTTCCTGACAGGGATGGGCTTCATTCCCCGACACGCAGACACAGGGAAAGGCCACGAGCCCCAGCAGGGCCTGGCTTGTCTGAGGGGTGAAATCCTGGGCAGGAGTTTGTTCCCAGTTTGTCTGGGATGGTCCCAGCGCACTGGGGCCGGCGGGAGCTGCGGCAGATCCCAGAGCACACATCCCGATGGAATTTTGGGATGTTTGGGATGCTGGGGGCCCTCCCCAGCTCCTGGTGGCCGCGGGACAGGGATGAAATATTTGGATTTGCTCAGTGGGAGCAGCAGGGGCTCGGTGGGGAGGGTCTCCCAAGGCTTGGGATGGAGATCAAGGAGCCTTTGCCCCGTTCCAGGCTGGAGAAATTGTTCCCAACCCATTCCCAGCTGGTAAACCTGGACAGAGCCCTCTGCCCAGAGCTTTGGGATGGAAGGGACCTCAAAGCTCATCTTGCTCCAACCCTCACACCCTCCACTATCCCAGGGTGCCCCAAACCCTGTCCAGCCTTGGTCACTGCCAGGGATGGGGTTTGTGCCCTGGTCGAGATGGGGAAAAGCCACAGGAATGCTGGAGCAGCTCCCGAAAGCCCCAGACCCACTGTGCCCTGCCAGGGAAGATTTTTGGGAATTGTTTCCAGCTCCATGGCTGCCAGCACCAGTCCCAGACTGGTTTGCAGGAAGGAAACCAGTCCCACGCTGGGCACCACGGGCTGCAGGCACATCCAGCAGCTGGGACAGTGCACCACAAACCAGGACTGGGGCAGAGCTGGGATCTCCCCATCTGTGGGATCAGAAAGGAATCAAAGCAAATTCCCTGCCTGGGATGGAGATCCTGGGTTTCCCTAAGGAATTCTCCACCATCCTGCTGGAAATGGATTCTGGATAGGGAGGGAAGAGGCACCTGAAACATACCCTGAGCCTGGATTAACACCTGGTTTTGGTTCAGAAACATCCTCCTGGTTTATCCCGAGTTGGAGCTGCTTCCTGCAGCTCCACAGAGTTCGNCCCTCCACCATCCTAGACAGGGATTCTGGACAGGGAGGGAAGAGGCACCTCAAACATTCCCTGAGCCTGGATTAACACCTGGTTTTGGTTCAGAAACATCCTCCTGGTTTATCCCGAGTTGGAGCTGCTTCCTGCAGCTCCACAGAGTTCGTGTGGGATGTGCCAGAGCTCTGCAGCCAGGCAGAGCAGCCCAGCCCCAAAAAACACAGTGTCCTGCCATGGAGTGGGTGTCTCCATGACCTTCCCCTCTCCAGGCTTCCAGGTTTTGTTTGCTTGAACTCTCAGTTCCTTTTTTTACGGTTTCCCCGAGCTGACAGGCTGAGCACAGGCTCTGCTCCCGTCCTTCTGAGATCAAGATTCCAGCCCTGTGGAAAACAGGTCCTGGGAGCTGGTGGGACCAAATCCCAAGGGAACAACCAACGAGGCTGCCCTGCTTTGAGAGGAGAAGTTTCCAGGCCCGTTTTTACACCTTGAGCAGAGCCAGCCCAAGGCTGGGATTATCCCAAGGCAGGTGCACACACGGATCCCCCTCCCCAGCAGCCAGATCCCGGCCTGGAGAGGCACCTGGAGCTTTGGAATTCACGTGGAATTCAGCACAACCGAAGCGTTTCTGCCTTTGGCTGAGCTCAGCCTCCCTCCCCATCCAGCCAGGCAGGAGCTGCTCCCTGCCCAGCACAGGGGCTTTGATTGGGATCAAACGAACGTGATCCAAGAGCTCTGGGATCATTCACTCCACTGGGATTTTCCTCAGCTGCTCCTGGCCCCTGGGTGGATTTTGGGTGGCGGAACATTTGGGTTTTTGGCAGCAGATTTCCCGGGATGTGCAAAAGGAGCAGGCACTGAAGGCTCGTAAACCGTGGTGGGAATTATGTGCAAGAACAGCTCGGGCTCCATGGAAAATCCCAGCTGGCCCAGGGAGGGATGTTCCCCTCCCTGCTGGGAGCACCAGCACATCTCACTGAGGTCAAGGCAAACAACCATCCAAAACTGGGAATTCCAGCAGTCAGGACATGGGCTCCTTCCCCCCCGCCCTTCCAACCAAACCATCACCGAGCCCTCGAATCCAAGATATTGGAATTGTCCATGAATATCTGCCAGTGGAGGGGCAGCCGAGGTCCCAGCCTGAGGAATTGCCCTTTGGAACCTTTCCAAAGAGGACAACTTCGAGCCCTGGGTGTTCCCCACACTCTTAAAGCCTGACTTAACTCCCCACATTAGGAGCTGGTTTTTTTTCCAGGGTGACCTTAAATGACTCTGCACTGAGCCCAAGGCCTGGTTTTCAGCTCTGCTGGTTCCTGTTCCCTCATCCCACAGACTTTTCCTCGTGTTTGGTCCCTTCCACAGGAGAGGCCAAAGCTCCAGCAGCCCTGACCAGCTCAGCTCACTGGCTTCACTCGCTCCCACGTGGTCAGGAATTCCCAGCAAAGGGTCACATCCCAGCCCTTCAGTCCCAGCCCAGGAAAAGTCCCTCAAGCCAGCCAAGGGTTGGGCTTCTGGAGGGGCTTCCATGGGGGGAGGAAGGAGCTGCTTCCCCGGAATAAAAGCTGGACAAGACAATTCCACACAGAAGTTACCATCCAGTGCTGCAGAGGCCAAACTGGTTTCCAGTGGGATCCTGCTCCCCCCAAAAGTGCAGCATCCCTCCCTCCCACACTGCCCAGCTCTCCCCAGCACCACCTGGATGGGCTTCCCTTCCCACCCCACATCCTCAGCCCCCCAAGTGCCTCCCCAGAACCCCCAAGAGGAGCCCAGTGCTACTGGAAAAAGCAGAATTCCTCTGGTTTATATCGCCATATAAAACCTCCTGCCGGGATGGAGGACGAGGAATGGAAACACATCCTCAGCAACCCACGGTCTGGCTGCTCCGTCTGGATCCCACCCAGCCGCAGGGAACTTGTCTGGGAGCTCCCAGAGCTCCCCAGGGAGGCCTGACCCCGGGCAGCTCCTTGTCCTGGGTGTTGGATCTGTCCTTTCCCGCCCCGTCCTCCCCCTGTGGGGCAGCTCCTGACCCCAACCTCCCTCCCTGCCCTTCCTCCCCGGGCTGTGTCCCTGGATCTGCCGAGGGATGAATCCCGGTCCCTGCCCGGCTGCAGGAGGGCTCGTGCCCCTCGGCCCTGGCTCCTCTGAGTCACTCCTTGGCCAGACACGAGGCAGAGCTCTGCTCCACGGATGGGCCAAGCCGAGTTTGATGACAAACAAATCATTCATCCTCTGTGGCTGAAGTGGGAGGGGAAGGGGAAAGGTCCCGGCTCCGAGAACAGCCTTTTCCCACTGGGAATGTCCTTCCCACTGCTGGCTGTCACCTCGGGGGGAGGCAGGATGCTCAGCGTGGCTCCCACGTGGGAGCTTTGGGCTGAAGGACCTCACCTCCATCTGAGGTGGAGCCGCCCCGGGGTGTTTGGCTGTTCTAAAATCAGGCAAATGCTGCCACAGACTCCGCTGGGAACAAATCCCCCGGGAGGTTTTCCCCGCTGGAAGGGGCTGAAATTCTCCTTTGTCGTCTCAGAGGAGGTGGGGATGGAGGAGATCCCTCAGCTCTGGGCCTCAGAGCACAGCCAGGGGACGTTTCCACGCTCACCTCACCCCGTTTCTGGGTTCTGGCTGACACAGGTGAAAGCAGCTCAAAAAACATCCTAAAAAATGCTCAAAGCTCAGAAAGGAACTTTTCGTGGAGTGGGATGGATTCTCCAAGAACATTCCAGTGAGGGAATATTAACCTGGCTTCACTTTAACAACGTTTCTGCAGGAATGGGGCCCGTGGGCACAGCAGGGAACAGGAGCAGAGCAAAACGTGGGAATAAGAACAGGAACTGAACGGGCTGAGACCTGGAAGGGAACGGGGAGAAAAAGAGGAGAAAAAAAGGAGAAAAAGGGGAAAAAAGGAGGAGGTAAAGGGGAGAAAAAGGGGAGAAAAGGGGAGAAAAAGGAGGAGGCAAAGGGGAGAAAAAAGGGGGAAAAGGAGGAGGTAAAGGGGAGAAAAAGGGGATAAGAAGGGGAGAAAAAAGGAGAAAAAGGAGGGGGCAAAGGGGAGATGTTGCTCCAGGTGGCAGGAGCAGGAACAACCACCGGCACGTGCTGTCCTCCAGCTCTGCCTGGAGTTAGCTGGGCTTTACTTTGCCCAGAATGAACAGGACAAAAGCAGAGCTCAGAGCAGTGCAGCACAGCCCAGCTTTGCCCCAAGGGTGGGGAGGAGACAAAGCCCTGGAGCCCGAGGGCAGTTCCCAGGGAATCTCTGTTTGGTGGCACTGGCACTGCTGCAGCCCCCCGAGGATCCAGGGGGATCCGAGATCCTTCCATCCCAAACTCCTGCCAAGCTCAGCAGCCCTGGGCTCCTCCAGGAGGCTCCTGGCAAACACTCGGAGGCAGGAACGGTGGGGTGGCAGCCAGGGTGGGCTCTGGACGAGGTGGAGATTGTTTTTCACGGGTGGTGTTGAAAGAAATCCTTCGCTCTCCACGACCTGGGAGCTCTGGGAGTGCAGCGGGGTCGTGGCTGGAGCTCTGGAGCTCATTAAACCCCAGCGCTGAGGCTCAGCAGCTGGAGAGAGCTCCCCGAGCTTGATTGGGGATGTCAGCACCACCTCACTGCCTCGGCCTGCCTGCGAGGCTCTCTGGGCAGCCCAGGCTGGAAATGGGGTGGGAATTCCATAGCACTAAATCTCTCAGGGTTGTGGCCAGGCTGGAAATGGGGTGAGAATTCCACAGCACCAATCAATCCCTCAGGGTTGTGCCCAGGCTGGAAATTGGATGGGTTTTCCACAGGACCAATCAATCCCTCAGGGTTGTGCTCAGGATGGAAATTGGATGGGTTTTCCACACCACAGTCCCTCAGGGTTGTGCCCAGGCTGGAAATGGGATGAGTTTTCCCTCTCAGGGTTGTGCCCAGGCTGGAAATGGAATGGGATTTCCACACCATCAATCCCTCAGGGTTGTGCCCAGGCTGGAAATGGGGTGGGAATTCCACCATCAATCCCTCAGGGTTGTGCCCAGGCTGGAAATGGGGTGGGAATTCCACACCACAGTCCTTCAGGATTGTGTCCAGGGTGGAAATGGGGTGGATTTCCCCCTCAGGGTGGAAATGGGGTGGGAATTCCACAGCACCAATCAATCCCTCAGGGTTGTGCTCAGGGTGGAAATGGGGTGGAATTTCCACATCACAATCCCTCAGGGTTGTGCCCAGGCTGAATATGGAGTGGGTTTTGCCCCTCAGGGTTGTGCCCAAGCTGGAAATGGGATGAGTTTTCCCCCTCAGGGTTGTGCCCAGGCTGAATATGGAATGGGTTTTCCCCCTCAGGGTTGTGCCCAGGCTCCCAGAGCTGGCACATCCCGTGCTTGATCCCAAAGGGAAGGGAATGGCTGCTGGGAGAAGGCACAGGGGGGCACTTGGAAGGAATTGGCCTCAATGACTCTCTAAAAACCCCAAAGTTTTACATTAAAGCCTGGATCCAGCCCCTCGGATCCACAGCTCCTTGCCCAGGAGGCACTAAAGTTTCCACACACGAGGCTGTCCCACAGTTTTATCCCAGAAATCCTGCCCTGCACCTCCACTTGCTGGAAGCAAATGGTTTTCCAGACTGCCCCAAAAAAGAGAACCACGAACCCAACTCATGATTGGGATGGAGCAGAGATGGAGCTGCCCCTTCCCTCAGCTCCCCTGTGTCACCTCCTGCCCTGGACAGAGACAACTGCAGAGCCACCCAAATCAACTGCAAAATTTAAAAATAAATAGATATAAAATCCAAATCAATCCCCCCAGTTTGGTCCTGCTCGGGCCCAGCTGGGGGAGGCTGATGTGACAGGAGCCCTCAGAGGGAGCAGCTCATCCCCTCGGGGTTGTGTTGCTCAAATCCACCTCGCTCTCCGTAGGAAAGCGACGTCCCTGCGCTTACACCCTCACTGTTATCCCAAAAAAACCCAAAGTGTGCCCACTCTGGAGCCATCCCCTGGATCCTGCCAGGAGGAGCTCGTGCCCATCCCAATCCAGGCTCCACAAGGCAGGACAGAGGCCTCAGGAACCTCCCACTGACCGCAATTAATGATGTTTTAATTAATGATGTGGTAACCAGTTCACTCCATCCTGTTCCTTCGGAAGCCCAACAGCCACAAAGTGCCTCTGGAATTCCCCGGTGCCATTGTGTGAAAAGAGAAAAAAGGGAATAAAAAAGGGAATAAAAAAGGGTCTGGAATTCCCTGGTGCCATTGTGTGAAAGGGAAAAAAGGGAATAAAAAAGGGAATAAAAAAGCCTCTGGAATTCCCTGGTGCCATTGTGTGAAAGGGAAAAAAGGGAATAAAAAAGGGAATAAAAAAGCCTCTGGAATTCCCTGGTGCCATTGTGTGAAAGGGAAAAAGAAGGGAATCAAAAATCTGAGGATCTCAGGAGGTGATGGGTTTCTCAGCTGCTCTTGCTCACGGGACGAACCCGTCACGAGACCAGGGGAAGGAGCCTCGGAGAGGCCGAGCTGGAGATTCCCCCAAATCCCCGAGGAAAACAACTCCCTGCTAATCCCAGAGGCTCCAGGCCAGCCCTGGATATCCATTAGGCTGGGGGAAAGCCAAGGCTCAGCTCCAGGCCTCTGATTTCACTCCCTGTGCTGGTCCCGTGCTCGTTTTCGGGGGCTCCGTGGCACAGACGCCTCCAAAGGCCACGGGGCCACCACAGACCCCAGAGACACCAAATTTTAAGGTCTCCAGAAGAAAGGAGCTGATGAACCCCTCCAGCACCATCCCCCCTCGGCCCTGTGGGAGCTGATCTCCCAAAGCAGGAATTCCCCAGCAGGGCAGACCACACAGATGGAACCAGCTGGAAATAAAAAAGGGGGCTGGATTTTTTTTATATCTACTTTTTTTTAAAATATATATATATATCTCCATTTTTTTTTCTGATGTTGTTGCTTTAACCTGCAAGACAGTAACTCGAGGAGGTGCTGCTCATCTCCTGAAGTTCCCTCCTGCCCAGCTTTTAAATGACATCCAGGGCAGACACAGAAAAGCCCCTGAGCTCCCTCCTGGCACCACCACAAAGCGCAGGGGCCGAGGTGTGAAGCCCCCCCGAGGTGCGAGACGGGTCTGACACCCTCATCATCCCAAAACTCTCCTTCCCTGCCTGAAATCCGAGTTCATTTTTTCAGGCAGCAGTTCCACGAGCGCTTCTGCATGTGGCTGAAGTTGTAAAACTTGGCCCAAGGTTTCCCCCAGCACGGCTGAGGTGTTGTTTTAGGGGGGAGGGAGGTGGCAGACGCTGAAAATCCAGACCTACCCAAGCTTCAAATAAATCTCTCTTTTTTTTTTGTCTTTCAGACTGAAATTCTTGGAGTTTAAATCCTTGCTCTTTTTTTTTTTTATTGTGGAATAGCACCTGGGAGAAGGTTTAACCCCCACCCTGAACAAGCACTACCTTAGACAAAAAAAGGAAGTTTATTAGTTCTGTTCTTTAGAGGAATGTAAAGGTATCATTAACAGCACTGGGGATTATTAAAACGTGGGGGAAGCAAATTAAAAACTAATTCTGTCCTCACCATTTCCTGACTTCTTTTTTTTTTTTTGTGCTTTTCCTACCCTGGAGTGGGAGGTGCTGCCCAAGAGGGGAGGGATGGATGGGAAAGGCTTTGGATTTTCCTTTCCTGCTTCTTTTCACTCCTCTGTCTCCACAGGCTGCAGAGGGAAACCCTGGGAGTTCCCAGAGCCAAAACAATTTGGATTTTCTCCTCCTCACCCCTTAATTTGCACGAAATCCTCATTTTTTTTTTTTTTATTCTGCACCACATCATCTAAAAATATCGTGGCTAAAATAGGAAGTGAGAGAAAAATCCAAACTCTGGTGATCCGAGTGCAGCCCTTGAGCAAGGAAAAGCCAGCACTGGGAAGAGACTCGGGGAATTCCCTCATTCCTGGCTGAGCCCTGTCCTTTAATTTGGGATTAAACACAAGCAAACTGGAACAGGAGAATAATTAACACCCAGCTCTGGAGTTGCTCTTTCTCCCCCCTGTCCTTTTGTGATATTGTCATTGGGAAAATAAAAATAATTATTTCTCGTGCGAGGTGCGAACAAACCCAGGCTCCTCTTCCAGCCGGGATGGTGGGGAGAGAATCAATCAGGGGAAAAAAAAAAATTCCAGATTCCTCTGCTTACTTTGCTTTTGGAAACATTTTTCCATACCCTTGTGAGGTTCCTTGCAGGGGATATTTACCCTCCACAATGATTTCCCCGTCCCGCTGCAGTTCCAATGGTTTTTAAAAGGATTCAACAGAAAATCCACTGACCTTGAGGCCCCGGGGGCTCTGCGGATCTCCCACTCCTGAAGGAGGTTCCTGAAGGGAATCCTGTTTTTTTTTTTCAGGTGGAACAGCACAAATTCCTGGGGAGAAGGATCAGAATTGTGTGTTAACGTGGTTTGTCTGGGACAAAGCTGCACCTCAGACATGAAACCAGGAGGGTTTGGGAAAAGTGGGAATGGATTTCTGTTAAATCCAATAAATTCTCCAGGATTAGGCCCTGGGTGTTGTTTTCAACACCAGACAGGTGAGCACAAAACCTCCTCAGGAGTGTTCCTCGTCCCCACCCTTGGAAAAAGCAGGTTTTCCAGGGAAGATTCCATTCCTTTGGGAATGCCCCCCCGGGGGGGATCCGTTCAGCACGAGCTGTTCTCAGGGACTGTCACCCCAGAGTGTCCCTGCAGGACCCACAGCTCCCATGGACACCTGGTCTGGAGCTGTCCTGGAGGTGTGTGAGCAGCCAGGGCAGGGACAGGACCCAGTGCAGGTGTCCCTGCAGGGATTCAGCTCAAATTCTCCGGGAAAATCCCTGTTTAGGTCAGGAATTTCAGGCCTGGCCACCCCTCAGTTTCTCCTGGAATAACTGCCAGATTTAAGGGACTACAGGGAGTGATTTGGGGTCTCTGAGGAAAAGAGCCATCATCAATTCCTATCAATTTCTCCCTGGGAGGGTGGGGAGGCCCTGGGATGGATTTCCCAGAGAAGAAATCCACGTGGCTGCCCCTGGATCTCTGGAAGTGTCCAAGGCCAGGTGGAGCCCACGACCCCAGGGGTGGATGAGCAGCAGTGGCACCACATCCCACGTGGAGGGAACAGCAAGAACTGGAACCGCCATGTCCAGATCCCTCTAATCCCACAAGTCAGGAGATCCAAGGCCAGCCTGAAGGTAAAAAACCAGCTGCTTTCCATCTTTCCATCTTTCCAGGGATCCCAAAAAGCAGAGAGCTGGATGGCAGCCACACACGGCTCCTCCACGCCGGCAATTACCCAAGCTCCTCGTTAAAACCTTTGCTGAAAGAAACGTAATTTAGGCACCGGTGTGGCTCTACCCAGGGACAAACCACAGCCAGGGCAGCGTGGAGCCTTCACCTCCCCGCTCTCCCATCCGTTTTTCCTGCTCTTTTCAGCACCCCCACGCCTGGCTGGGATCTGCTTTGATGCTCTGTTGGTTCGGGGTGTATAATTAGCACTAATAATTCCTCCAGCTCAGAGCTATTAGGCACGTTTGGGAAGTGATTTCCCAGCCCCTCAGAGGGATCCTGCAACTGGATACCCTGCGTGCTGAGCCCTGGGTTTCCTCCACTGCAGCGTGTGCCGAGGCCTCGAGGAAATTAGCAATCCAAACCGATTCTGCCGGGGTTTCGGAGATGGATTCTTGCAGCAGCGCTGCCCTGAGATTGGATCTGGGGCTGGAGCTCTCTGAAAAAGCAGGAAAACATCCCAGAACAAAGAGGGCTCTGCCCAAACTTGGGCTCCGTGGTTTGTGGCAGGGTCAGGGCTCTGGCAGCGCCCAGAACCAAACGGTGCCCGAGAATTTCCTAACAGCAATTCAGAGGGAGAGATCGGAATTTCTGATTTTTGGGAAGGATTTTGAAAGTGCTTTACAAAAACACACTAAAATGTGGTTAAAGGACGTGTTGGCTCGGTCACTCAGTCCAGTCAGGGAGATCACAGGCATCACTGATTTACCTCAGAACCACCTGGGAGCTCAAGTCCCCCTTTCCCTGCACTGATTGCTCAGATTATTTCTGTCTCAGCACAAGCTCAGCCCCTTTTCCTTATCCACAAACTCACCCTCTCCACCAGATCCGGAGAAAAAACGAAAAGCGAGCGGATTAAAAATATAAAAGGGAAAAAAAAAAAAACCCAAAACAACAAACCCCAAACCCCAAGCTGCTATCTGCACTGAGTTTTTCTTCTGGCACTTGCAGAGCCCCTCCTGGTTTTGTTTGCTTTATTCCTTTGCCTTTTTGTCTCCCCTTTCCCAGGAGAGAGCTGCGGGGGTCAGATGCTGCCACGCTCCATGTGTCAGGAGCTGGCCCGGCTCTTGGCAGCCTCAGGGACCAGACAATTCCTTAGGAGAGCTCCCAGTCCAGGCTTGGGAAGAGCAGCAGGACATGGGAATGCTGAGCTGGGGGCTGAGAGCAGCCCAGCAGCCAAATCCTCACCCCGGGGCTGAGCGCGGAGGGAAGGGGAACAGCCACGGGCAGGGAAAAAGGGATGGAGGAGGGAAAAGTGGGGGTTTGTGTCGGGGTTAAAACAGGTGGAAAGATTAAAAGATGAGGGAAGAAGATGAGGGAAAAAACGGGATTTTATGTCTGGGTTAACAGAGGTGGATGAGGGAGAAGAGTGGATTTTATGTCTGGGTTAAAAGGGATGGAGGAAGAAGAAAAGAGGGGGTTTTATATCTGGGTTAAAAGAGGTGGATGAGGGAAAAAAAATGGGATTTTATGTCTGGGTTAGGAGAGGTGGATGAGGAGAAAGTGGGGATTTTATATCTTGTTTAAAAGAGGCAGCTGAGGGAGAAGAGTGGATTTTATGTCTGGGTTAAAAGGGATGGATGAGGAAAAGGAATGGATTTTATGTCTGGGCTAAAGGAGGTGGATGAGGGAAAAAGAGTGGATTCGGTGTCTGGTTTAAAAGAAGTGGCTGAGGGAAAAGTGGGAATTTTCTGTCTGGGTTCAGAGAGGTGGCTGAGGGAGAAGAGTGAATTTTATACTTGGGTTAAAAGAGGTGGCTGAGGAAAAAGTGGATTTTCTGTCTGGCTTTAAGAGAGATGCCTGAGGGAAAAGAGAAATCCCAGCCCAGAGTCCTGGGAGGAGTTCAGGGAGTGGAGCTGGCCTGGGCTTCACCTCCCTGCCATAAACCAAGGGCATTTAAATCCCAGGAGGAAAAGAGGCAGCAAGTGCAAAAGAAATCCCAAATTTCTGTGCAGCAGCAGCAGCAGCAGCAGAGTGACTCAGCCTGGGCCTGCCAGAGCAGCCTCCAGCAAATCCCCACCTGGAAACTGGGAAAAGCCTCTGCACATTGGATATAAATAAACATTTTCCAGACACATGAGGACAAGGGCTCAGACTTGCTGGACAGACGTTGCCCCACAGTGTAGAAATGCCATTTTTTGATTTGAATTTTTTAAAATTCTTTTCCTTTTCCTTTTCCTTTTTTCTTTTTCTCCTTCTCCTTCTCCTTCTCCTTCTCCTTCTCCTTCTCCTTCTCCTTCTCCTTCTCCTTCTCCTTCTCCTTCTCCTTCTCCTTCTCCTTCTCCTCCTCTCCTTCTCCTCCTTCTCCTCCTTTTTCCTTAGAAGCTGAATTTATTTAGGGCAAACATTAAGAGCTAAAATCATGGGATTTAGGGAAGAGCCAGGAATGTGCTCCAGGATTCCTTGTTCTTATCCTTTGGGGTGTTGGCTGTTGAAGTTTTCCCTGTGTTGATGAGGACTCAGCAGGTTGAAGATGTAAAAAAAGGGGTTTATTTCAACAGCTCCGTTGGTTTGAGCTGCTCTTCATGGGTGAGGGAAGTTTTTAAAGCAGAGCAGAAACCAGAACCAGGTTGTAACTCGAGCCTTGGGTTTATTCAGGGTCATAATTCCGAGGTCATTATGTTTAATCTTAGTGTAATTATAATAAATAGAGAAATATCACTGATGCAGAGCTCTGAGCTGGTGACAGCTGAAATTCAAGGATGAAATGCTCTTCATATCCCACAAAAAGGTGGAAGGTCCTGCATCAGGAAGGGTGATCCAAGCTCAGAGGGACAGAAGGTGCAGGAAAACAGGGAAGGGGACTAAAGGAAGCTTTGGAATCGCACTGGAATTCCGCATTTTCACCGTTTGCATCGAAATTTTGGTCCTGTCCAGGGGCAGCAAGGAGGGAAAGGAGGCAGATTTAAATGAGAGCAGGATATGGGAAGTAAGACAGCAAAAGTCCTGATGAGCATTTGATGTGACAGGGGAAGGAAAAGCCAAGGGGAGGAAGTTTGTGAGTGGATCTGATCCGGGCAAGAGGCAGCGAACAGCCAGGCCGAGAGCAAAGGACGCTGCATTCGTGGGGATGTGATGAGACAACGACTTGGCCACGAGTCTGAGCTCAAAAGGTTCAGTTCTTGGGGCCGAAAACATTTAGGGCAGGAGCAGCAAAAACAGGAAGATGTTGACTGGCCAGCAAAAAAAAAAAAAAAAACCAAAAAAAAAAGGCAGGAAAATCTCTTCCCCACCACCTGAAGTGCATCAGCTGAGACAAGTCCTCTCAGGAGATTTTTTTTTTTCCCTTCCCCTCCCACCACGTCCAGCTTCCTCCTCTCATTCTGCTTCCCATCCCAGCCCGCTGTTGTCATGTGGATGATTTGGATCATCTGTGCCTCTCCTGCCCAGGACCTGACCCAGGGCTTGTAAACCCCGGGGCCTTTTGATGTGTGGAGCAGGCAGCCAGGCTGCTGGGATTTATGGTTTCCAAGGAGGACAGGGATGGGAGGGGGGGGAAAAGGGGAGAAATTTATGTTAGGAAAATGTGACTGTCATCTTCGTTTATCTGCCGGCTTCGTAATGGAAAACAGGCATTTCACAAACACAAAAAAAGCCAGCCCGCAACGGTTTGGGGAGCTGAGCGTGTTAACCGTGAACTGCTCCGTAAATATTGATATTGTTAATATTAATATTAGTAATAACGCTGCAATAAATGCCACCCCAGCTGGAACATCCCATCCCCATGCACCTGGCAGCCTTGGAAACTCCCGTGGAGGAGCAAGGCTGCAGCATCCCTTCCCTCTCCCCATCCTTCCTGGTGCCTGCATCGATCAGAGAATCCTCGGATCCTCCGGAGCGCAAACCAAACCCCCCCAGGCTCAGTGCAGCAGTTGTGGAGCATCCCACAGGCAGCAAATGAAGCGTGGAGCTCCACCAGGATGCTCCAAAGGTCAGGAAAGCCCGTCCTGAAGGCGGGAATCACCTGGGATCCCGCAGCTGGGAGCAGGCGGACGAGGAGGGCGGCTCAAGGCGGAGGAGTTAAAGCCGCGCAAATTCAGATCTCCCGTTTTGAGGTGAAATCCACCCAGATCTGCGCTCCCACTCCGGGAGTTTGCTCGGGATTTTTGGATTCACGGCAGGAAATACAGAGATTCTCCCCCAGACTCCCCCCCTCAGCTCATCCCTGGAGCCTGGCTGCAGGAAAACCTGAACGAAGGGATCACCTGGCACCGAACAACCCGACTTCACCTCCGCTCCCGGCCTTCCCACCGAGCCATTCCCAGCGTTTCAACCGTTTTCCGGGCGTTTGGACGGGAAGTTTTTCCATACTCACCCTGGAGGAGGAGGAGGAGGAGGTGGTGGCACTGCTGCTCCGTGTCCTGCCCTGCACCCAGCCCGCCCCGGGCACTTTTTTTTTTTCCCTGCGCTTTTTCCCCACTTCCTTTGACAGGGAGCTGATTGCAGAGCTCTGGGATTACGTCTGCATCTCCAAATCTTTCTTTCTCAGCTGGAAAGTCTCAAGTTCCAAGCTGGGATTCCCTCTCCACCCCCTTTTCTCCAGGAGTTAACCCTCCTTCTGCCGGAAGGGTCTGTCTGGTCAGCGCCCACCAACAATCCCAGGGACAAAAGGAAGAGGGAAGGGGGCATTCCAAGAGGAAAAATCGGCGTTTTCTGTTCCCTGCTTATTAACTCTGTGCTGTAGGAAAGCTCTTTTTTAATTGTGTTTTTAAATTCTGGACTTTCAGAAACCAGCCCCAAAGGATTAAGGGGTTTCAAGGCTTTTGGAAATTGCTTTTATCTCAATTTCTTTTTTATTATTACAATGGTGATCAGTCTGTGGGTTTCCAGCCAGAAATTTGCTGTCCCCCACAAACAAGGGGCAGGAGAACCCATCGTTCCTCAGGTCAGAACCCAGTGAAAAGCCCTTTTAGCCCAACTCAACCCTCCTACTTGGAGAACTTCACATGACCAAGACATTTATTTCCTCAGTATTAGGAATGATTTCTTCCCCAGAAGGGTTGTCCAGCCCTGGCCTTGGCAGTGCTGGGGAGTGGTTGGACTTGATGGCCCTAAAGGTCTTTTCCAACCTGAATGATCCCTGATTCTCCACATTTCGGCTATTTCCCGCAGTTTTGGGTGGTGCTCTCTGGCCCCGTGAAGGAACAGAGGGAACGTTCTGTGACAGAGCCTGGGAGTGGATCCAGTGACTCTGGACAGTGTGGATCCCTTGGGATCAGCCTTGTGCACCCAGCCCAGGCTGCCACACATCATTCCCATTCCCATTCCCATCTCCATTCCCACTCCCATTCCATTCCTAATTCCCATTCCCAGTCCCATTCCCATTTCTATTCCCATTCCCACTCCCATTCCCAGATTCCCATTCTCATTCCCNATTCCCAGTCCCATTCCCATTCCCATTCCCATTCCCATCTCCATTCCCATTCCCATTCCTGTCCTATTCCCGTCCCATTCCTATTCCCATCCCATCCCATCCCCATTCCCATCCCCAGGCACTGTGGGGCTGCGTGTGGTGACCTTTGGCAGAGCTGAAGACGAGGGATCCCCCACTCCAGAGGTGTTTGGGATTGCTCCTCCCCCTCTGCCAATCCCTCTGCCTCCATTCCCACCTGGATCTCCCACCCTGAAGTTCCCACAATTCCTTCCACGCCCAAACTGAAAAGTTTCTCCCCAGTTTTTTCTTCCCAACGGCAAAACTCCAACCGCGAGCTTTTCCAATTTACCCTCGACTTGACGAATCTGCACACGGATTAAAGCTGCAAGGACCTGGACTTGGAGGTCCTCAAAAACAAGGACACCCTGGAGCACAGAGCTGGGATTCCACAGGTAAATCCCAAAATTAAACCACAAAACCCTTGGAGCCCAGAGCTGGGATTCCACAGGTAAATCCCAAAATTAAACCACAAAACCCTTGGAGCACAGAGCTGGGATTCCACAGGTAAATCCCAAAATTAAACCAAAACCAAGCACAAAAACCCCGCCTCAAAACGTTCAAGTACTTCCTATCAATGAGTTTTATCACTGCCAGATCTGCCCTTGCTCAGAGAAAGGACCAGCATGGAAAACTGTCAATCCACGCAAAGACATTCCGAGGTTTTTCAGGGAATATTCCTACCAGGTCGATTTTTCTGGCTGGAACATTAAGACATTCCACCTTTGAAAAACATGAAAAATAAAAGGGAATTGTTCTTATCACCGAGCTCAAGCCTCACTGAGCTCCTTGCCACGCAAGAAAACTTCCATGAAAACTCAGGGAAGCATCAGGGAGGGGGAAGCGTGGGGATGCAAGAGTTTATTTTTGGAAAATCCCGAGGCAGGACCTGCCAGAGGAGCTGCTGGTTTCGTTCTAACGCTCAACCGAACGAAAACTCCCTGGAATTTTCTGGCGGAACCCAAACCAGATGTAAATCCCCCCAGATGTTTACAGGCTCCTTCAAAACACGGCGGAGGGATAAACAAAATGGGAAAGGGGGAAAAAAAAAGATGGAAAATCCACCCCCGTCCCCCCAAGCCTCTCTCCTCCCTGCCTACCTCCAGCGCCGCTGCTCCTGGGATAAAGGAGGGAATTTGGGGAATTGTCTGATGCCAGAAAATCAGGAATTTTCCAGGAACCCCCTCCCTGGGCTGCGGAGAGGAGGGAAAGGCAACCTGAGCGTGGAAAAAGGAGGGAGGGATCCAACCAAACCACCAAACTGTTCCTCGTTTTTGGGTTGGTTTGTTGGTTTGTTTTTTTTTTTTTGCCTCGTTTTTCCCTGGATTCCTCCCGCCTCCTCTTCTCTGAACGGTTGGATTGGGGTTTTATACGTTTGTTTTTTTTTTTCTAATTTTTTTGATTTCTCCGCCGGTTTTGCTGAGGAGAGCAGGGAGCCCATTAGAGCAGGGGGATGGAGAGAGTTGAGGGAGGATTGAGTAATGAAATGGCTGTAAAATCCCGGGAATTGTGCAAGGCAGATGGCCCCAAGGAGAGCGCGGCGTTCCTGCCGCGGGACGGAGCCGAGCTGGACAAATCCCATCGGATGGGGCTGATTAAAACCACCCCAGCTGCCCTCGGGCTGCCCCCACGGGAGCTGGGAGAGGCAATTTTGGGGAGGAAAAGGGCGAATTTGCTGCTCCAGCCCAAACTGGGAGCCAGCAGAATTCCAGGTGCCATCACCTGAGCGCTCCCAAAGGGAGCTCTGGCTCCGCTGCCACGTGGGACAAATCTGCTCATGGACCGAAAATGGTCCTAATTAACATCAAACGCTGGAATTTCCAACTTGGGGGGGAGATTTGGGGAAGCTGTTAAATGAGCCCAGGGAAAAACCATCTTTCCTGTGCGTGAAATTAAGGGCTAAAATTGCTTCGGTTTTGCCCTGATTAATGGAATTCGGGACGCGGCAGAGCACGGGGGTTTGTAAGTATAGGAATGTAGATAAAAAAAATAAATAGGAATATATAAAAAAAGGAATGAAAATAAAAATAAAAATGCAATATAAATAGACATATATTTATATATAAAAATATAAAAATATATATTTATATATTTTATATATTTATATATTTTATATATTTATATATTTTTATATAAATACAAATATAAACAGTGTGTATATAAATATATGTTGCATATATGGTGCATTAATATAGAAATAAATATATGTATAGTATCCATGGTGCATCCATAAAAATAAATATAGATATTGTATAGATGGTATATATCAATTATATATTATATATTGTCCATATTTATATATATAAATAAATCGATGTTTTACATGTGGTGCATATAAAAAATAAATATACCTGTATTGTATATGTGGTGTATATATTAAAAAATATAAAAAATTAATCTATAGAAATAAATAGATAAATCTATTTATAGTTATACAAATAAATATAGATAAATAAGTGTATCTATATATGAAATATATATTTGAAGCTTACCTTTCAGCTACTCAAGCAGCGCTGGACACCTCCCAGGTTTTTTTTTTTCCTGCTTTTCCCAGCAGGCCAATGGGAAATGGAATAAAGAGTCCCTCATTCCCAACTGGAATCATTTCAACCCGTGGACAGCAGAGCTGCGTCCCTGTGGCAACAAGAAAACAGCAAAGTCCCTTGGATTTCACTGCTTCAGTGCAGGCCAAGCCCGGTGGAGCACAGAAATCCCAAAGATTCCCTAAGAAAAGCTGGAAATTAGGGATAGTTCTCATTTCCATGGTTGTTTTTTTTGAAATCCCGTCACTGAGCACGAGCTCAGCCTGAACTCAGTTTCCCATCCAGGTTTTTGTTGTGTTTCCGCCACCACTTCAATTCACAGGAAAAACCTTCCCTGGGAAATTGTATGAATGATATAAATAATGATATAAAATAGAATCTCGTCATAAATTTGATGGAGAGCTGGAGCTGGGCACTTTAATTAAACACCCAAAGCACAGATTGAACCGGATCTACAGAACTTTTCCCTGCCTGTTGGTTAATTTAAAAATCCACAGGATGAATAAAATGGGTATAAATATATAAAAGATCTATTTTCTGCCCAAAATATGAAATTGTGTTATTTATCACTAGAAGATACTTTTTTTTCCTTTGCAAAAAAAAAAAGAAAAAATGAATAGGAAACAAAGAGGAGAAAACTCACAAAAGTAGAACTCATTTTGCAGAAAGGTAAAAAAACTTAAACAAAGGGAGACATTTGCTCAACTCTGTATGAGCCACAAATGGGGAAAAAAAAATCAGTTTTTATCCATTTCCATCCGATTTATCAGGATAAAGAACAAGATTTGATTAAAAAATCACCTTGAGAAAGAGGAGAGTCGAGCCCTGCCTTGGACCGTGGGCTGGGCACGGCTCCTCCCGCTGGGATATTCCCATTTTTCGGGATCCAAACGCACCTTTGGGAGCAGCCCCGGCTCTGTGTGAGCCCGCAGCAGCAGCACAGGGAACGGGGAGCTCAGCTTTCCCAGCTCAACCATTCCCTTTTCCCCAGCTCCATCCCAGGAAATGAGCTCTGACTGCCCAGGGCTCCTCCGAAGCCGCCGCGCTCCCACCGGAGCTTTGGGATCACCGGGAATGAAAAGGAACATTCTTACATCCCTGATAATGGGAAACAGCTCCCGCTGAATCACAGCCCCGGCCCCACATTTGCCGGGATAATTGGGAATTCGGCAGGAGAACTGATTGCTAACAGGAGCTCTGAGATCCCGCCGTGATTTCGGGGGGTTTTTTTTTGGGGGGGGGGGGTTATTTTTTTATGGGGATTGGTTTTCTCCCGGTGTTTTTCCACCAGGAAACTCCATACCCGTGGAATTGGCTAATAAAACCCAGGGCTACCAGAGGATCTCCATGCAGCCAGGAGCTCCACCGTGGAGGAACTTTTTTTTTTTTGGATGGAATTCTTGGCTTTGCAGGCAAAGTGTCAACGCTGGAACGCCCGAAAACGCAGCTCACGAGGACATCCCCCGTTTATTTGGGTCACAGAAGGGTGATGGGTTTTATGGATTCGTTTTGCAAGGCCAAAATACAGAGAACTAACGGGGAATAAAAGGGAAGAAAAAGCAGGAGAGAAATTTCCCCCACGTCCCTCGCTTTTTCTGGGCCCCATTTCTTGCCGCACAATCCGTCAAACCAGAATATTTTAATCAGGAAACCCTCAAGGATTCTTCTTTTCAGGCAGGATTCAAGATTAAACGATCTGAAGGGTCTTAATAATGGTCCACTAAGAGGAACTTTAGTGAAAATCAGGATAAATGGTCGTAATTTTAGTAAAAATCAGGATAAACGGTCGTAATTTTAGTAAAAATCAGGATAAATGGTCGTAATTTTAGTAAAAATCAGGATAAACGGTCGTGGCTTTAGTGAACTGAATATTAAAAATAACCAACAGGGCCAAGGAGGGCAACTAAAGGATCTTTTCCCCCCCCACAGAACCTGAACACCAAAATATTGCTCTCAGCAAAATCATCCCAGGAAAACTGGGCTCTGCAGGCCATGAGGTGAATCCAAATAAAAGAAGCAGCTGATCCAAGTCCAACCCCGCAGGAAATGTCCTCTGGACAATCCTGGTCTCCACCTCTCCTGGACAGGAGCGGCGTGGGGAGGAAAAGGACAGAGAAAACGGGGATGTTGGATGGTTTGCTGAGGGAAAAAAGGTTTTATCAGTAAAAAAGGGAGAGACTTTGGAGCATTTGTGGGTGATTTACTGAAAATTCCCTTCGAGGATGGAACCACCTCCCTGGTGAACCAACCCTCCCAAACTCAGAGCCAGGCAAACCCTCAGCACCCCCAGGAGCTTCCAAAACTTCCAAAACTTCCAGGATTTCTTCTGGTTTTGGGCATGTTTTTGGTACAGCCTCGAGGTGAAGGTGCCTTCACCCTGCCCAGAACCTCACAGACATTCCCAGCAGGGAATTCATCCCTCAATTACTCGTTTTGGGCATGATTTATTATTTGTGGAAAACATATTCAGCATTCCTGGAGATATTTCCTGCCTGGACAAGGAGATCAATCCAGAATTCCTGGAGATATTTCCTGGACAAGGAGATCAATCCAGAACTCCTGGAGATATTTCCTGGACAAGGAGATCAATCTAGAATTCCTGGAGATATTTCCTGGAGGTCAAACCCCCAGGGAGGGAGCAGGGACAGGGAATACTCACCGGAATCCCTGGCTCAGTGCTGAAGTCTCCTGAGCTCAAATTCCTCCTGGAACCTCAGCTGGAAAATGCAAAGAGGACAAAATTCTGAGTTCACAAAGCAGAGGGACAGAGGGGAATTCCCAACTCAACCTGCCAGGGAATGGATTCCCACCGAGGGCAGGGATGGATAGATGGATGTTGGGAAGGAATTGTTGTTCCCTGTGAGGGTGGGGAGGCCCTGGAATGGATTTCCCAGAGAAGCTGTGGCTGCCCCATCCCTGGAAGAGCCCAAAGCCAGTCTGGAATAACCTGGGATGGAGGAAGGTGTCCCTGCCCACGGCAGGGGCTGGATTTGGACGATCCTTCGGGTCCCTTCCCGCCCAAACCACTCCACGATTCCGTGATTATTAAAATGTCCAGGCCTGGCTTTATTTTTAGGCCCCTCTTTGGGTGCCAAGCTCTTCCAAGATCCCCCAGGCTGAGGAAGAGCACTCCAAAAGGAGCTGAAGAGCAGCCAAATTCCTGGCCTGCTGCACACCCCGAGCTCCACAGGCTGTGGTCGTCTGCATTGTGCCTCTGTGACAAGAAATATCCCAAAGAGGAACAGGAATTTATGGAAAGTGCAACACTCACCAGGGACAACATTCCCAGAGGCTGGAGTGGGGGTGCTTAACCCTTCCTTTGGTGATGAAAATAAATCAAAAATTCAAGTTCTCCCGGATTCAAACACGTGGCATTTGTGGCCAAACCTCATTTATCAATTCGTTAAATGCGCCGTGAGCCTTATACTGGGAGTGGCCCTGTGGGAAATCAGCTGGAAATGAAAGAGAAAAGCAGCACCTCCCTCTCTTATTTTCCAAACCCTAGTTTTCAAACTCTTATTTTCCAAACTCTTATTTTCCAAATTCTATTTTCCAAACCCTATTTTCCAAACTCTATTTTCCCAACTCTTATTTTCCAAACCCTATTTTCCAAACTCTATTTTCCAAACTCTACTTTCAAAACCCTATTTTCCAAACCCTATATTCCCAACTCTTCCTTTCCAAACTTTATTTTCCCAACTCTTATTTTCCAAACTCTATTTTCCAAACCCCATTTTTCAAACTCTTCTTTTCCAAACCCTGTTTTCCAAACTCTTATTTTCCCAACTCTTATTTTCCAAATTCTATTTTCCAAACCCTATTTTTCAAACTCTTCTTTTCCAAACCCCATTTTCCAAACTCTTCTTTTCCAAACCCTATTTTCCAAACCCTATTTTCCAAACTCTTCTTTTCCAAACTCTACTTTCCAAACCCTATATTCCCAACTCTTCTTTTCCAAACTCTATTTTCCAAACTTTATTTTCCAAACTCTGCTTTCCAAACCCTATTTTCCAAAACACTCATCATTAAAATAACCAGGTTTCAGACACGTTTCCTTCTCACTCAGGATTAACAAACAGGACAACGGTGCTTTGTCAAAATCCACATTAAATTTCCCAGAACTTCCAGAGGATTTCGCCTGGATCTTGGATGTTGAAAGGGAGAGAGCTCAGAATTGTTCACATTCCATAAAATCATTTCATAATTTCACAACATTTTGCACACTCAAAAACTCGACCCTCCTGTCTTCCTGGGAATTCCACTGGGAATTTAGATAACAAAATGGTCTGGGATTGGGAATTGAGGTAATAAAATGATCTGAGATTGGGAATTTAGATAATAAAATGGCCTGGGATTGGGAATTTAGAAAATAAAATGGTCTGGGATTGGGAATTTAGACAACAAAATGGTCTGAGATTGGGAATTTAGGTAATAAAATGGTCTGGAATTAGGAATTTAGAATATAAAATGGTCTGGGATTGGGAATTTAGATAACAAATTGATCTGAGATTGGGAATTTAGACAACAAAATGATCTGAGATTGGGAATTTAGACAACAAAATGGTCTGGGATTGGGTTCTTCCTTAGAGGCTGAACATGCATCCATCCCCAGCTCCTCCAGGACATCATTCCCAAGGCAGAGCAACTTAGAGCTGCACTATTCATAAATACACATTTATTTTTTTTTCCTTAGAAATGCGTTAATTACAGCGTTCTTTTTTTTTTAAAGCGTTTTCCCCTAGAAAAGTAGTTAAAGCAACAGTACAAACAAAAGTGTTAGTCTCCTGCAAATACAGTTTTCATGACACCGAACAGAAAACACCAGCAAAAGGCCAAGACTTGCCGTCGAGGGATTTTTTTTTTCCTTGTTTTAAATATTTTCCTTTTTTGTTTTGTTATAAACACCATGGCAAATAATAATTAAAAAAAAAAAAAAAAAGGCTGTTCCAACAGTGGAAAAAAATCTCTGGAGCTTTCTCGAGGTGGGCAAAGCAGGTCCTGCAGGGCACCCCGACATCTGCAGACATTCCGTCCTCACAGGAGGGACCCCAGGGGCTGGGCAGGGATGGAGTCTCACAGTTTGGATGCAGGAGAGTCCTTCCTCTCCCTCTCCAAGCTTTTTGTCCTCTCTGAGTGGATTTTAGTGCAGCCCACGGGGGGTTTTTTTTGTTGGCTTTTTTTTTTTCTTTTTGAAGGCCAGGGCTTGGTGCGGTGACGCAGCTGTGATTCAAAGCTGGAATTATTCCAGGTGAGGCCGAGCAGGGCACGGCTGGAGGTTGCTCTGAGGTCTGGGAGGTTTTTCCAGCCCTTCCCACTCCGTTTCTGGCTGGAGTTCACTGCCAGCTCCCCCAACAATCCTCACTGGATTTGGATTGCTCCGTGCTCTATCTGCATTTCTGGCTGGATTGCTGATTGAAGGGAATCGCTGCCCTGAAAAAGGGGAATGGGACAGCAGGAAATCAATCCCAAAAGTCCCTTTTTTTGTTGGTGTGACCGAGAGAATGAGAGCTCATTACACAAACAGAAAGCTCTTGTGAGCGCCAGCGGAAAAAATCCCAGAGCAAAATCCACATGGATGATGTGGGCTCCGTGACAGTGGGAACACACTCACACAAAGGCCCCAGAAATAACATCAAGAGTCTCCATGAAGCCTAATGAGGGAGCTGAAATAATGCAATTAGGATAAGGATCTACAAAATCAGGAGTGGCACCGAGGCAATTATTCCCTCTCTGTTTTCCCAGGAAAAAGAACCAGCTCCAAATAAAGGAAATAAATTCAGAGTCTGGCACCGAAGTGAAGCTGGGGAAGGCTCATCCCAACGGAGAGACTTTGGGAATGGGGAAGCTGGAGAGGCCACCGAGGATGATCATGGAAAAGACAGGAGGGAGATGTTGGGAATGAGGGAAATGGGATCACCTGTTGGCTTTGTCCTCGGAATTTCCCAGTTGGAGCATGACAAGGTCTAAAAATGTTGATTTTCCCCAGTTTTGGGTGAAGTGAGAACAGTGCCCACAGCCAGCTTTTCCTCAGGGGAATTTCCTCCTGCAGGAATTTCCTCCTGCAGGAATTTCCTCCTGGTTCTCCTCACTTCCCAAGGGAAAAGCAGGAAGAAGTCCAAAGCGAGCACAAGCGACTGAAACCTCCAAAGGAAAATTCTCTTTACAGACTCGCTGCCGAGCTGGAACGAGGCTGGGGAGGGAAAATCCGAATTCCTGGGAGTCAGGAGAAGCACCAGGGAGAGGAGCAGCACCCAGAGCACTGCACTGGCCTGGGGAGAGCCCCTGGCACCCAGGAAAGCCTCCCCTGCCAGCAGCCCCATCACAGCACGGATAAAATTCCAAGCACAGGGCGAGGATTTCAGGATTTTTTTTCCCCTCTAAACTCATTCCAGAGATCTGCCCCTGCTGGATTTTCCCTCATAAACACTTCTAGAGGTTGATCACCAACACCCTGGCCACAGAATTCTCTCTCTGTGACACGATTTTGGGGATAAAAAAGCCTCATTTGAGGCTCTGCTTTGTGCTCTCAGCTTTGAACCTGTCAAAAAGATCCACGAGGGTGGAAAATCCACCAGAATTCCCAACTTTTAGGTTTTATGGCACAGCCCCAGCTTATTTATTATTCAAATTAAGGCATTTCAAAATCAAAAATTCATTTATTTCCCTCTGCCTTGCTGGCAGTAATTGCATTTGGCCACAGGGATTTTTTTGTCCTGTTTAATTTGAAGGGTATTTTGTGTTTGCTTAAAAGTTCAATCAATTCATGCCAAGGTGCTGAATAAATCTATGAGATTGCACAAATTTTTTAAAATAATCCTCGAGGTTTTCTTTGCCATTCAGAGGAAAACAAGTGTTGAGTAAATGGAATCATCAAATATCAGCACAACAGCAACCCCAAATATTGATCCAACCTCAGACTTGAAAGGGATCACAGGAATTTAGATTTGGAATGATGGTGGGGTGGGTTTTTTTTTCCAAATCTAACAAAAATTTACCACCAGCATTGCAACCCAGCACAGGGTTTTAATCCAAATATTCTGTATGTGTAGGCTTTGCAAACTGCTGTCAAAACACGAAAAGAAGCCAAGCAAAAATCATTCATGAGGAGACTGAAAATACAAAACCTGAAGTGGCTCTTGCTCTGCTCCAGCTGAACTCAGAGCAGGGATTCATTCCAGGGAAAAAAAAGAAAAAGGGGCAGGAAACTGGTACCTTGTTGTGAGACATGGAATAAATCCACGTTTGTGCTGTTTCAAACGGGGAATTGGCACGGAATCCAAGCCAGGTGGAAAATAAATTCCACTTGACTGAGCTCTGATTGATCAAGGGCTGCAAAATCCTTGGGAACATCTCAGCACCTTGACAAGGAACCAGGGGGAAGTGTCAGTGCAGCCTCACTGGGAGGGTTTTCCCTTCCCTCAGATGAGAGATCCTTCTCCACAGGAAAATTCCATCTTTTTATCCCCCCCCAAAAAAAAGCTCCCGACCATTTTAAACTCGGAGCAACGCAAACACCGAGTTTGGTTTCTCCAGCTCCTCAGTTTTCACTTGGTGCCAAGTGAGGAAATCTTTGCTGCCCGACTTGTTTTGGGGCTTGTCTGCTTTTCCTTTCATCCCCTTCTCCTGTCACATTCCTCCCCCTGCTCTCCCTGGAAAGGCTCTGTGGTTAACCACAGCCTTAAAAACCAACAAGGTGCAAAGTGGCCCTGGAGAGGGAGGAACTCCTGGGGGGTGCCTGATGCTGCTCTTGGGAACTTTGCTCCAGAATTCCTTCCTGAGGAGGTGCTGGAGGAGAGGAGAAACCCCATGGGAGGGGAAATTTGGGAATTCCACAGTTTGGAGTGGGGGCAGCAGCATGGGGAACGCCTCTCACTGCCTGCTTGGGGGTCATGAGCCTTGTGGGTCCTCCCCAGCTCGGGGTATCCCATTATTCTTGGGTTTATTAAATCCACAGGAGCAGCACTGAGGGATGATCCATTAAAAAAAACAACCCCTGCAGGACCCTCTCAGTGCCCAGAGCCCTCTTAAAAAATAAAATCCTGACAAGGGCAGTGCTGAGGCAGAAAGAATTCCACAGGCACTCGGCTTCCCCGGGGAAGGAGCCCACGGAGTGGGAATTTCAACGCCACGTGTGACCAAACTCGGAAAAACGTGTTCCAACTGTTTTAAATCAACTCTGTGGGGCTGTCACCAAAGCCTCGAGCTGCTGACAGACTTTTTCTAGCCTCAGACTCGCAGCTGTTCAAACTGATTAAAAACGACCCAAAAAAACCCCAATAATTCCTCCTCCGTGGCGGGGAGGATCAAGTGTTCACTTCCAACTGCTGCAGGACTCTCTGTTGATCAAAACAACTGGAAAACCGCTGTCAGAACAGGGATGACCTTCCTGAGGGGAAACCTCAGCCTGAAAATACTTTTTTGGCCTGACTGCAGCCACGTTTTTTTGGTGCTGTCCTTTGTGATGAGTCTCAGCCTTCAAGGGCGCACGGGTGACCAAGATAACTTCTCCAGAGGCACAGAAAAGCAGGAGCAGTCAAGGATCATTTCTATCCTTAAGAAAAAAATGATGTTTTTTATTGCAAATGATGGTTTTTATGGCTTTGGAGAGAGCATCGTGAGCTGCCTGTATTTGTGGGTAGGCACAAAACGCAGCTGAGAGCTGTTTCAAGCATGTTTAACACATGGAGAGGAGAAATGGAGGGAAGTGGAGAAGGAAGTGGAGAAGGAAATGAAGAAGGAAGTGGAGAAAGAAGTGGAGAAGGATGTGCATAAGGGAGGGCAGAAGGAAGAGGAGAAGGAAGGGCAGAGGGAAGTGCAGAAGGAAATGGAGAAGGAAATGGAGAAGAAAGTGGAGAAGGAAGTGCAGGAGGAAGGGCAGAAGGAAGGGCAGAAGGAAGTGCAGAATGAAATGGAGAAGGAAATGGAGAAGAAGGAGCAGAGGGAAGGGCAGAAGGAAGGGCAGAAGGGCAGAAAGAAAGGCAGAAGGGCAGAAGGAAGGGCAGAAGTGCAGAAGGAAATGGAGAAGGAAGAGCAGAGGGAAGGGCAGAGGGAAGGGCAGAAGGGCAGAAGGAAATGGAGAAGGAAACGGAGAAGGAAGGGCAGCAGGAGGCGCAGAGGGCAGTGCAGAAAGAAGGGCAGAAGGGCGAAGGAAGTGCAGAAGGAAATGGAGAAGGAAGACCAGAGGGAAGGGCAGAGGGAATGGCAGAAGGGCAGAAGTGCAGAAGGAAACGGAGAAGGAAATGGAGAATGCAGCAGGAGGCGCAGAGGGCAGGGCAGAAGGAAGGGCAGAAGGGCGAAGGAAGTGCAGAAGGAAATGGAGAAGGAAATGGAGAAGGAAGGGCAGAGGGAAGGGCAGCAGGAGGCGCAGAGGGCAGGGCAGAGGGGCCCGTACCTGGCTGCTGGCAGCGTGGTCTGTCACGGGGGTCAGCTGCACGTACTGCACCTGGATGTCGCTGCCCTGCAGGGGGGAGCCGTCCACGCCGCCCGCCGCCGGCTCGGCCGAGGCCACGGCGATCAGCTGGGCCCCCTGCAGCACCTGCGGGACACAAGAGCTGCATTATCCCCTTTTCTGACCCCTTTATCCCATTTTCAGCCTCATGAGAGGGGTGAGATGGTACACATGTTACAATTCATCCATTACAATCAGAATTCAGGGCTAATTACAATCCGTTATAAGTATTTTTTGGCCCATCAGCTCAGGCCGAGGCCACCTGGGCCCCCTGCAGCACCTGCGGGACACCAAGAGCTGCATTATCCCCTTTTCTGACCCTTTTATTCCATTTTCTGACTTTTATTCCATTTTCAGTCTCATGAGACAGGTACACCAATACAGACGTTATAATTCACACCATCACAATCAGAATTCAGGGCTAATTACAATTCATTATAAGTGGTTTTGGCCCATCAGCTTTTCCCACACAACGCTGCCAACGCTTTTAAGCCAACCATCCAAAATCACTCCTCACGGCTCCTACCACCATGCCACGAGGGAAGCTGTCCCTCAGGGGGCTCCCAGGAGGGTTTCCCACAAAATATGGATTCCCATACTGGATGCTCAATGCATTTGGCCTCATGGGATTGATAATTATGTTAATTATGACGAACTCATTGGGACAGAGTGACAGATCCCACCGTGAGTGTGGTGACGTCAGAAATCACTGAGCGTGGTTTTCCTGCATGATCCAAGATATTCCTTCCCACAGCCCAGGCATTCCTCGCAGCAATTTTTATGTTCCTATCGATAGGAAGGTGCAGATTTAGGAATTCCTAATTAATTATGTTCATCCCATCTGCATTTGGCTGGAGAAGTCCCTCACGGGTTTCAAACTCACAGAAAGACTGATCCATCTCAAAGCACTTAAAAATGGGCTTGGGATAAACTCACTTCAATTCCCTTCTTGAAACAAAACTCAGAATAAAATAAATGTACGTGAAAAATCACAAGCCCCCCTCGCATTTCTCAAACCCGGCCCCACATTCAGGTTTAATTTTTACGAGCCACGAATGAGGGGTTTTTTTTTTTTAAACATTTGAACAAAAGGAATCTTTCAAACCAAGAGAAGAGAACAAAGAGCAAAAAAAAAAAAAAAAACCAACATTGTTCCCAGAGGTTGTGCTGACCAGAGAATGATTTCTCAGCTGATCTGAGGGTGGGTGGCCACGGCCGAGGGGGTGGACCCGGATTTCCCTGGGGGGAGCGTGGGAGGAAGAGGAGGTGACCTCCAGGAGTGACCTCCAGGGTGTTGTCGGGATTTTATTGGGATCTTGGGTGTTCTGAGGCAGCACCAGGCTGCTCAGGGATGGCCCGGTCTGCTTTTGAGGAATAAGCAGAATTCTCTCATCCCACAGTATTAGTTTTGGAACCGCTGATGCTGTCGGTATCGCCCTCCGGCCCATTGATCCCCTGCAGGTCTGAAATTACTTTTTTTTTCTCTTTTATTTCTCAGCCCAAAAATTCAGAAGGGCTGGGAGTGACTGAAGAACCCCCTGAGCAGAGTCCTGGAACAGTCTGGGATGGTGGAGGTGTCCCTGGCCATGACATGGGGTGGGATGGCCCCAATGGAATCCAACCCAAACCATTCCGGGATTCTGGGATTCTCCCGCTGTGTCATCCCACTGACACAAATCTCTGCCTTTTTCCCCCTCTCCTCTCCCCACTTTTTTTCCCCCCTCTATCACACTGTCTTGAAAATTTTGGTGATTTGGGACATGAAAACAACCCGTCTCCCAAATTTCTCTATTTTGACCCTGCTTCAGTGAGGTATTTCCCACACAAAACATAATAAAATGGATATTAATAATAAAAACCAGCTACTTGCTCTGCTCTCTTTCTTCTCATGTCAAATCCATTTTATCCCATAACAAATAATTCCCATTTAACGTTCAACTGCCAAGGCATGAAAGGGAATTTTTTAAAAAGGAATAAAATATAAGAAAGTTTCTCTCGATTTCTTCCAAAATTATTCAAACGTGGTTCAGTTCCTATCACACCCTTTGAACCCACTAAACCCCATTTTGAACCTTCTAAACCCCATTTGTGAACCTCCTAAGAAACATTGTGAACCTTCTAAATGCCATTTTTGAACCTTCTAAACCCCATTTTTTGTACCTTCGAAACCCCACATTTTGAACCTTCTAAATTCCATTTTTGAGTGTCCTTAGCCCCAATTTTGATCATTCTAAATCCCATTTTTGAACTTTCTAAACCACATTTTTGAACCTTCTAAACCCCACATTTTGAACCTTCTAAATTCCATTTTTGAGGGTCCGTAACCCCGATTTTGAACATTCTAAACCCCAATTTTCAAATTCTAAACCCCATTTTTGACCCATTCTTGCTCCTGTTGTGAGCTCTTTTATTAATCTGAGCAAGCACATGTGTGTGCCTACCTATAAAACCCTCAAAAATATGATACATTGGGATTTTGGTGCCTTTTTTCCGTGTTTTTTCCCCATTCCTGCAGTAAAAGATGCTGTTTCTTTAAACCAAAGCGAGGTTTGGGATCCCAGAAGGAGCGGGTGTTTCTGGAAGCTGAAAATCCTGGGACGCTGATGGCCAAACACATTCAAATGACAAACACGGCTCCTCCAAATGATAAGAAGCTCTGCTGATAAGAGCTCTCTTCAAAAAAAGATAACTCCCTCTCCCCCGATTCTTTTCCAGCCTGAAACTTTTGGAGCCTTCAACTAAAACCGTCTCCTGCCTTTAGTGCCAGCAAAACATCCGTTTGGTGCCTCGAATCCTCAAATATTCCAACAAGGAGGAAGTGCAGGGCTGTGGGGTAAAGGCTTTGCAGAAAATCCCACTGCCAAGAGCCTTCAGGTGCTTTGTTCCCACAAATATCTCCATTAACTGCTCTGAAAATAAAAATCTGTCGGGTTGAACAAAACAAAAAGCATCCACTGAAAGTGAGGGTTTCACTGGGAATCCCATGAGCTGCCTCCTCGGAGTCCTTCCCCTTCCCCAAAAACGACAACTCGCACCTGAATTTGTTATTTACACCCCGCACCTGAGTTTGTTATTTGTCCCCGACACGGAACGCGCCGATACACGAACAGGAATTCAGCGCAAATCAAAGCGGTCGGGAGCGCAGGAACCGCCCCTGCTGAGCGTTTCTGGGAGCGCTGAGCGGAACCCTGAGAGGAAAAGTGACCCTTAAATCTGTCAGAGCTTCATCAGGGAACCCCCTGTGGGGCCATAGAGCAGGGAGCACCTCCTGGAAATTCCCCAAGATGGCAGGCAGGGAAAAGGAAGCTGATTTCAGCTCCATGGAGTGGGGGGAGAGCAGAAGGAGAATTCCAGGGTGTGTGTTTTTAGCAGGGGGCATTATTTAATTGTATAAAAAGAATAAACTATCCCAGCTGCTTTCCTGTGATCCCAGCTTTGAGATTCCCTTCCCAGGAACGCAACCTGCAGCCATTGTGTCACCTAAATGTCCCCAAGATGTCCCTAAAATGTCCCCAAAATGTCCCTTCTCCTGCCTGCCACGGCCTGGCGGAGTGGGAGGAGGGATGGCAAATGTCTGGATGATTTCTGGCAGGGATGGGTCAATGATGTCAAATGCATCAAATCCAAACACAGATTTCCACTGAAAATCCACCTGAGACCAGCACACGTGCAAAGGTTGATTATAATTATTTATAATTATAATTAATTGGCAGTTGGAGGGCAGATGGAATTTCAGTAGACATGGCCGGTGATGGAGGCAGGAGTTACCTCATCTCATCCCCTGTATCAGATTCCAGGGGACATTGGGAAGAAAGGAAATCCGGATGGTTCCTCTGACTCATCTCCTGCTCCCAGATCCTCCCAGGGAATTGTGCTCTGAGGAAAACGTCTCAGGATGGCCCTGGAGTTACCTGATGGCTCTCCCCAAAACCAACCTGCACTCCAGAGGGACGGAGCCCTTTTCCTTTTCCAGGGAAAACCTGGGAGAACTGGGATTGTTCAGATTGGAGAAGCTTCAGGGTGATCAAGGGACAGGACACAGGGAATGGCTCCCCACTGCCAGAGGGCAGGGATAGGTGGGATATTGGGAAGAAATTCCTCCCTGTGAGGGTGGGGAGGTGCTGGAATGGGATTCCCAGAGAATTTCTGGCTTCCCCATCCCTGGAAGTGTCCCCTGGATGGGGCTTGGAGCAACCTGGGACAGTGGGAGGTGTCCCACAGCTGGGTGAGCCTTAAGGTCCCTCAGGAGTCCCCAGATCTACACAATTCCAAGGGTTGGTGCAGGAATGGTTCAGTGCCAGCAGCAAAATCCACGGAACTGCTTCCCAAAGGAAGAGTTTTCAGGAGGGGGCAACTCCAGATCTCTACAATAATTCACTGTTCTGAGCAACACTAAAGAAGCCTTTGGCTTAAGCGGGGCTTCTTTTCCAGCAGAATGTTATTGTTGGGTTTCATTCAACGCACAACTGAGTAATGGCTGGATAATCCGGGGAAAAATCCTCCCGTGTCAGGGAACTCTTCCTAAACTGGAGCTCAGGGAAGGAGTCACAGACGGGTGACGCAGACTCCCGTGAGTGACCAGAGCTGGGAGAGGTCATCCCGAGGAATAACTGGGGGTGAATCACCGCCTCTGCCCGGTGGGAAATCTGCTGGAGTGCCACAGCACAGCCAGGAGGGAAAGGATCCCTCATCCCTGCAGGAATGGCTCCCTTTTCCATCCCAACGTGGCAAATCCCTGCTCGTCTGAAAAAACATCAACACGCCTTGAAACGGCACCTTGGGCTGGAATTCCTGGTGGGGTTAGCTCTGCTAAAAACAAAATGAAACTCTGGGGTGTTTTCAGCACTTCCCACGAAATGCTGCTGAAGGCTTCGGGCAGTTGCGGCGGGGAAGAGCGTCCAATGTTTCCCTGAATAAATTCAGGGGAGGATTTGGCCTCTCAGTGCTGCTGAGCAGCTCCATCCCCTCCAATGAGGCTGGCAGTAAATATGCCACTTAAACGGAGTCCGAGCAGATCGCCGAGGATCTCCCCAAATCCCACACAGCTGGGAAACGTCTGCTCCAATCCCTCCGAAGGGTCATTTCCCTTCAGTTCCAGAAAGAAAAGAGATTTAGGGGGAGCTGCGAATGTTTACATCATAACTGGCAGTGGGGGGTTTTTCGTGTGGGTTTTTTTTTTTTTTTTAAATAGAAGAAAAATAACATCTGAAAGTTTGGCTCTTGTTGCCCGAGTAACGAAACACTGCTCCTACTGTCCCCCGGCAGGATCCCATTAACTGGGAGAAATATGGATGGGGAAAACAAGCACGGAGACACAGAGGAGTTCTAGGATTGCACGGCTCAGGAAAAAGGGCCTAAGGAAATGAATCTGCTCCCTCCTCCACTTGAATTCTGGAATGATGTCACCAGCTGGAGTTCCACCCGTCAGCATCAGAAGCTCGTGGTGGCTTCAAAGGCAAAGCAGGAGGGAGGGTGGCAGGAAAAAACCCGAGTGAGGAGCCTGAGCTATAAATCAGGGGCTGGAGAAAGTTCTAAGCCGGTGCTTGTCAATTAAAGAGCACTTAAAGGAGCAAACGGTGCTCTGGAGAATTACCTGAATTACATTAATGAGTTTCGAACAGAAACTTGCACCAAAAAAAAAAAAAAAAAAACCACCAAAAAAACCCTGCTGTGGACATGATTCATGGAAAGCAATTCCCAAGGACAAGGAAAAGTGGAAACCTGACCCAAGTTAAAGAGCAGGCTGGGTCCCTCAGGGTTTGTTCTCTCTAACAGCCCCACTCCTTTGGGGAGATGTTCCCCGATTTCCTGCGCAGGGAAGGAATCCACAACCTGGAGCTGTCTGTTAGTTTTCCTTTTTCCACCCCGACCTCCTGACGGGAGTGACAGGGCTCTGCTGAACATGAGGAGTTCTCCGTGTTAGAGGGGCTATTTCCACGTGGAAGGGGGAAGATGAATCCCAGAATTTCAGCTAAAAATAAACATATGGAGAGGGCTGGGGTCTGGAATGAAAACCATATGAGAGAACACCTGCGCTTCTCCAAACACTCCTACAAAAGCGACAGGATACTGGTAGGAAAGGAATTAAAACACTCGACTCCAGGCTCTAATCCTGGCTTTTATCTCCTAGGGAAAGTTCATGTCCAAGGAATCCAAAGGAACAGGAGTTTTATCTATTTTATTTCAATTACTGGCACCGGGCAAGGTGAGTTGTGGCCGTGCTGGTGACCAGAACTCGCAGCAGATGGGCTGGATATTAAAAGTGATCCATCATCTCCCTCCCCAGAAAATCATCCCTGATGTCCAAAGCCTTTTCCTGAAGAAAAGCAATTAGGAAAGCTGATGGATTTCCTCCGTGGAGGTGGATGCTCCTCCACACAGCCGGCTGTTGTTTTTAAAATATTGGTTTTTTTGATAGATTGAATAAGCTGAGAGCTGCACAAATCAGCACCCCGTGATTCCCAGATAAAGCCATGAATTATCCCAGTTTTCTCCACCTGAAGCCACCTCGTTTCTGCTGGAATTCCGCACGTGCTTCCCTTTCAGCAAGGCACTAAGGGGACAAATGTTTTCCAAATCCCTGGAGAAAACCTTGGGGATTGGTGCTTCTCTCACACTCGCAATGATGCAAATTCTCTTTTTCTAATTTCCAGCCATAAACCAGAAATGAATCCTCAGAGAGCGTCAGCTTGTTTAAGCCATGTACCACAATTTCTGGGGCTGCACACGATGCTTTCCCAGTTTTGCACATGAATTCGTGATTCCTTGAATTAATTTCCTCCTTTATGGACTCCTCTCAAAGCTGAAGCCAGTAGCCTGACATGTAAGGATCGGACAAATCCTTCGAAAAACGGGATTTGCCAATGGCATTCCACATCGAGCCCGTAAATAAAATCCTTTCTCTGGGAGGAATTTTTAAAATTTCTTTTGGTTTTTTTTTTTGTCCTGCTTGCACGGGAAAAGCGCTCCCAGAGAAAGGAAGGGTTTTAGCAGAGCACCGAAGCTCCGTTTCAAACGGGGAACGAGGAGGAACAAGAAGGGATTTGTTTATCCACTGCGCTTCCTGCGCCGCTCCGAAAACTGCGTCGAGTCATTCTAAAGCCATTAGGTAACACATCCACCCTGCTCTGCTATAAATCATTAAAATCTCTTTGCTTTGGGGGTGGAAAACAATTGGCACAGGCGTGGAGTGCCTGTTCTCCCCCGTGGATTAAACTCCAACCATATGTGAGTTGTCAGGGCAGTTTTACCCTTGCCGGGCTCTCGGAGGTTCTGTGCTCTGCTCACCCCTCTGCTTTTACCCTTTGTGCTCGTTTTCCACTCCAGCCTCGTGCAGGGGATGGGATTACGGGGACCAGCCCGTCTCTGAAGCCCTGGCTCTGCTGTAGAGCTCCAAGTTTCACCTACGTGGAGCTCCCAGCCATCCCTGGCCCGCGCTTGAACCTCGCTCTCCCGTCCAGCAATAAATTTCTATTTTGCTACCAGCTGAGCCTCCAGGCCAGCCAAAGGTCTTAAATTCCCCTCCCCAGATTACATTTGCATACATGTTAAAACTTTCCCAGCGTCATTTGCATGTTTGAAAAGGCGTTTTGGAAGCCCTCTCTCCGTTTTATTTTTTTTTTTTTCGTTCCTGCAGCGTGAATTTGAAGCGGACATCGAGGAGAGCTCTGGACCCAAAAGCCCTTGTTTGCTCCGAGTCCACATCTGCTTTTCCCCAAGCCATTGCCAGTTCTGGAGCTCACTTTAATACCCAGCTGGGATAATGTAAAACGAGGAGAGAACCTCAAATAAAGGCTGGGAGCGCATGTTTGTGTGCGCAGCCAGTTCAGCCTCACTCGTGTTCTACCCTCCGAAATGTCGTCTCAGCGAAGGGCAAAGGGGGGAGAACCCCACCCCACAGCAGGCCCTGAGCGTGTTGTGTGGCCACACGAGTGGGGAGTGGAACTGAAGCTCACCAGAGCTGGATAAAATCCACTTTCAGAAGGTTCAAGTGCCTCATTTTTACAGTCAACCCCTCCGTTTCGAAAGCAAAAAATGTGCTTTTCTCCAAGCGGCGAACACGGAACGTTCCCCGGGCTGCTGGGAACCTTCTCCCTCCACAACTCCAAACTTTCCTCTAACCCATGGGAAGTCTGGTAAGAAATTTTTTAATTCTTAGGACGCTCCAGAGAAATGCTGGACAAAGAGAGAGCTGAATAAATGGAATAATTCTATAGGAACCATCATTTCTTGGCAGCTCTGGTGGCCCCCACCATCCATCAGGAGTGGGGCGGCAATAAAAGCGATAAAACCCGATAAGGTTATCCCAAAAGCTGTGCAGGGGGAAGGAGCACAGAGAGCTCCGGCTGACAGGGATTTGTGGGATGGGGAAGGAGTTTTAAAAGTGTCAGGGAAAAGTTTTTCCTCCTCCCAGCCCATTAAGGGATGAATTATTTTGATTTAGACGAGCGGGTTTCTTTTTTTTTTTTTTCCCCTTCACACATCCTCCAGGCCGAGCCTGACCGTGTCTGGCTGTTTATGGAGATGAGGGAAAGGCTGGAAATGGGTTCAGCACTGGAGGGAAAATCAAAACCCACCCACATTTGGCCTCGCTGGAGTCTGGGGCTGATACAAGCGAGAGCATTTCCAGCCCTCACATGGATGCAGACGCTGCCTTGGGAGCGCAAAACGCCAAGATCCCGTTCGTGTAAGATTCCATCGAGCTCGTGCTCATAAAATGCAGGGGTTTTTTTTTCATTTCTAACACGGAACACGCTGGGGTTTGGGTTTTTTTTTTTTTCCCTTAAAAATCCTGCAGAAAGTGTGAAAGTTCGGCAAAAGCACCTCATGGAGAGACCCAGAGTGACCCCGGTGCCAGTTCAGTTACTAAGGAAATTCTGGGGATATTTCCCCCCTGAATTCCCAGATCCTACAGAAATTC
>VXBN01000921.1:98420-165092 GCA_013397395.1 Sinosuthora webbiana
AATTTATTGTATAGTATACCTGATAGAACAATATCTATTTGCAACAGAAATAATAGATACCAATGTCATCTATTGAAGGATATGAATTCTCTTCTATTAAGTAAAAAATTATAATATAGAATTTAATATGCCATCTATATTATACAATATCATGTGGTTATCTATGAATTTTATGGGAATTTTAATGAATAAAAAAAACCAGGGGAGAGAAACTGAGGGGTCCCTTTGCTCTTTCTGTACCTGACCCTGTGTTGGGAAGGAGTAAATCAGGAGTAAATTCCACCTGAGGTTTGCACCGATAATTAGCAAAACTATAAATTAATGAGCTTACTATCCCTAATAAACATGTACAAAACTATAAATTAACGATCTTATCATCCCTAAGAAACATTCCTCCTTCGGAGCAAAGAGTGCAAGGAATAAATGACAAAAATCCAGTTTGACATTGGAAAACCCCATCTGGGATTTCTGCTTTTTACCAACAAGGGAAGTTTTGGAAATCGTTTGGATGCTGCAAATAAAAGCCCCGAAGGGCTCAGCGCTGAGAGGGGAGAAAAGGTGCACGTGGAAATACTTAACGTGGATAAATCCTCAATAATTCCACTAATGGCACAGGGGGAAATCTGGGAATGTTTCCACACGACACGTGGGAAGAGCGGATGGACCGCGGTGCTCGCGCACGGAAATATCCGTGAGGAATCCAAGAGCGAGGAGGAGAGCGGGGATACACACCCCACCAAAGGGATTAAGGGAGAAAATGAAAAGTTTGAAGCCCCCCCCCGAACCCCCGGATACATCCAAGATAAAAATTGAGGATAAAAATTCCGGCGGGACTCCAGGAACAATCAAACATCGGAGGCTGCGCTGCCACTTACACAAAACCCGGGATAAAAAAACCTCTCATTCCACCGGGAAGGTAAATCCAGGATTTCTCCCCAGGGAATGGGATTTCTGTGCTCACAAACAGCTGAGAGAATCCACGGATGTGATGTGCAGGAAATATTGGCGTAAGGTAATTCTGCAGGGAGAATTCTAATTTATTTCTGTTGTGCCGGAGTTTTTAAGGCTTAAAATACAGGGGGAAAAGTTCTGTAGGTAGAAACAATTTAAATAATTATAATAATTAAAAATCTGAGGAGTTACACTTCGTTCTAAATGGAAATTATTAAGATAAATAATTGATTTAAAATTTAAAAATCTTTATTCCTGCACGAACTTAAACCACTTGAGCGGCAGCCAATAGCACAAGGAAAGAAACATTCCCCTTCCAAAGCTTCCACTGGAATAGCTGAGATATCCCGAGAAAAAAAATCGAAATAAATCACATTTATCACCAGAGGGGCAACAAAAAAAAAGCAAGCAAACATCCATTTTCATGTTTTTCCTGCGGCTGGAAATGAGATTCGAGCCCGAAAAAGGACAAACAATTGCGGGTTTTTTTTCTGTCTGAATCTGTTCGTTCGCTGCTTGGGAACTGGGGAAGGATTTTTTTATCCAAGGAAAACAAAATCCTACCAAGCCAAAGGGTGAGGGGAGCCTCCAGCCTGGGTGATGCTGAGGGCACAAATCATGTGCAATTCCCTGGAAATAAAAGAATTCATTTCTTCTGCAGCCCAACGTTTCTCACGCTTATCCCGCATTTTCAACATTTCTGGCCGCGATCCCGCTCCGAGCCGGAGCACAAGTGGATTTTTGGCCACCAAGGAGTCAAAGGGAGCAGCGCCAGGAGAGAGCCAAGGCAGGGTTAAAATCCTGATTTAGGATGTTTGGGAAGGGTGGGTGATTTTTCCCTTCAAATTCAATTCGATAAAAACCTCTCGCAGACCTTAAGAAGCAGGAGGAAAAATGAGTAATAAGCTGTTAATTCCCCCCGTTTTTCCAAGTTTTCACTCGCTCGGTGCTCACAGAAGGGAACGGTTCCCGAATTTCTTCACTAAAATTATCCTGTCTCTTGGTCGCTTACGACTCGAAGTGCTAAAAAAGATCAGACGGACAAATTTTTGTGAAAAATCCTGTTTTCAAATCCCTTCCCAGCTCTATCAGCTGTTTTTATCAAAAGCCAGGAACTTCCAACCCAAGGAATATTTCAGGGAGTTTATCTCACCGGGATTTTTTTTATTTTTAAATTGATGGGGTGGCCAAAAACGACCCCAAAAATTGGATGAAAAACCAGCAGGGTTTTGAACTATCTGCCTAATGAGTGACTTAATTGTTGAGTAACTCCGTGGCTGCCGTCCCTGCGATCCCAGGTAAATAATAGGAACTGCCCAGCTACGGAATGTTCCCGGGGAATGTCCAAGATTTGGGAAAGCTGGCTCGGGACGAGCCGCGTGTTTGCGGAGACACGAGGCCGAGCGAGGACTCGGGGAAGGATTCCCCCCGGGAGAAGCTGAGCTCAAGGAATGCTCAAAGGTTATGAAAGATCCGTTATGGAACCGATCCACCTGGATTTTTTAAAATAAAACCCGTAGAATTCTAAAAGAATCTAAAGGAGGGTTGGTGGGGTTTTGTTTTTTTCTGGAGTGATCCCATGGAAAGAAAAGAGTTTTGGGGGAAGCTGGGAAAACAGCGCGATGAAAAATGTAAAGCAAGTAAAGTGAGAGAGGGTTTCAAAGCCTTGAGGAGATATTCCAGAGGAAAGGCATTGAATCCCACTCCCAGAATTCTTTAAATGTAAAAATGAAGAGGAAACACAAATGACAAATGCAAAGCAAATAAAATGAGAGGGGATTTCAAAGCCTTCAGCAGATATTCCAGAGGAAAGGCACTGAATCCCACTCCCAGAATTCTTTAAATGTAAAAATGAAGAGGAAACACAAATGACAAATGCAAAGCAAATAAAATGAGAGGGGATTTCAAAGCCTTCAGCAGATATTCCAGAGGAAAGGCACTGAATCCCACTCCCAGAATTCCTTACAGGCAAAAACAAAGAGGAAACTCTGAGAGGGGAATCCTCAACATTAGAACTCCGTGTAAAACGCTCGTTTTGCACAAGCCCAGCAGCAGCTTTGGCCGATATCTGTCAGATAATTCTGGTTCTGTGCAGCCCTTGCACTTTCCCTGTCAGGGAAGGATCTGGCTCCGTTTAACCCAGACCCAACAAAGCTGAGTTTGCTTAACCCCACAAGAGTTTAACCCCGACCTTTGGCCACCTGCTCCTTCAACTCCAAGGGGCTTCCCCGTATTTATTCCCTGGTTTTTTTCTTAACCTCACCTCACACCTCAGTGCACGCTGCCAGGGTTTTACAGACTCTGTAATTCCCTAATCCCCTGCTCCGTGCGCCTTTATTGGGATTGTAACCTTTTCATGAGCTTGTAAATCCTCCCTGTGACAGAACGAATAAAATCCCAGGATGAAGATATTCCAAAGCTCTCGTGGAGGAGATTTTTTTGGGGTTTTTAAAATAAAACCATTTTGAAGCATTTCTTTTTTAGCTGGAAACAATTTTTTTCCTATTCCCCCCCTCCCTTTTCCATGCAGCTGTCAGCAACTGCTCGGTGCATTAAATATTCTGCTCTCAAGAAGCAAATGTTTCGAGTTGAGATATTGAGATTAAACCCAAAACTCATTAAAAGACACCCAGAGCTGACCTGGGGCTATCCCTGCTCTCATTTGGTTCCCACTTCAGAGGAGCTGCCAAGAATCCATGAAATATTTTTTCGAAATCTTTGGACTTGGGTTGATCACGGACGAGGTTTTTTTTTTTCTCGAGGAGGGTTCGAGCTCGCCGCGGAGGCTTTAAGGAATTTGCACGTCGAAAAATCAATAGTGCAAAGCTCATCTATTGAAAGGGCACAAGGGAGCAGAAAAATCAGATTGTTCAGCGTGGAAATTAAACACAGAAATCGTAAAATGCCGAATTTTCCACGAGAAAAAAAAAACCAAAACAAACCAAGGTGCTTGGTTGCGTCAATTAAATTTAAAAAATTAGAATTTCGATGTCAAAATTAAATGAAAAGCTTCCTGATCGTTTTCACCAGAAGAAAGGAGAATTTTCAGCGGAAAGGGAACAGCGAAATCAAACCCATCCCGAAGAGTTTGAGGGAAAAACTGTCACAAATATGTCAAGATCCTTTTGAATCCCAAGTATTTGAGATTGGAAAAGAGACCTGGGAACAGAGAACTCCGACACCGAGGAAAGGGGGAAATCCCAAGTTTTCCTGGGAGTGACAGCTCAGGGAACTGTGGATTCTGGAATTCTTTTGGCTGATCATTCCCTGTAATTGGCAGGGGGGGGGATAAATGGGAAGAGTCATTCCCGTTCCTCAGGAATTGTGGGATCACAGCAGAGCCAAAGGCATCGGGAGTTTCCTCCAAAAGCACAAACCTCCTCTGGCTCCTTCCTTGGGAAAAGCAGCAGAAAATCCAGGAAAAATCAGAGAAAACACCTGAAATCTGGACAAAAAAAAATCCAGAATTTCTGATTTCTTAGTTCCTCACTACAGGGAATTTTATCCAGGATGAGTTTTTATGTCCTGGAATATTTCCTGTCCCCTCTGTTTTTTTTCAGGATCCTGCAATCCTGATTTCACTCAAATTTGGCCATTTTTTTTGAAAATAATCATTACTCCCACCACAAATCCAGTCAAAAACTACTCTGGGAAGGAACTTTAATTAAATAATTCCTCGTTAATTGCTTCACCCCTGGAATTATAATATTAGGATCTCGCATTCAGGAGGAATATCTGTGATAATCCCTCGAGATTTTTTTTTTCCTTGAGGTTTGTTAAAAGTGCAAAAGGTACAGTTAAAATCAGTAACGGAGTGAAAATAAATGACGGGGTAAAATACATTCAGGGAGTAAAAATCATTAGTGGAATGAAAATATTAATTAATGGGATGCACTTTAATTACTGTCTCATTGCAGATTTATGGATTTTAAATCCTGCAGCACCGAGCAAAAACGGTTCTGCTTTAAAATTGACAATTTTATATTCCTTACACTGCACCTCAAATGTTCTTTGCTCTTTTATTAAAAAGTTCCATAAAATGCAAATTCTCCGCTCAGCTGAAAGCAAATCAATTTTGATCTGCTAATTGTGATTATTTAATTTGCACCTGTAATGAATAATAATAATAAAAAAAATCAACCCAAAATCTGGGTTTGACACCAAAAATTTGACACACAGGGAATTAACAGCAATCCACAGGTTTTCCTCCTCTTTTCAGATGCTCTTCAATTAATATTTGGGAATATTGTGGGACAAATCAGGGCATGCACACAGGAATAGTTTTTAGAATTAATCCTAAAACCTTCCTGAAAAGCACAAAACTTTTGCCTTCATGGAATTAATTCCACAGGAAAAAAAAAAAATAATCTGTGTTTTTAAAACCAAAAGCTCAGTTTTGCTTGTGTAATCCTTGCTTAATTTAAATTATTGTTGTTAAAACTTTGTGGTTTTTATCCTCCTCGCTCTGCTCACAGCACCTGCTCTGTAAGGATTGCTATTATCTGTATTTTTAAAATTTTTTTCCTGTAATTTTTTCCACTTTATTTCTCCACAAAAATCTCTCGGGGAGCCAACACAGGAAGGTTTATCCAGCATTTTTCCATGTCTCCTACAGCTTTATGAACAACAACAAAAAAACACCCTTGTAAAAATGAAAGGCGTTTATCTTTTGCTTGATTTATCTGGTGGATTTTTTTTTTCCCCCGGGGTGATTTGTAGGAACAGCAAAAAAATAAAAGGGGAAAAAAAACCTCGAGGCAGAGCCGCTTTTTCCGTGCCAAGAAATCCCCCTCCTCTCCTTCCCCGGGGCTCTCCCAACCTCGGGAGCTCTGTTTAGATAGGGGGGAAAAAAATGAGCAACAAATGGTTCCATTTGTCAGGAAAAAAAAAAAAAAAAGGGGAAATATTTCCAATCCTCCCCCTTTTTGTGCATCCACACGGGTTTCACTGGCTCGGCCAATTAGGACAAGTGGTTCAAGATGCTCCTTTAATTTCTCTTTTGAAGGAAAAAACAATCGGAAATTTGGGAGCCCTTGGTGGTGTCGGATGAGCACGTTCTGCCTGGTTTTGAAGGGTTTTTCTGCCTCCTCCCAAAGCTCCCCCCCGAGGGAGTTTCCCAGGGATTTCATTCCTCTGGCTCCTGAGAGGAGGGACAAGAAGGGTTTTTAGGGAATATTTGGGAATGCTGGCAGGTTGAATTGATAAAGCAGAGCGAGCTCGGTCTGGAGCGGGATTGAGGGATCCTGGCAGCTCCAGAGGGAAGCACAGGAAGGTGATCCCATCAAAATTCCATCAAAATCCCATCAAAATTCCATCAAAATCCCATCAAAATCCCATCAAAATCCCACAGAAATCCCATGGAAATCAGGGGTGTGCTGCTCCAAATGCAGGGCAAAAGTTCCAGTGAAACACAATCCAGGGATTTGCATCCCGGAGGTGAAATGGAATGACAGCAGTTGGAAAAGCTCTCCAAGATCATCCAATCCAACCACTCCATGCCAAGGGAATGGATCCACGGCCCCAAAGGCCACATCCACGTGGGTTTAAATCCCTGCAGGAATGGGGATTCCACCACTGCCCTGGGGTGGGAAATGCCTTTCCAGGAAGGAATTCTCCCCGATATCCAACCTAAACATCCTCTGCAAGTTGAGGCTGTTTCCTCTCACGCTGTCCCTGTTCCCTGGGAGCAGAGCTGGATCCCCAACCCGCTCCAGGGAATTCAGGTCCCTCCTGAGCCTCCTGTTCCCCGGGCTGAGCCCCCCCAGCTGCTCCTGGTGCTCTGTCCCCTCCACATCCCACAAGGAACTCTGCATCTATCAATGACTCCCGACCCCAGAAAGCAGAAAACACTCAAGGAGCTCAAATAATCCCCAAATCCTAAATTGGTTTAGGTTGGAAAAAGCCCCTCCGAAGGCACGGAGTCCAACATTCCCGGCACTGCCAAGTCCCCGAGCTCTGCCTCCACGTGGCTTTGAAATCCCTGCAGGATCGACTTTTGGAGCTGGAGCTGAAAACTTCCAGGTTTGGATCCAGGTCCTGTCAAACCCGTGGCAAAATTCCCGATTTTCTGCAAGGGAACGACACGGGACGAAAGCGTGGAGGAGTTTGAGGGGCTGATGTTCGCTTCCCCCAAAAAATAATTCGGTGAGGAAACGAGGAACAGGCACACGAGATAAGGCAGGGAAACACAAGGTGCCCTTCCCAAAAGTTGGGTGGAAGCTCTGGAATTCAGGTAAAGGCGGAAAGTTGTGTCCTGTCCAAGCCCTGAGCAGCTTTTCCAGCTTTTCCTGAAAAATGTGTAACTCCATATTCCCCAAATTCCTCAGCTCTGCCTCCCCCATCCACAACTCCAGAGAACATGGGAAAGCTGAGTAAAGATAAAAGATACAGATATAAAATATAAAGATACAGATTTAAAATATCCACACAAAATCCTGGATGTTTCCTTTTCCAGCTGCCCTCAGGTACCTGTGCAATATTCGGTTGATTTTACATGGACTGAGCAAACTAAAGAATTCCGATGGGCTGGAATTATAGTCAGAGATCCAAAAAAATCCTCTTCTTGCCAGGGATTGTCCTGTTCCATGGCAAAGTAAATATTTCAGGGGGTCTATCCATAGCAGGAATAGGGAAAAATATTGGGATAAATATATATATATAGGGATAAAATATAGAGATACATACAAATTTTTTCCCCCTATAAAATAGAGGGATTTTTGTCAAAATATAGGGATAAACTCCATGAAATCCCTCAGCACTGTCACTCGTAATTCAAGTGGTTTTATTAAATTCCATCTAATTAGGCTCGAGAGTGAATTAAGATCTATGAATTAAATCCTCTGGGAGTCTGTCAAATATTGGGGGTTTATTTGGTTTAAAATAATCCACAGGCTGTAGAACTTGGTTAATTTAGAGAAGTTTTTGGGATAATTTAGAGAAGTTTTTGGGAACATCCTTGCAGAGGGCAGCCCAAAAAAACCTGTGTTCTCTCTGAAGGAGCATTATCCAAGTTACTCCTGGTATTATTTACAATTTTTGGCTGGTGCTTTTTAAAACATCACCCAAATGTAATGTATTCGCATTTTAATGCATTTTTAAGCTGCTCCAGTTTGTGCTGAGTGCTGGCGATGATAATTCAGATTTTTGGATGTAACAGCCAAATGCTCTTCACACAATTTCACTCTTCCCCCCATTATCCTTCACTGTCTCACGTTCCCAACATCCTGGAGATTAAACAAACCCCTTTTTTATTGTAATAAATCTGCCCTTCAGAACATAACCCTAAAGGTTATTATAATCAATAACCTCTACAGATATTTTCCTCTCTAACTCAATTACATTCCCCTTTTAATTAAGAGCTTTAATGACTGGGTACAGCAGTGCCCTGTCTGTTGGCTCCAATCCTCACTTTGGCTCTGGAATTTCCATGGAAAAGGATTCCCAAGCCATCCCACCCAAATATCCCAGCTCTGACCCCTCAGTAAATGCTGCACATTCCCAACATCCAAAGAGAACTCCTTGGACACTCCCCTGGCTCCAGGAGAACGTTCCTGGAATGTGGCGACTGATGCCAAGAGCAGGTCCAGGTCTGGACCTGCTGCTCCAGCAGAAACGATGGAAAATGCTCCCCAGGTCCTGCTGGGACACCTCGATTCCCTCCCTCATCCCTCACACCTCCAACGTGACAGGTTTAATAAAGGAGAAGGGGAAAAGGCAGGAGGGAGTTTGGAAAGATCAGATTCGAACGATAACTTCACATCTCGATGTTAATAACCGGAGGATTTGGGTTACGAACCACAAACATCATCCCTCCGCCCCATAAATCATCATTAACAGAAAAGCACCAAGTAACAGCAACAAATGAGCCCACCAATCCCAAATCCACTTCTCCTTCAGCACAGAGCAGCTTTTCAGGTGCTAAAAACCAAGCCAGCCACGAGCCCCTGCAGCTCCCGTACGAGCACAACCTCTGGGTCGACTTTGTGTTGTATTTTCTATTAATCTCCTCAAAAATCCCTTCTGAAAGGCAGCCAAAGCCAAGTGGGAGGCACCTCTCCCTCACCTGGAAGCTTTTTGGAGTGAGCATCCCCAAAACATCCATCATGTGGCATCTCCACCCTTTCAACAGGCTGAGAAATCACTAAAAATTTAATTAATAGAGGCGTTAAGTGGCTCAGGTTTCCTTTTCTCCGTGGAAGCTGCTGCCTGTCCCCCGATGAAGAATTGTTTTCGAGGAGATTCCCGAGCTCTTGTTTCTTCAAGTTTTAAATACTTGTAGCTAAAGGCAGCGAGAAAATAACTCGAGGGAAAGAAATATTTAGGGGGAAAAGCTGCGCTGGAATATTGGCTTTCATGGTTTTCATAAAGAAACATTCGGGTTTTGTATTCAACGGGAATAAAAGCTGCTGAAGTTTTTTAACGCCTTAATCTACAGAAATAAACACAAAGATTAAAGTCACATGGCCAAAAAAAAAAAAACCAGGAGCTGGTTACGTATTTCACGGGGATTTGAATTTAATGTTTTTTTTTTTTTTCTCTGAATTCAAAAATTCGGGGTTTATTTCAAAATAAAAAAGCTGCGCATTCCCGTTTCTCCCCCTCTTTGTTATCCGAGTTTTCCAAATAATCACTCCACGGAAAAGATGAAAGCTCTCCCAATTTTTTTCCTTTTGGTTAAACAAATTTTCAAGAACACAAGGTTAAAGTTGAAAGATGCCCCTGCTATTGCTGGCTGGGCGTGTTTTGTGAGTTGTCTGAAAACGCGGCTCTGAAGTCTCGCTGCAAAAATGACCTTTCCTTCGGAGAACTGCAAGAAAGATTTCCTTGGCAAGTGTTTTTCGCAGGGAAAAAAAAAAAAACAAAAAAAAAAAAAACCTCAACAATTTTGAAAAAAAAAAACAAAAAAAAAAAAAACCTCAACAATTTTGAAAAAAAAAAACAAAAAAAAAAAAAACCTCAACAATTTTGAAAAAAAAAAACAAAAAAAAAAAAAACCTCAACAATTTTGAAAAAAAAAAACAAAAAAAAAAAAAACCTCAACAATTTTGAAAAAAAAAAACAAAAAAAAAAAAAACCTCAACAATTTTGAAAAAAAAAAACAAAAAAAAAAAAAACCTACATAGAAAGAAAACCTGTTTAATAACTTTGAAAACAAAAGATTTAGGAAAAAAAACATCACCACAGAGAAACTAAAGTTCCTTTAGGTCCCATACAGGCCCTTTTAGCAAGGCCTTGTTCAAAGGCTGAACCTAAGACCCTTAAATAAAAGGAAAAACACGTTTTTGGGGGGGAAAAAAGCCAAGAAAATACACAGAAAAAACTATCCAACAATTTTAAAAACAAAAGAGTTAAAGGAAAAAAAATCAACTCAGAGAAACTGAAGTCCCTTTAGGTCCCACATAGACCATTTTAGCAAGGATTTGTTCAAAGGCTGAACACAAGGCCTTGAAAAAATAAAGGAAAAAAACCTTTTCTGAAAAAAAAAAAAAAAAAAAACACAACGATTTTGAAAACAAAAAATTTAAAGGGGAAAAAAAAAAAAAAATCACCACAGATAAATGGAAGTCCCTTCAGGACCCACGTAGGCCCTTTTAGCAAGGCTTTGGTGACTCTGGAGAAACTCCAAAGTTCATCTTTTCATTTGGTGCCAAGCTTGGAACCGTCAGCTCAGCGGAGCAGCCGCACAAAGCCACAAAAATAAATCTTTAGCAGTTCTTTAGCACCCCTGCTACTGTTATTCTGCCCTTGGAAATCCAGCTGCAAGCAAAGGATCTGAAACCCCCCGCAGGACTTAATTAGGCCTTGAAATTTGGACATGAAAACGGGGTGAATTTGGAGTATTTTGGATTTTGTGTCTGCACTGAAACAGGGATTTCATTGGAAGCTTCCTTGGAGTTTGGAAATGCAGGGTTTTAAAAGGGAAAACTCACTGGCAGAACTTAAAACTCCTTAAATAACTTTAAACTTTAAATCCTTCCCTCTCACCAGAGTTCAAGCTCAGCTTGAAAATCAACCTGAAGGTGCTGGGGCAAACTAGAGTTTTATTTATTTAATATCCATCATCTTTTTAGCAGGTTCCTTATTTTTAACCATCAATGTAAGACATTTTGAAGGGATTCAACCCTAATTCAAACCCTCCAGGTTCAACTGGGGCCCAAAAATCAGATTTTTTAGTTCAATTCTATGTTTTACATGAGCTGAACGAGGCAAAAAGTATCAGCATCTTTTTTAATTCCTGTTTTAGTCAGTGCTTGGGAGTAATTACAGCCATGAGCAGAACTTGGGTCTCTTCCCTTGGAATTCTGAGTCTCCTCACTTGGAATTCTGTGTCTCCTCACTTGGAATTCTGTCTCCAGCTCCGAGCTTGCACATCATCTGTCCATAGCTGCACTCATTACTTTACACACGTAATTAAAATGTATTAATTACCCCCTTTTTTATCTGCAAGGAAATAAAAGACCCTTCCAAAAACAATCCTCTTCCTCCGAAAGCTTCACAGCCAGTGCCACAAAAACACCCCCCAGCTCACAGCACGAGCATCTCTGGAGTCAAACAATGACTCCTTTTTTCTTTCCTTGTGTAAGTGAATTTAGAGAGGCTGAACTCGGATGGACCTAATTCCCCTGGAGTGATTGCACAGAATTAATTTCTCTGGGGTGTTTTCAGTGATTTTTTTCCCTCCCTCCCCAAAATAAGACACGCCAGAAATCCGAATTTACACACGATTTAGCAGGCACAGAGTGAATCTGTTCAACAACTTAAAGGGGGGGGAAGCAGTCACTGTTTCAGCTGTATCATATTTACTGGTGAAAAAGAGAATATGGTGAAGTAATTCATAATATTTTGACTTAAAATATACTGTTTGCAGAATGTTTTTCCTCTCAAATACAACTTAATACCAGTATAATCACAAGTGCTGCTGAGAACGGGAGTCAGCTTTTTCGTGAGACAGCAAATCTTTGGTCAAAAAACCCCGACTGAAAAAGGTGAGGAGAAACACTTCAAGATTTTTGAATTGTCAGGGAGTTTTTTTTCCAGCTTAACCTGCAGAAAAGCGGATCCCAGTGCGAGGAGCAAATCCTGGGAGATAATGAACTGAACCCAAAGCAACGCAGAAACGCTGAAAAGCATCACAAAGGCAGGTGAAATTCATCCCCGAGGAGCACAAGTTAACACCACAACGATTTCCAAACTAATTATGTAAATTCGTGGGAAAGCAACCAAGAACAGGTTTGTAATGTCAGCCTGAACCGATGTGAAAGGCTTGGGAAACCAGGAAATGCCGTTTTGGAAAACAGAATTTAAGCGTTATGCGGATAAATAAAGACGTGTCCAACTTGAGCTTCTCGACCTCAGAAACAAACCAAAGAAAACAGAGGAATTGGCCCAGAGGTAAAAAAGCAGTAAGATATTATTAGAGACCTGCAAGTCCTTCCCTGTGGAAGAGAGGTTGGGAATTTTAAGGATTCCCGGGACAAACAGGCACAGCGGGGCTGCCTTCGCTGCGCGGCGGTGCCGGATCAAAACATCTCCTCACACTTCCCCGATTTCATTCCTTTAAGTGTCTTTAACAAGACACTTTTCAGCTTTGCTGCCTTTTTTTTTTTTCTTTGTGCAGCATGTTAAGTCTTTCCCAAATGCAAGGGGACATTTCCCAGCTCTGGCAGCACAGCTGGTTCCTGTATCCCCCACCAGCACGCCGCGCTCACATCCCGACTTCCCAATTCCATCCCGAGCTACAAAAACCCCCTGGCTCCAAAATCCACATCAGGAACCACCTGAGTAAGGTGGGGCAGCTGAGGATACAGAGGATGAGAGAGCCAAGGGGGAAAAAACACGGATAAAGAGTTTATTCTTTCAATATAGAGCATATTCTTTAAATGAAGGCATTGGAACGACCGGAGAAGGCTCCGGGAACACTCAAGTGTTCCGCGTCGCTGTTGCAAATTAAGAAGAATTCCAAGAGGAATTCAAGCAGCAGGAAGATGAGTTTGCAAGTGAAAGGTTTCATTGTGGAATTGAAACCCACATCTAAGCGCTGCCACTCAGTTTTATTTAGAAGTGACCAAACTCCTGATGTCGATGCCACGGAGATCTTCGGCACCCGATGCCTGCCGACAGCTGAAATGGCTGACAGGAATATTAATGACAATCCATTAAAACCCAAATTAATCAACAAAAACAACCCCCGAATTGTTCATTTTGGTCAACGCTGAGGCTATTAAAAACTGCTAATATGGATTTCACAGCCTGACAGACGCGTTTATTTCCCCCCGCAGCAAAAAAACCGCTGGGAGAACTGAGACTAAACCCACAATTATTAAAGATAATAATTAAAAAATAAAAATTCTTACCCCTTTCACGCTCTCCACTATCTCAGGGCGTGATGCAGGAGCTAAACTTAAGTGCAAGGAGGATCCCCTCACTCTAAAAACGGCTCGTCCTGAACATTCCCCCTGAAATGTGAGCACCCTCTTCGCGGCAGCTCTCTATCCGCTGCTCAAATTTTCGGGCTGCTCCTTCCAAATCCATATTTCTCCCTGCATTGCTGAGCAGAGCTAAACATTGTCACTGAAATAAAGCAGACCCAGCTGGAGCTGCAGCTCCCACACAACCCAGACTCGGAAGATTTAAACTTCCAGCTTTCAAAGCTGTTACATCGGGAGGACTCTCCTCGCAAAGTGGCTACGAGGGGGGAAAAAAATCTAATTTTCTAATCGCTCTCTAAAGGGGAAAAAGATTAGGAAAAAGTACATGGAGTTGAATAAAAAAATATTTCATCCCTCCTTTATATTATGATTTTTTTTTTTTTGGCAGGAATAGCCAAATAACACTTTTTCAAAGCCCCGTAACCTCCATGTTTGACAAGTGTCGGTGTCAGATAAAAATCACAAAGTTCAATCCACGGGGGGAAAAAAAAATCCCCTTTATCAGTAAAACCCACATTAAAAAAAAAAAAAAAACTTTAAAATTTATTTTTAACACATCTGTTTGACATCAAGGAGAAGGAAAATTTCTCTTTTCAAATCCTTCAGCTTAGAACACGGCAGGAAAATCCTGGTAGTAAATTAAGAGAGTGTTTTTATGTAAGTTCATGGATTTTACCAGTACACTGAAATCCTATTTCCACCCACACGGGCTTAAAAACTTTCATGCACGATATTAATAAACAGGCAAATCCTAACAGAGACCATGTATTCAGTAGGGTATTTCTGAAAATTTCCTTTCATCTATTAACTCCTGGCTGGCTTCGAGATAATTCTTCAAAATAAAAAATGGAGTTATCAATGAAGAATGTTACCCAGAGAATGAATTACTTCAGGGATCAGGGAAACATTTGTTATTTTCCCATTTCTGAGCACTAAAAACCATCCAACCTGCTCTCTACTTTGGCAGGAATTCACTGAAGCTTTGCAAAAATCAGCTTTAACAAGGGTATTGCCAAGGGCTCCTTTTTTTTTTTGTTTTTCCACGTAGGCTGCGGGACGTTATTTTCCCCAAATAAAGGTTGACATGAAAAATCAGCTGTTTGGTAGATTTGGGGTTTCACGATGGACTGAACTCTTTTTTCAGAGATCTCTTTTTTTCCAGGAGAAGTCTGGAACACGAGGCTTCTCCCTTTTTTCCACTCCTGGGAAAGGATCTTCTTTGCCCAGCACGAGGGCGAGGTGGGGAGCTCTGCTGGGATCCATCATCCCCCGATGGAATCACGGAATGTTTTGGCTTTGGGACCTTAAAGCTCGGCTCGTTCCAACCAGGACCTGCCTCACGTCTCACCACGGCCACTCCTGACCTTAAATCACTGCTCCCAACCCATCTGCTTGTTATTAATTAACACCGAATGTAATCACCTTCTTCAAGAGAAGGGCTGGGCTCCTCTATTAAGCCAAAATGCAGATTGTGTTTATCGCTTTTTCAGCACCTACCCCCCTATTTTTTTCCCATCTAAAATCAAGCCCAAATGAAAAAGAAAACCACAGAAAATACTGGCTAAAGCAAATCGTGCGAAATTATTCGCGATTAAAACGCAAGCAGGGGAAACAATTTATAAAAACAACTTTTTCTAGAAATCTTACAATTATTTTTGCCTTTTTTTGGGGTTTTTTTTTTTTCCCCTTCTTTTCCTGCCCGCCGCTTTTCAGCAAAACCTCATCCGACGACACCCGGGGCGTCCAAACCCGCGGGGAGTGAGTGCTGGAGAGCCCAGGGCGGGAAGACGGGAGCTGGAATGTGCTGGGGGGGAGGTTGAACTCCGTGCCCTGCTGCGGGTGCCAGGTTTGCTGCCCGTGTTTGCTCTGTCCCACTGGATGCTTTCCTTGGCAGCCCCGCGGGTGAAGCTCTGGCAAGCCAAACTCCACCCGCCTGCAAAACCCCGAGCGGGCACTTGGACGCCAAACATCCCGGCTTTGGCTGGGATATTAAATTCAAAATCCTAGAGAAGCTCATAAAAGCCGAAAATAGCCTTATAAATATTTATAATTTATTCTTATTGCGTTTTTATTTATTGCTTCGGCGAGTCTGAACCGTGGAAAATTACGCCGAAGCCGTGGAGCTTAGCGTCGACTGAAAGGGCGTTTTTAAGAGATAAACAAAAAGGCTCCTAAATAAACCCTGCAGGGCTCCCACTCCAAGACAAACAGGATCCTTCTGATTTTGGGATGCTCCTGCAGAGCATTGTTGGGTGCTTGCTTTGTTTTATGGGGTGGAAATAAATCTCTGCTGCTGGGTCGCGGTTAAAAGCTGGGGCACTTCTGGGGAAATGCACACATCCTAAAAACATCCTTGTCCAGACAGGGAAAAAACCTGTGGAACCAAGTGCTTTCCCTGCTTTTGGTATTCCTGCAGGAACTCCTGGGCTGTGCCATTGGTTTTTTCCAGGGGCACCACTGGTTTTCCTTGGCCCAAGGGGTCGCCACGACCCCCAGGGTTTTGCTGGGTCTCCTTCTCTGCTGGCAGCTCCAGGGAGAACCTGGAGCTGCTCATGGAATACCCTGAGCTGGGTGGGAATCACAGGGACCACTGAGTCCAGCTCCTGGACGATCCCAAAATTCCACCTGAGGGTTTGTCCAAACACTCCTCAAGCTCCGGCACCGTTCCCTGGGGAGCTGTTCCAGTTCCCCTGAGGGAAGAACATTTTCCTAAAATCCAACCAATCCCTCCCTGACACAGGTTAACCCTGACAACTGGGAGGCCAGAACTGGAATATCAGGTTGTTCTTTCCAGTACTATTATTTATAATTGCAAATCCATGGGAGGGAATTCTCTGCCACTTGGTCTAAAGCCTCATGAACACAGAAATTCCCCCTAAATTTACACTGGAATTGTGGCCAGATTTTGCCCTCTGACGCCTTCTTGCACGAGTTAACTGCTTCAGGCCCTTCTTTCTGAACTCATGGGAGAAATCTGGATGGGGATGCCGTGCAGTGAAACTCCCTTTGGATTTTCTGGAGAGGCCCTGGCACCCAGAGCAGCTGTGGCTGCCCCTGGATCCCCGGCAGTGTCCAAGGCCAGGCTGGACATTGGGGCTTGGAGCAGCCTGGGCTGGTGGAAGGTGGAATGGGACGAGCTTTAATATCCCTCCCAGTCCAAACTGTTCCGTGATTCCACGATTTGAGTTCAAATGGGGCTTCTGGTTATTCTCCTACCTGGAATCCTTTGCCCACAGGCAGCGTTATTATCCATCAGAACTGAGGCTGCCTTTGAAGCTGCTGCAATGAAACACAAATGGGCCAGCAAATGAATAAATGGGACTGGAGAAAACATCAAGCCCAGACTTTTCCTTTCCCCAGTTCCCATATATTTAACCTACATTCTTCAGGAAGGAAGAGGCCAGATACCAAACTGATTGTCTTTTTCTGTGGATCACCTCCACTCTGAACTTTTTTTTTTTTTTTTTTTCCTCTTAGCCTCTTCCTAACCCTGCAATCCAATAATGATAAAATCCCAGAGATCCTCTGGAGACGATCAGGGCATTTAGCTGAAGTGCAGTGCTACAGATATGACATTTAAAATTGAGCCTGGAGCTGGCTGGACAGCCTCTAATACAATAAAAATAGCTTTTTCTTTCCCACATTTTACTATCTGCCTTTGTTTATGCAAACATTCAGCAAACCCAGCTGGATCACAGGCATTGTCATCAAAGAAACATTCTGGGTCAGCCAGAAGTGGATGCCAATTGTCTAAAAATAAACAGAGGCTTTGTCGCTGGAGTATAATTTTAAGGGCCCTGTGATGAATAATGGAAGAGAAAATCTTTCCAAACAAGTGGGACACACTGATTTCCAGCAGAAAGATTTCACAGTTATTGTAAGCTCCAGATAACCTCATTTCTAGCGTATTTCCAAAAAACAAAAATTGATACACAGGGGAGCTCACGAAAAAGGGTCGGGATGGGTTGGAAATCCTGGGAGAGCTGCAGAATTCCCTGGAAAACGAGCCCAGCAGCACCTATCACACAGGCAGGGCTGAAATGCTTGTGGGGGAACCAATTTCCTCCGGGTCACCAGAGGGATCAGATTTCGCGCTTCCCACCTCTTATCCGTGATAAAATGCACAAATGATTTCCTCCCGAGCTAAAAGGAGAGACAAGATAAGCCCCCCCTGGCTTTATCAGCGCAGCCTAATTGCTGAAGATCCTCAAGGAGCTGGAGGGAGCAGCTCCAGAAGCCCGAGATGTTGTAACAACACGGCTCTGGAAATAGATTCGTTTAAAGAAAACGCTTAGCACGAATTCCTTCAGGAAAGTTTGTAAAAGCTGCTTCCTCAACGGATAAATAGCGGAGTTCTCCAGCTGACTTTGGGCCAAGTCCCATCAGCAAAGGCAGGATTTTGTCTCGAGTGCCTGACACGGAGGAGTGAAAGATTGTGTGGGGAAAATCATTTGTGAACCTGCAAGCCAAAGGGAATTTTTGCTCCCTTTTTCCTTTGGTCTTTAGGGATATTTCCTGATTTTTGTCTACACAGCTCGAGGTGCCCTAAAAACGGGAACGGTGCAGGGAAGCCACTTGTGAGGTTTGTCTGCGGTGGGGTTTGCACTGGGCAACCTGAGAGGCCAAAAAAGCCTGGGAGTAAACGGGGGAGCCACAGGGAATTCCCACAAAAAAATGCACAAATCCTATTTGTGCTTCCCTGGAACTCAGCTGGCACAGGACAACCTCCAGCTCTCTTCTCACTGCTGTAGAAAATCCATGGATAATCCCATGGAGTTACAAACTGGTTCTGCACACTCAGAGAAAAAAAATGCCACTCAAAAGTTGGGAATTCAGATGAAAAAATCTCCTGATTATTAACAGGGTCACATCACTAAACTCGAAGCACCAGAGGAACCCCAGAAATTTGGGATAGAGCAGCATCGAGGTCCTTTCCAGAGTCAGAAACGTTATCATTTCAATTTTTCTATAAAATACCAGTTTTGCCCCCAAATTGCCAGGAGGAATCCCACCTGGCAAAATGAATTCAGGGACGAAAATCAAAGAATCATGGAATTGTTAAGACTGGAAAAGACTGACCACCACCCAGCACCACTAACCCTGTCCCAAGTGCCACATCCATGGTTTTTTCCCACACTTCCAGGGATGGGGAATCCACCACTGCCCGGGGTTGTTCACAGAAGCTGTTTGACAACCTTTTCCATATGGAAATTGTCCTAAAATCCAACCTAAACCCTCACCCCCTGCCATAGGCTGCACATTGTGTGGGTTCATGTTTTTTTTTATGTACATTTTTGGACTGACTCAGCTTTTAAACTGATAAAATATCGCACATTAAGAAGCTCCACAATGCAACAACCTCAGTTTGGTTGGGTTTGGTTTTTTTTTTGTGACCAATTTTGGTGGCTGTTCTCCCTCAGACCATCAGTGAGGGGACTTTTCCTCAAGTTACACTTTGCAGTGGCAGCAGAAGCAACTTCTGGCTTCATGACCAACACTCCATGGATTATATGGCATTAAGGAATGGATTCCATCCCCAAGAGCCATAAATCCAAGTCCTAAAACAACACAGCGTGTCAATATTTCTCTCACAAATGGGAGGCACTAACTTGATCTTCGTTGAACTGGTGAAAAAACTCGCGGTTTTCACTTGTTCAGTGTTTTGAAATCACCGAGAGAAAACGTCCAAGGAATGACAGAGTAAGTGAGGAGGATGTGAGGGAATATAATCCAGTGCTTCACGCAAAACCAGGGAATTACTGAGTGCACTGCTGAGCTAGACATCTACCCTCTTATGTTTTTAACATCTGATGTTGCTGGGAAACATATTAAAAAGGATGTTCTATCTCTTCAGGAGGAAATCCAACCACTTCCTAAGCCTCCATAAGCTGCAGGAATTGTTTAAAATCTAAAGCAAACCATCCCAGACACAAATCATTTTCTTTTCTAATTGGCTGGAACTTTACTGCTCCTTAAGAAGAAGAAAAAAAAAAAACAACAACTCCTCCAAGTGCTCTAATTCCACTAATGTTACAACTCCGAAGTTTCAAAGTGCTCAAGGATAAAAATAACCTGGAAAATAAACCATTTCAACCAGGAAAAAAAAAAAAAAAAAAAAAGAAAGGTTTTTTTTCGCACGTTTTTCTCATCAGGTCGGATCCTGGTTTTTCCATTCAAGCTATTCCAAGAAAAAGGAATAACTGGCAGGGCAGAAATGCTGAGACACTTGTGGCATCTCCCGTCCTCACCCTGCCCGCCCCAAGGAGCAGCGGGAAGGATCGGGACCGACGGGAACGCGGAGCCAAGGCTCCACACCACAAACCCGCCTTTGTTTACTCCGTTGTGAAACCTTCCAGCACTTCTGCGCCTAATGAATAAAATCTGCTCCGCAGATAATGCCCCGGGGCCGCGGGGAGGACGATTCCTGACAATCGGCCATGCACAAATAGCCCTGGAGATGCGGGAGATAAAGGCCGGCCCGGGCTCCTCCGAGAGGGAGCTCCCGGTGTTCACTGACACAAAACCAGGGGAAAATATTTAACAGCAGCTTGGTCTCGTTAGTTAGAGGGGAGAAATGAAAGCCGGAGGCCTCCACAAGTGTCGCCTTGTCCTCCTCGGAGGTGACGGGAGAACGCAGGTGGCTGTGCGCAGCGGGCTCTCCTCAATCCAAAGATCAGCTCAAAGTGGGGAAAACTGGAGGAGCTGCGTGGTTGGTTTTGTGTTCCCTCGGTGCCGCAGCGAGCCTGGGCTGTCCTTTCCAGCTGGCTGGGTGGTGCAGGAAAGCCTTTCCCGGCCCCTTGCCCGGGCTCCAGCCCAGCTGCTCCGAGCCCCCCGACATCGCGTCCCCGGCCCCGGGCACGGCTCGGCCGCGCTCCGGCGGCTCCCAGCCCCGGCTGCTGCCCTCTCCTTGTCTCTGCTTTGGAAGGGAAATGTTCTGTGCCGCTGCCGCAGCCCTGAGGGGAAAAGGGGGCTCTGGGGGGGGTGGGATTTCTGCTCCCGAAAAATCCCTGCCAGGAGGGGACAGCGCAGGGAACAGGGACAGGAGGAGAGGGAACGGCCCCAGGCTGGGCCAGGGGAGGCTCAGGGGGGACAGCAGCGGGGATTTCCCCATGGAAAGGGGGGTTTTAAACTGCCAGAGGGCAAGGTTAGGTGGGATTTGGGGATTTTGTGAGGGTGGGCAGGCACTGGCACAGGTGTCCAGAGAAGCTGTGGCTGCCCCTGGATCTCTGGAAGTGTCCAAGGTCAGGTTGGACATTGGGGCTTGGGATAGTGGAAGGTGTCCCTGCCCATGGCTCGGAACAAGATGAATTTTAAGGTCCCTTCCGACCAAACCATTCCACAAAACCCCTGGATTTCTACCTTCAATCAAACCTTTAGGCGTTCCCAGGCCTGCTGAGCTCACACTGACACTGGAGAGCAGCTGCCTCGAGCCTCCTGCTGCGTGATTTGGAAACATTTTCCACGAGATCCCAACTCTGTGGTGGCTCTGGCAGCTCTGGAGGCCACGCTGGGTCTGGAGCTGGCCAGGCTTTGCCTTTGTGGAGTTGGTTCTGATCAGGTTGTCACGGACTAAATTTAACTCTGCTCTTTATTCCACCGAGCTCTTGGCCAAAGCTCTGGGGACAAACATCCAGCATCTCCCAGTTTCACTGGGAATCCTGGATCAAACCAGCAAATCTCCATATTCCACTGGGATATCTATCACCCGTTTGCTCCCCTTGGCAATACCAGTTCGTGGCAGTGCTCAGCTGCACCATGGAAACTTTCCCCAGAGCTGCAGCAGAGCCAAACCCGCCTCCTCTTCACTGCACTGGAGCATAATTATTTTATACCAACCCCATATCCCAGTTCCTGAATTTATACCAACCCCACATCCCAGTTCCTGAATTTATACCAACCCCACATCCCAGTTCCTGAGCTCTGGCTCCTGATTACACTGAGGGAAAAATACAAAAAAAGGCAGAATTTTTAAACCATTCTGGTCCTGTCTCAGTCCCGGGGCTTCCTGTGTTTCGTTGCTTTGAGGGGAGCAGGGTGAAGAATTCATGGATTTATAATTATCCCACAAGTTATCTTTATCCCTCGCATTCCTTGGCGGCTGATCCAGACATAGGAATCTCTCCTGCATCTCTCCCCTGTCTAGGACAGCCCAGGAGTGGCAGCTACACCTCCAGGGTGACCTTCCTGCACTCTCTGTTGAGCTTCTCCAAAGGGGCTCCAGGTCCAGCCCATGGATCTGCTGCCTTCCATGGAGATTTCTTCCTTGTCCCTTTCTTAAAACTTTAAACCCAGGTTATTTCCGAAGAGATTTCACATGGAAAATCAGTGCTCCTTCCTTCCTTCCTTCCTTCCTTCCTTCCTTCCTTCCTTCCTTCCTTCCTCCTCGCTGCTTTCATTCTTTCCTCTGCCCCAGGCTCACCCTGCTCCAGAATCCCCCTTTCCTTTCTGCTTCCCTGTGTCCCAACCTGGACATCTTGGCTGGAAGCCCCCCCAGCACCTCCTGCCTTGTCCGTGGGGCCCTTCCCGGAGCACTGACCGTCATTCCAGAGGATTATTTCTCACTCCTCCCATCTGAGAGCACTTCCAAGACAGCGACAGCGCTGCTCAGGCTCAATGGAGATTTTTCTAACCCGACCCTACGGATCCCAACGAACGTGAACCCGCTCCAGAAATCCTTCTGGCAGCCCCGGGCTGTCCCCCTGGGCTGTCCCTTGGCCATGGCTGCTCTGTGTGAGCAAAACCAGGGCTGCAAAACTCAACAGGCCTCGAGCTGAGCCCCAGTGAGAACCTGACGGAACTGTCTGGTTTAAAGAGATTAAAACACAAATAAAAATATAATGGTGCCTCTCGGGGGATGTTGTTCTGAGCCTCCCGTCCTCGTGAGGAGGAAGAGCTGCCGGATTAAACAAAATGAAATGTTTCACTGATCTATTTCTGCTCGGCTCCAGCTCTCTGATCCACGTGCTTTGGTGGCTCCAGGTCTTTTTTTTCCTGGAGTATTTGGGATTCCTCTTCAAACCCAGCAGCCTCCCAGTACCTTAAGGGCTGGAGAGAGCTGGAGAGGGACTTGGACAAGAACACGGAATGACAGGATGAGGGAAAATGGGTTTAAACTGAAAGAATGCAGGGATAGACGGGATATTGGGAAGAAATTCCTCCCTGGGAGGGTGGGGAGAGGTTGGGATGGAATTCCCAGAGAAGCTGTGGCTGCCCCTGGATCCCTGGCAGTGCCCAAGGCCAGGCTGGATGGGGCTTGGAGCAACCTGGGACAGTGGAAGGTGTCCCTGCCCATGGCAGGGGTGGACTGAGATGAATTTTAAGGTCCCTTTTGGCCCAAACCATTCCATGATTCTGGAGCTGCAGCCACAGTTTTACTCCTAACCCAGTGCCTATTTTGATGGAAAAATCCCAGTGTTTTAAAGAGCATTTTGCTCCTGAGGCTCTTCCACGAGCTCGTTATCACAACCACAGAAACAAGAAAAAAAACCTTTCAGAACTGAAAAATCGGCTCTGGAATTTTGCTCAGCCTCAGAGTTTTCTGTGATTTCAACCACTTTTAGCACCTCCTGCCTGAAGAGGGTAAAAATGCATCTCCTGGTACTTCAGGTGCTCCTGGAATGCAGCACTGCTCCCCTTTCTTTGACCCAAATTCCCAGTTCCCTTCTTTCAGAGTTAAAAGAAAATCAAGTGGCTCAAGCGTGTCCAAAGCAGCAATTCCTGCCCAGCCCTATTCCCTGGAGCTGGGCTCAGTCCACTCCTGTTTCAACTTCCTCCTGTACCAAATTTTCACCCCAAAGCACATTTTCCATCCTCTGCCCTCCCACTGAGGAGATCCCTCGATTTTCCTTGTACACCCTGGACCCCGTGGAGTTCATCCATCCATCAGATCCCTGAAAAATCACGTGGGCGCATTTGGGCCGGGCTTTTTTTCAAATCTGCATTTCCTGTTCCAAGCTGCCTTCACAAGAAAAACCCCAAATAACCTTCATTCTCTGTATTTTGTCCCAAAAATTCCGTTTTTAGAAGTGCTCTCCCCAGAATATTGCACCTTGCTGGCACAACGCAGATTTTTCCTGCAATAAACATTCTGGAGCTCTCCCGTTGCTCCCAAGTGAAGCTGTGGGAGAAGGATTCATTATAGAACGTGGCAGGGCTGATTTATGATGAAAAAACCTGATATTGATGAGGAAAATGACCTCAAATCATTCACTGGAAATGCCACCAGCACGGGAATATCGAAGCAGCACATGGAAAATGAGCAGGAAAAAAATCCCAGCGGCGTCCTGGCGTTCACTGATCCCTTTCCAACCTGGTGATTTTTCCATGAGGTCATCGTGTGAGGTCACATCCCTGCTGCTGTGCCAAACCTTTCTGGGATCAAAAAGCTTTCCCTGGGATCACCACGGAGAGGAGTTGCCCAAATCCCCATTTGAATTTACGAAAAAGCTGCGAGGTCTTTGGAAGTTGTTCCCTAAAAGTGGCACGAGCAGATCCCAAACCCAGCGTGGGCAGGATTTTGCAGCGGGAAGCAGCAGGAATTCCAGCAGGAATTCCAGCAGGAATTCCAGCAGGAATGGCAGGGAGGCAGCGAATTCCAGCAGGAATTCCAGCAGGAATGGCAAGGAGGCAGCAGCCTGTGTTGGGTGAAGAACACAGACCGAGGGAACCAAACCAGCACTGAAAGATCCTCGAGGAGCCAAATTTTTTTTCCTGGAGCAAGTCAAGAAAAAATATGCCAAAGACCCTCCCGAGGGAGAAAACCCGGCCCTGATTAAACATATGGATGAATATTGTAAATAAAATGTAGGAGTGGAGAAAGTATTAAGGTTTGACCTAAAAAGAGCAGCTCAGACAGGTCAAAGAACGGGATAAAAATGAGGAGTTTGTTAAAGCTCATTCTCAAGGCAGTTCTAGATAATCCTAAGAGCAGAAAATCAAAATTTTACCTTGTTTTCCCACAGGTAAAACACCTCCAGCATCAAAATGATTCTAAACCAAGTTGAAAACTTGAATACAGGACGAGATACTCGCACAGAATAAAATACTGGGGTCCCAAAAAATCTGCCAAAACCAAAAAACTCTGTCAGCTCTCAAACCCAAAGGCTCCTGCTGCCTGTCAGCATTGAGTCCAACCCCAAAAATAAAGCCTGGGTTTTTTTAATCTGGAATTCACCCCCTCAAATTCTCCTCTCTCCATAAATACCTCTTTAATTTTTACATATTTCCAGTATTTCCTAATGGAGGGAGCATCCTTTTTTATTGATCAGTGCCAAGGGCTGGGCTGAACTCTGCTATTGATGCTTCGAGCGCTCAGAAAATGTTGTTTGTGTTCCAAAAGGTCCCAGCCAGGATCACCTCCCTTGCTGAGGAATGTGAAATCCTTGGGATGCTCCAGGATCCCACTCCGTGTTAACCTCGTGTTAAAATCGTAAAATTTTGCTCGGTGAGACAAAATTATTTCTGTTTAATTGGAGCAGCGCACGCAGTCCTGACACCAGAAATTCCCTCAAATTCTCCTTTTCATTCCATGCAGCACGTGTTTATTGATCAGAAAAAAAAACCCCAATGGGAATTGCTGCTCCTAATTTTTTTTTCCTTTCAAAAGGATCAATTCTCCCACCAATTTGTTACACTCTGCACCGCCCAGAACTGCAGAGACGAGGGGAAAAGTTGAATTTTGAAGCGATTTTTCTCTGGGAATAGATGACAGAAGTTTTCCTGGGATTTGCATTTCAGCTCCAGGCAGCTGAGAAGGGCACACACCTGAGCCCACCTGCATCTCATCTCCTCGGAGGAAAATTGAACACAGACTCCTGAACACGAGCCTGGGATGGCTGATCCCAGCCAGGAATCTCAGATAACGGCAGATCAGCCGTAAAAATTTAATGGAGCATGGAGCCAAACACATCCATGTCCCAGCAGCTGCTCCCTAATCTCTCCTCCTTTTTTTTTTTTAGGATGATTCTGAAGCCAAATGGATTTTTAATTCTTTTTTTAAAGGCTGGAAATAATTTTTACTTTCGTTTTTTCCCCCCTCTCACAGAATATTTAATTCTGATCTGTTTGGGGTTGGATATTGAGAAATTAATTATTTTGGTGGTTTTTTTTACTGCTCATGAGGAGTAAAATCCTTCCCTGAGAAGTTGTGGGTGTCCCATCCTTGGAAGTGTCCGTGGCCAGGTTGGAAAAATCTGGGATAATGGAAAATGTCTTTGCCCACGGCATGTGTGGAACTCCATCTTTAAATCCCAAACCATTCCATGATATCTCACTTTTTTTCTCCCTGAAAAATAACAAATAACTTCCCAAATCAGTGGAAAAAAAAAAAAAAAAAAAAAGGAAGTCCGGGAATTTCTGCAACTTTTGCTTTTTGCAGCTTTTAGTCCACTCAAACATTTTGCACCAATTTCTGCCCTAATCATAATTACAGGCAAAACGCAACCAGATGACAAACCCGTTTATCATTCGAATAAAACGTTCGCCTCGACACGGAAATCCCTCACCCAATCAACATTTGGGATTCATCTGGCATCTGAATGAATTCAGCAAAAAAAAAATCCCACGAGCAATGGCACTTCTTGTACTGACATCAAGCTCTGGAGAAGAAAGCCCAACCCAACGGCTCAAGAATGTGACTTTTTTTTTTTTTTAAAAGTCCTTTTCTTCATCCATCAGTGCTTGGGAATGTTTGGATTAAGGGCTGAGGGATGCCACGGGTGCAGAATGATTGGGAAAATCAAATTCTCATTTGTGTTTTCCCATTCGAACAAAACAGATTTTAAAGAGATCTTATTCGTTTCCAGGGAATAATTTAAGTGTCATCCATTTTCTTAATGAATTTACTTCCCTTTTTTTTTTACACTTAGGCACTAATCCACAGTTAAAAAGGATTTGAGTTTTTCATTACAGGAAGTTCTGAACAGATAAAAACACAGATTTCCCTGGAAATGTCACTAATTTAAGGCGTGAAAACGAGGAATGCCAAAATCTCAGCACTGACAGAGTCTGGGAAGTTGGACCCCGCTGTTGTAATTTGATAATTTATATTTATCTGAGATACAAGGATGAAAGGAAAACCCTTCCTATTGGATATTGCAGGCAGGGGGGGAAAAAAACAACCCAACAATAAATACTTACAAAACTTAATCTGGCTCGGCCTGATGAATGGAACAGGAAATAAGATAAAAACTGTTAAAACCATGGAATGTTCGCTCTGGCTCTTGGAGGGGGGGGTGTCATTCCTTTTTCATTATCCAACTGTCATCAGTGAGACCAAATCCTGCTCTTTTAAAGATCTGGGACAGAGGCTGACAGAAATCAACTGTGACAGCAGACTCCAAATGGATTCCACTGGCTTCCCATTAAAAGTGAACAAGGCGTTGTTCAACACATGGAAAAGCGAAAGGATTTTATTTATTCAATAAAAATAACCCCACCAAGACTTCAAAGGGAAACCTCTAAATCAAATCTTCACAATGGAGCATCTCTGATGACGACTTTTAGAACTGAAGGACCTCGAAAATGTTCTGTGTAATGATGTTTTCAAACAGAACAGGAGAAAGTCACTCCTGGACAGTTTTACCTGCTCATTTTTAGGTCAGTCATTCAGAATCCTGGATTTCCAGACTCCTGGATTTCCTCAGCTGCTGCTTCTCTACTCCAAATAATGATATTTTCAAAAAAGAACAGGAGAAGGTCACTCCTGGACAGTTTTACCTGCTCATTTTTAGGTCAGTCATTCAGAATCCTGGATATCCAGCCCTCAGAATCCTGCATTCCCAGCATCCAGAATCCCAGATTTCCTCTACTACTTCTTTCCTCTATTCCAAATCATGTAAAAGGACCCAAATTCTTTGAATTTGGAAAATCTCCATGGAAGAGCCTCTCCTCTCTCCACCAACACCTCCCTGTTCACACTTCCAGCCTCACAAACATCCTGAATTCCAAGACCAAAAATCTCCCAGCACAGTTCCCAGCACTAGGAATCCCTGATCGTTTTTTAGGACTTTTCCCTAAAATCTCAGCAATTTTTTCCCCTCCCTCCTGGGCAGTGCCACCTCTCCCACAAAGCAGTTCACTGGAAATTCCCACTGCCACCAGAAATAATCCCAGCCAACTCCGGGACGCGAAACATTCAGCGACATTCCAGAGCGACGGATTTTTCAGCAATAAAAACGGCTGTTATTTAAAATAAATAAAAATTTAAGAAAAAAGGCAAATTTTTTTCAGACAGATCCATTCAGTGAGGCCTGGTGGGAGCCCAGAGTTTGTATCGAAAGGAAAAGTGTCCTTTTTTTTTGCTTCCAGCCCAGGAACTGAGAGCTCCAAGGGGATCATGGATGGAGGCAGGAGCCAATTAATCCCAGCAGACTGCAGGGAAATCAAACAGAGCGAGTCCATCCCTTCAAACCCTCACCAAGAGGAATTCTGCTCACACAACACCAAAGAAATGGCTCCAGAGGAATGGTTTTCCAAACAGCTCCTCCCTGAATGAAGGGAATATATCCCAGCTAATTCAAACAGCAGCTGAGAGCAGGAATTAAAACTGGGCTGCTGAAATGGGGGGGGTGGGTTTGAAATGTCTAAATCAAGCAACAAAGTGCTCATCTGGTCGGGTTTTTATTTTAATGGATGTGCAAACCTAATCCCACGTTCGGGATCTTGGATCATCCTTCTTCAGTTTATCAGGATTCTGGAGATAAAATTTATTTATTGCTCAGCTGGTCTGAAATCTTTTGGAGGGTTCTGGAAAGTTGGCCTGGAAATGGAGTTGAACTACGTGGAGGATTAAATCTATGAACACAAACAAAAGTCAATCAGCTGTCAAATTTCGCTGTATTTAACGGTGCCTTGTTAAAAAAAGCTCTGTAAATCACACAGGTCTGCTTTGGAAAAGAGAAATCGGTGCTTCAGCTGGGGGTTTAAGTTTTAAAAGGGACGGTTTGGTGCTGGAAGCTGACAAAAATCAACTGTTTTAACAGAGAGGAGATGAAAATGAGGAGCCATTTCCTATTTTTAGTCACCACAGATTCCCAAAGCCGTGAGCAGCCCTCACAAACCACCCCAAAAATCCCATTTGACCCTGTCACACAAAACCTGGGAACACCCTGAACCCCTCCAGATTCCCCTGTGGTGCCCTCCTAGAGTGTGAAGGGAGAGGGAAATTCCCCTGAGCTCCTTTTCTTTTTGGGAATTAAAAACTCCCAACCCCTGCCCGGGTCGGGATTTGGGATGTTGGGGCAGCAATTCCCGAGCAGGGGATGCTCCAGACATCCCAAATCTTCCCAATAAATGAGACTGAATCCCAGGCAGGCAGAGGGGATGGGATCAGGGAAAACCTGCAGCGTCACGTGATGAGAAAAATCATAAATGAAGAGCAAGAATAATAATAATAATAATAAAAAAAAAACCCTAAACAAAACACAAATGATTTCTCCAGATGAGCCCCGATAGCTTTGTGAGCGCTGCCAGTCCACAAGCAGAGATTTTTATTAGCAACAGCTCTAATAAGAGGCAGCTTAGACCTCTGCCTCCTATCAAGGTGGAGAAAATGATTTTTTTTTTTTTTTTCCCCTTTATATTTAAAAAGATTATCGCTTCCTATCTCATCTCTTCTTATTAAGTTTACAGCAATATTAAAACAAGATTTGGGTGAATAAAGGACATAATATGCTCCCAAAATAGAGGAACGTATTCTTTGGAGCATTATAAATGCTCCTTGTGTCTGCTTGAATGGAATTTTAATGGAACAAACCCACCTGCTCTGAGGAGAGAGAAAAAAAAAATAATAAAAAAAAATAGGCAGAAAATATTCTCCTTTTCCAAAGGCTTCATTAAAAAAAAAAAATCTTGTTTTACAAGCACGGATCACTCTGAACCGAGGGGACTATCAAAGAACTGCCTGTAAGAGATTAACAAATCACCTCTGGTCGTTCCTTCCAGCAGCCAGAACGTTTCACAAATGGAGAAAAAAGTCATTTAGGGGGATCAAATAAATTCCTGTTTGATGGCAAACGAAAGGAAAAGCTGATTTTTGTCACCTCTCTGTGCAGTTTTGCTGCCTTTGATCAGCGAGGTGAAGAAAAAGGAGAAGTTTGGGAGGTGAGAAAGGGAATTTGGATGGGGAATGGGGCTTGGAGATGGGAAAAGCTGCTGGACAAAGTGGCCAAATCCTGAGGAGAAGCACCCAGGGAACAGCTCTGCTCCAGCCTCTGCCCCGGAACGGATCCGTTCTGTCATGGAGCAAAAACGGCATTTTCAATTTGATACCTGAATTCTGTATCTGGAGGAAATGTCTTTTCCCAATGAAATTCCTAAAGGTTTTCCCCTCTTTTCTTGTTTGGTTGGGTGTCACTTTGTGCTGGGGGTAGAGGAATTCTATCATTTACAATTAACTTATTAATAATAATAATTAAATAATGATAATACTGAATTATTTGTAAAATGGGCACGATTTGTTTCAGCTCAGTTTTCATCCCCCTTGGGCACCGTTTTATCCCGTTTTAAACTTCCAAACTCAGCGCAAACTTTCTCCAAACCCCATCCTAAATCCTGCAGCCAAAACTCCCAAATCAATCCCACGTAAATGTGTCTAACGTGCACACGTGGACATAAAAATATTTTATTACACTTCATCCTGAAGCCAGATTTCACAGAAACATTCCTGCTCTCCTTACAACGTGAATTCTCCTGGAGATACTTTGGATGGTACTGATCACCAAGTTAAATCCTAAATTTTAGGACTCCTTTAAAAGAATATTCCTCCCTTTCCATTTGGTTCAACACTACTTTGCCCAAAAATTAAGTTTTCAGAACTAAATGCGGCCAGTTTTAGATTTTGGGTTAATTACTCTGAGGGACAGAGTGGGACCAGCTCTATCATCACCAAATTAAAAAGTCTGTGCACAAAAAAATCCTCCAACAAACCCGAAAAATCTTACCCATAAAATGCTTCTATTTAAGTATAATTAAGTGTTTAAACACTTTTTTATTTTCCCCATAAATAGAGTTTCCATAAATACTCTGGGGTTTCACAGGGAGTTCGCACAAAGCACAATTGTTCCCAAATTATTCTTTCCCTTTTTGCTCCAAAAAAATAAAAACAAAAAAAAACCCAGGAGCAAATTTAGGACAATTTACTCCAATCCTTGCAGAAATATCAGTTAAAAATAATATTTTTTTTTTCTTTTTTCCAAACCAATCAAGGAGTTTTTTAAGCTCTGCACTGAGTTTTTAATTGAATTTTTATTTTTTTCCTTCTTACAACCATCATTCCATGTGTGTGTGTCATTCCAGGAGATTTGCTGGAGCAGGGAATTGCAGGAGCACAGAAATTCCACTCGAGATCAATCAATTCCTATTGATTGAGGAGCTTCAGGAGCTTCCCTGTGCCCACCAAAGGAGCAGCTCTGTTTTCTCCCTCCTCGTTCCTGCAGAAAACAACTGAGGATCATCTTAATGCTACTGCCCTCTGCTGCTCCTGGATTAGGGAATGGGGGGACAACAAAAATTCCCACCTTGGGTTCATTTGTGAGTGAAAATATTCCAGTGAAATGAATTATGTACTAATTAAATGTATTAGATGGTTTTTGTCTTATTTTGGGGAATTTAAATATCTGTGTTTTAATAGGGTTTTTAATATCTGGAAGAGAAGTCCCCTGCTAAGCACTCTGAGGATGTTTATCCCTCCTGGTAAAGGAAATAAAGTTTAATTTTGAGGGGTTTAAATCACTTCAAGGGAGTGCCAATGGATCCCTGCTCCTGACTGGAATAAAAACGTGGGAATAAACAGGTCTGGGAGTGGGAAACTTTGAATTAAAGAGGTCGATAATGTTGATTTTGGGGCTAATATATTCACTTTGGGATTATATATTGAGTTTTAGGATAACATATTCCATTGTGGGTAATATTGTATCATTGAAGCTGCCAGAGGCAAAGTTCAGGAAAAGAAAATGCAATTCCTGCTCCATCCCAAAAGCTCATCAAAGAGCAGGAACTGTGTGGGAATGGGATCCCTCCCCTCCCTCCAGAGGGGTCTCAGAGCATCCCTTGCACTCCACACTCACCTGTGTCCACAATTATAAAAAATCCCAACTTTTTTTTTTGGAAAAGCACCGTGGCAGAATCGATGCTGCAGATTTCTCTCCAGGCAGATCCCACAAAAGCTCTTTGGTTTTTGCCCTGCCAAACCCAGCCTGGCTTTTCCTGCTTTTTTTTCCCCTTTCCCACAAAGTGAATTCAACCCTGCAATTGTCCCCCCCACCCCGAGTTTTTCATTCCTGCAGCAGAACAAATCACTGGCTCTCCTTGAACACACACAATCCTATTTTTGATTTTAAAAGCAACTTTTCCATTTCAGAACCAGGCAATAACTAAAGACCATTTCCCTGGTGCCATTTCATCAATCCCTAAATTGGAGAAACGCTGCCTGTGAGGGTGTAAAACATGGAATGGCTAAAAAAAAAACAGAATTAAGGGATGGGAAACTCCTGGAATTGTCCTGGTTTTTACATCCCAGGTGTATCCCTGAGGCACAGGACAACTGAACATTTCCTGGGATGGTCGAAAATTCCAAGGAAAAAAAAAAAAAAGATGGAGGGGGGGCAGGTAACCAGAGGAGACAAATATGAAAATTTCTGGTTAATTCCTAAGGATAAAATGCAAAGAGGAAAAAAAAAATAAAATAAATCCCACTTTCCTGAGGTTTCAAGGCTCAGCTAATGTGAAGCTTTAATTATTTTTGCAGTTTGGTGTTTTTTTTTTTATTATTATTATTATTAAACGTGCGCTGAAATACGAAACTTCCAGCTAATAGAACACATGTGGAGGTAGACAGAGCTCCTCTGGAATGATTTCATCCATTCCACGGCCAGGGATGCCAGAAAAACAAAATCTGAGCTCAGAGCAACCACCGGGACACAGGAGGAGGCGGGAGGGGAGGAGGAGTTACAACCAGCAAGTGGCAAAACCCTGCAGAAAAGCAAAGATTTGGTGCCCGGACAGAGATTTCCCTGACAACCTTTCCTGTGATGTTTCTTCTGCTTCATTTCCCGGGAATTTCCCAAATTCCTGCCTTGTGAACCTTTCACTTGGAATTGAGATAGAAAAGCAGCAGCAGCAGCAAAGCTCACCTGCACAGGGGAACCCCCCTGGCCCTGCTGTGAGCGCAGGAAATTGTGGAAAAACAGGAATTTTCTCCGGGAAATATTCACAGGGAACACCCAGCAGCCGGGCTCAGATGCAGTTTTCAGTGAGGATGTATTTATTATCCAGCTGAGAACACCCAGTCCCACGTTCTTCCTGATCATCCACATTCCTGTGTGCCTGAATCAGGCTTCCAAACATCCAGGAAAAAGCCTGGAAAACAATGGACAGGTGGGAAAACTCCAGGAATTCCTTGGAGCAGCTTAACTGGGAGCTGCTGCTTTATTCTGGGTTTGCCTGTCCTCATCCCAGTCCTGGTGCCAAGGAAAAGGGATCAGTCCCAGCCTTAAACCAGGAGCAGGGTTTAGCTGAACTCGTCTAACTCCTGCTCCTGGGCAGTTTTTGGGGGCTCAGGGCTCCCACAGAGCAGCCCCAGAGCTCCCCAGTTATGGAAATGCTCCTCACTGTTGAAGGTTCAGTAATTCATGCTAAAAATTCCCCATTTCCCACTAAAAAAAAAATCCCCATTTCCCACTAAAAAAAATTCCCCATTTCCCACTAAAAAATCTCCATTTCCCACTAAAAATTCCCCATTTCCCACTAAAAAAAATTCCCCATTTCCCACTAAAAAATCCCCATTTCCCACTAAAAAGAAAATCCCAGCAAAGATTTCTGGAGGAGCTGAGAATGGGAATGGTGCTGGCATCTCCTGGCTGGGGATGCTCGAGGCACTGAAGTTCTCTCACACCAAAAGGCAGCTGAGTGAGTGAAGAAAAAGCAAAAATCCAGCACTTCATCCTTTGCTTTAACCAAAGTTTAACAGCAGAGCTCAGAGCACTGTTAGTTAAAAAAAAATCCCTAAAAATGGGATGTTGAGCTGATTTTCCCATCCAGGTGTGTACAGCCAACAACCACTGAGGCAGGAGCAAGGTCATCCCAAACCTGCTGTGCTGAGTGATGGCACAGAGAGATAAATAACATGATTTAAATCCCCAAAAAAAAGAGAATTAATCACGGTTTTCTCCCCCTAACTCACACCTGTGACACAGGAATAGATGATGCAAGGGGAAAAGAACGCTGGGAGGTTTTAATTACAAATAAATTCAATTTCATCTACGTGCCGCACTCAAGAGAGATACAAACCCAGCCAGTGTTAGTCCTGTCAGGAGGTGTAATTTGGACAGAAATATTTCACAGAGAAGGAAATAAACCCAATAAATACCAAAACAACATCTCCAAAAATTCACCTTTCCGAGACTCGCTTCTGTAGATGCAGAACCCTGAGCAAAAGAACATTTCCAGGGGTTTATTTTCGTGTTTAAATCCAAATATTGCAAAGCTCACAGTGCTGGGGGCTCCTCTGAGCTCCAAACCCTGCTGATGGCAGAGCCTCCAGCCCCAAAGGATCCCAGACATCTCCCAGGTTATTCACACTCACCAAACAATCCCTCACACTCTGATTCATTATTGCAGAATGGAGCTAAAAATCCCTTCAATATTTGCTTGCTGCTGCTTTTTAATCCATTAAAAATTATTTTTTCAGCAGTGGGAACCCTGCTGATGGCAGAGCCTCCATCCCAGGCAGGATCCCAGATGTCTCCCAGGTTATTCACATTCACCAAACAACCCCTCACACTCTGATTCACTCATTAGTGCAGAACAGAGCTAAAAATCCCTTCAATATTTGTTTTTTTAATCCACTAAAATTATCATTTTTTTCAGCAATGGGAACCCTGCTGATGGCAGAGCCTCCATCCCAGGCAGGATCCCAGAGATATCCCAGGTTATTCAGATTCACCAAACAACCCCTCACACTCTGATTCATTATTGCAGAACAGAGCTAAAAATCCCTTCAATAATTCTTTTTTTAATCCACTAAAATTATCATTTTTTTCAGCAATGGGAACCCTGCTGATGGCAAAGCCTCCATCCCAGACAGGATCCCGGAGATGTCCCAGGTTATTCACGTTCACCAAACAACCCCTCACACTCTGATTCATTATTGCAGAACAGAGCTAAAAATCCCTTCAATAATTCTTTTTTTAATCCACTAAAAATACCCATTTTTCAGCAATGGCAGAGCCTCCATCCCCAACAGGATCTCAGATGTCTCCCAAGTTATTCAGATTCACAAAACAACCCCTCACACTCTTGATTCCTCTGAAGCTTCTTGCAGGATGTTTCTTGTGCTCTGTTTTAGCAGAGCTCAACATTTCAGAATCACGTGAGCAGTTCTGCTGCCCCTGAGGTGGGAATGCTGAGGATCCTGAGCTCAGCTCCACCTTCAGGGGCTCCTCATCCCAGGAAAAAGCTGCTTTTCCTCACCCCATCAAACCTCCTCATCAACAAGAACAGAGGCAGATCTGCTCCTCTCAGGGCAGCCACGCCATGAAAAAGGATAAAATGTGAAAAGAAAATCAAGAAATGTTGGTTTTCTGGGGACTGAGGGCACGTCTGGTGACAGAGGAGAGGAGACAAGAACACCCCGTGGCTTCAATCCAGCTCCTCCCTGGACAGGGAAGAGGCCAAAGGAGGGAGAAAACAGAGGGAGAGAAAACATCCTGCAGGAATGATGAACCAACCTGGGCCAAATTTGAGATATTTTGGTCACAGGTTTGACTCTGAAACAGGCACAAAAAAAAATGGGGGATAATCCCAATGCTGCATCGAAGACCAAGGAAAATGTTGTTAAAATTCCAACCCTGCTCCTACCTGCCCGTCCTGGCCCACGTGGACTTGGTGTATCTGCAGGTTTCCCTGGAAAAGGAGAGGAGGGACAATCAGCACAAGTTTGGGATTCAAAATCTGCAAAAAAAATGTTTCAATCTGAAGGAAATCCAGGAATTTAGGAAGTTCTGCTGAAGGTTCTTTAGGCAATCCAGCTCCAATCAGCCTCAAAAATAAGGGAGTCTCACACCCAGCACGTTTTGCTTTTGGAAGTTACTGGATAATTTGGGTTTTATGCAATTTTTTTTTTTTCTGAGGTAAAACTTTTTGGTTTTCCATCTTTATATAAAGCTGCAAACTGAAATCCAACCTTTACCAACCCAGAATTAGCCATGTAACACTTTTACAGGGTTGCAGAGCCATTTACCATTTGCTTTTTCCATACCAAAAACCAACACAGCTCTATTGCAGGGATTACATCTACAACAACAAAAAGAAAAACACTCAATAAATCAAAGCATTTGAAGCTCCAAAGTCCCAACAAGGAAATCTTTATGACATTTTTTTTTTTATTCACATGCTCACAGATGTCTTTCCAAAAGTACACTCGGATTAAGGGAAGGCAGCTTCCCAAAAGAGCCTCGCAGTGAAACAGCACATTTTGGAGGAGGAAAAAAAAAAAAATCCCAATTTTTGTGCAGCTCCCCTCGCTGGCAGCTCCCCTCTCACTTGTGTACGTTGTCATCAGTTCAGAACCAGATGTTTTCATCTGTCAGGGACAACTGCAGCCTTTGAAAGTCCCCCAGAGAAGAGGAGCCAAAGGATCCAGGGTGTGCTGGAACCTCAGGATCCATTCCAGCCCTCTCTGCTGAATCAGCACTTCTGCAGGGCTTCTTTCCCCCCAAAAAAAAACTCCTCCAGTTTTATGGCAGCACCACACATGAGAGCCAGGATATTTTAATCCTTTCTCTTCTCTCTCTCTCTCAAGGCCTGACAGGCCCTTCAAAGGACAAGCCTTTAACTGTAATATTTATAGAATTTTTAGGATAATATTTATCCTCCAGTAGCTGCCTGTGTTAACAATGTTCCTTCGCAGAGTGGTTTTATGAGCTGTGATTTGGGTTCCTTGGACAGGGATGAAACCAGCCCAGGCAGATCCACTTCCCAGAGAGGGGAAAAAAAACCTTGACAGGGAAATGGGACAGCTTCAAGTGGTTGCCTGTATTAATGTTGAACCTGATTTTTTCTATTCCTCCTTCACTCAAACAAAGTGCACGAGAAATCCAAGAGCAGTTTTAGCAGTCAGGAGATTTTTTTTTTTTTAAATAACCAATAACTGCAGCAAATACCCGGGGAAATCCACCTGGATTTGGGAGCTGAGCCAAAATTGGAGGGTTTAGGATTGAATTTATCCATTTCAAGTTATCCAGATCCATTTATCCAGCCAATTCCACTGAACTACTTTTCTGGAGAAAAAAAAAAAAAATTAAGGAGTGCAAACACTGCAGTGCTGGCTCAGGAATGAAGGGTAAATTCATCCTGGAATATTTCTTTATTAAATGGTGGCTGGAGGTTTCTCCAACTGCTGTTCAACCATTAAAGGCTCTGAGTGTTCTGATCATGTTTAGTTCATCAACCTAAATAGAATAATTTCATTTTTAAGCTGAACTGGTTTCCTACTGAACCCTGTCAGTCCTAAATTTCCAAAGATCATCACAATTAACACCCACTGAGCTGTTCAGGGTGGGGAAGGAGGGGAAAAAAGAAATCAAAACAATAAAGATAAAATAAATATTATTAATAATAATAATAAAACCACAAACAAAACCCCCCAGAGACAGAAAGCAGCGGGTTCTAAACCCCATTTTCTGCCGGCTCCAGGAACATTTTCTCACTTTCAATCAGCTCAGTCCCACCAGGAGTTCTGCTCACCTCGCTGTCCTGCGTGATCTGCACCTGCTCTCCCTGGGGCACCTGGGCTATGTGGAGATGGCCCTGTGGGATCCACAACAAAAGAAAACACCAAGGAGCATCAGAGGAGAATCACAACTGCAGGAAGCAGCTCCTGCCCTGGAGGCAGCAGAGCTTTCCTGGGGAGAAGCAAAATGTGCAAGGAAAGGATTGAGGAAAGCCAAGTGCACCTGCTCTGCCCCAGCCTGGGGTGGGAATAAAAGCTGAGGGACTTGGACCAAAGGTTGGTTCATTTCCACTTCAGGGGAAGGAAAACAGGCATCATCATCATCATCAAAAATAATTATAATAATATCTGAGAAGTGTATTCTTCTATTGCCGCTTTGACTGGTACACAAAGCCTTGGGCTGACTTGCTTTGTGGACTGAAACTTTAATCCAATTTAAACATCTGGAAAACTGAGTTTTAAACCAGATACACCAACACCAGATATCTCCAAGAGTGAGCTTTCCAAAGGTATCTCCTTTATCCACCTATTTTTGCTCCTTCCCTGGAGCACAGCCCACACTGAGGGCTCTCAGGGGATCGGGATTTGGCAGGAAATCCTTCATTTGAACAATTAAATCGATGGGATTTGGCAGGAAATCTTTAATTTGAACAATTCCCCCGATTTATACTGGGTGACAATCCGCCCTGATGGTTTTAAAGCTGCAATCTTTGGGATTGCTGCCCGTTCCCACCACCCTCCTGGTGCCATCTGAAGGGGAAGAGTGGCTGGAATTCCTCGTGCATCCTGCCCAGCCACTGTGATTTACCTGAAGGGGGGGGGGGGGAGAGATTGGATTCTAAATAACCTCCTGGAGCTTTTTATAAAGCTTTGTGTTCATTTTAATATGCCTGCATGAGATTAAAGATAATCATTTGGAATTCTGTCAAAGGGCCCCTCTGATTTTATAACACAAGAACAATTGCCTGTGATTTTCAAAGACACACAGATCCCTCCATTTCCAACGGTTTCATTTCCTTTGGAAGGAAACTGGCTATTTATAGGGAGAAAAACCACACTGCCAAGTGTCCCTCTGACAATAGGGGCTGCAGAGAAAATTAAGAGCACTGCCCAGCCCAGGGGGGAGATTAAAATCACTTTCCCTCCTTCACATCCAAACTCTCAGCGCTCCCAGGGAAAAAAGGTGGAATGTTTTAGAGGATCCATTTATGGTGGATTCCACAGTTTGAAGGATATTTGGGATGTCCAGGGTTTTTAATGAGGCAAGTTTTTATCACTTCCATCTATAAACACAGCATCTGTTCTATTAAAGTCTTTTATTTCATATAATTTTCCTTTCTGTCTTGTCTTTCAAGATTTTGAAAAGTGGTTTTGGGTCATCAGGTGAATCTCACCCTCAGTTCCCATAAGAAAATCCACTTTTAAAATCCGCATGGGATTCAAAAGACAAAGAAATTCCCAGGAGAATATTGAGAAGTTATGGCAGAAGTGAAGTGGAGAAAGGAGGATTTCCAGCCAGTTCTAGCACAAAGAGAATTATTGCGCTGAGGACACTTTTCAAAATTAATTTGAATTTCAAACAACCCTTGGAGTGCCCTGTGGGACACCAGAATTAAAGTGAAGGGTGTTTTCTTTTGGTTTTTTTTCAGAGTACACTAAAAGCACAGATAAAAACCATCAGGCCTGAGTGTCAGGCTTAAAAAATGTCAATATTTAGAACTTTCACTGATGGACCCAGAGCTGAACAAACACACATGGCAAAGGACTCAGCTCCCAGATGTTCCAAAGTGCCTGAGAATTGAAGTTTCACAGAGAAACAAACAAATAAAAGTGATTTTGGTGTGGCAGTCACAACAGAACTACCTCTGAAGTGGAAATCACTGAGTGAACACAACCAGGAGAAGGCTGGTAATTCTCTATATGTAATATAGATGTTATATATATTACAGATAATAATGTATTATATAAAATATAATATATAGCATAATATAATGTAAAAATAGATGTAATATCTATGTATTTTATATAGGGTTAATATATATTATATAGGGTTGTATTTAATATATATAATATTATATAATATATATTATATAATTAATAATATAATAATGTAATATATGTGATAGATGATATATATGGTACTATATATTATATATTATATATTATCTGTTATATGTTATATGTTATATGTTATATATTATGTATACAGATATAATCCATAAAAATACATAATGTCTATATTAATAACAATATAATTATACACCATATAGCCTATATTATGCAGGTTATAAATATATAAAATATATAAATATAACAACCAAAGTGCACTAATTTGCACTGACTCTGTGAGGAAATCCTGCATGGAATTTTTTCTTTTTGTCAAACGATTTGAATTAATTTTCTTTCCCCCTGCACCTCCAGTGTTTATTTTCTGGAAAAGATGAAGTGCTGGCGGGTTCTGATTTGAGAAGCCAACATCACAGCGCAGCTGAAGCAGAGCCCTGGCTGCTTTGGGAGGGAAGGATTTAGGGAAAATTGAGGACATACTACTTGCACTTGTCCATCCTCTCCGATCTGGTGGATCTGGACCTGCTGGGCGTTGGCCAGGGCGTAGTGCAGGGCCTGGGGCTGGCTCTGCTGCATCTCACTGGAGGCTGACACCGAGCTCTGGGAGCCCTCTGGGGAAAAAAAAAAAAAAGAGACCAAATCCCAGCTTTATTCGATGTTTATTTTATGTGCATCCCCCAAACCGTTCCTCAAATCCCCAGAGAAATCCAATCCAGTCAGTGATGGATATTCCATTGATATCCCAGTGCATGGTGGGCGTTTGCTACAAACCCCGCAGGATTCCAGAGGCTGGGAGAGCTCCTGGCTGGAATCTAAGGCACCTTTTGGATTCAAAAAGCACCTTCTGGAATCTCAATCCCAGGTTCTGCAGCTCTGAAAGTCCCAGCAGAACAAAACCTCAGAGGTTTCCTGAGGAATTCAGTGGGGTTTTGTTCACCTGAGAGGCTGAGAACAATTCCTGCCACCACCACCACCCCAAGGACACCTTTAAAAACCCATCCTGCCTGTGGTGAGAAATGAAATGATCAGATAAATCAAGGGAATATCCCAATTGTTTGCCAAGATCCATCCCCTGCAATTCATGAGGTCTGGAATTGCAGTTTTGAACCTGGAAATGACAGGTGGATCTGTTGATTTATGAAATTTAAACACGCCTCACGCCGCAGAGTGGAAGTGCCCCTGAAAAGGGAATGTTAGACATAAAAAATGGGAATTATCTTCATGTGACAGGGACAAAAACCACCAGGAAAACCTCAGTGGGATTTCCAGAGGGTAAAAAAACTCTCACTGGACACATCACAGATCCATTCTGAGGTTTTCCAGCTGCAGGGAAAAGGATTCCTCTAAAGAGAAGAGGCAAGTAAAAAGCACAGAAACCATTCATTTTTAATCCCTCTCCTAAATACTCCAAGATTTATTCTGCAAACACACAGTTAGTTCTGCAGGAACGAGCTTTATCCACTCAAATATTTTAATGGGAATGTTCTTTAATAAAATCAGCCATTTAAGGGGTTTTTATTTTATTTTTTTTTTTCCCTCCTGTCTGCAAATGTTTGGGCAAGGAGATAATTCTGAGGTTTAGCTCTGAGCATGGGGAACTGGGAGCTCCAAACCACCGAGTTAATATTTATTTATTTGCTGAAAAGTTGGGCTGTTTTAACAATTCAGGCAGCTCTGGTTCCGTGTTAACAAGCTGGAAGACAAAATTCCAGCCACCAATTTCCACTGGAACCGAGGGAAACACAACAAATCCAGGTTTTTTTCTGCCTGGACATTGTAGAGAAACTGCCCCACCAGCCAAATAAAAATGGGATTTTTTTTCCCCATTGGGATACCAGTGGCTTTGACACCACCACTGGAAGGAATGGATATTCTGGAAAAATCCACACCTGAGCCTCTGGATTGCACTTTTTCTTCTCCCATTTCCATTTATTTATTCCTAATATTTGATGCAATTCACTTCAAACAGCATTTTATTGGGATGACTGACAAAAATCCATTGCTGTCATCTGCTCCTTCAGGGCTCCAGCAGGATTCCCTCAGGATTCTAAGGAACAAATTCCCTCAGGATTTTGAGAAATAAATTCCCTCAGGATTTTGAGGAAATAAATTCCCTCAGGATTTTGAGAAAATAAATTCCCTCAGGATTCTGAGGAACAAATTCCCTCAGGATTCTGAGGAATAAATTCCCTCAGGATTTTGAGAGATAATTTCCCTCAGGATTTTGAGGAATAAATTCCCTCAGGATTTTGAGGAATAAATTCCCTCAGGATTCTGTGGACAAATTCCCTTTAGGATTCTGAGGGATAATTTCCCTCAGGATTTGTTCTTTTCCTTCCTGTTTCCCAACCTTTCCCTATGGGATTCAACTGAGCCAAGTTACAACTCGACCTCAGTCAAACCACACCGTGCAAACACAGAATCCTTCATTGATAATATTTCTTTGCTGATTAAGTTCTGCAATAAGAGATTATCGAAGAAATAAAACCCACAGCAGATATATATTTATGATATCCATATATTGAAATACATTTTTAACTGCAAGGCCCCAAAGTCTTGGTTTTTAAGTCACTTTTGGCTTCAGAGGACAGAAATTATTGTGCTTTTTGGAGGTGCAAGAGGAGCCACAGGCTGGATGGAATCCCCCTGGACCTCTCCTATGGTCACCTATAAATAGATTTAAATTTGCCTTCACTGCAACGACCAAAATTGTTTTTTTTCCTCTGTTTTGTTGGATTTTTTTTTTTTTTTTTTTGGTGTTTTTCTCTCTTAAGAAGAAAGAGGATTCAGCCACTTCTAAAAACAAAACATCCTTTATGAGCCCCGTCCTTCCCCTCTTCATCTGGGAGCAGACAAAGGGAAGATTTATCCTCTTCTCTAAACATTCCCCACTACAAACAAACACAGCCTGGGGAGAGGAGCTGTCAGCAGGGAGAAATCCCTGGAAACCATCAAACCTCACATTTCCAGTTTGGATTCCTGGAGAATCCCTGGCAGGAGGAGGCACAGCTGAAATCCAGAATGTTCCGTGAGTTCCCAGGGGATGTGAACCCTGCAGTGCCACGTGGTGTTCCCAAAGAGCCTTCAAGGGTCTGGGGGGTGAATTCTCAGCTAAAATCACTTTTTAAGGCAAAAATCTTTGGTGTTTTCTGATCCCTTCCTATTCCACTTCCTGCTTATGTGTTGAGGATTTTCACTTTCATGGAATGATGGAATTGTTAAGGGTGGAGAAGACCTTTAGGATCGTCAGGTCCAACAGTAGCACCGTGGTCACCAGTGACCCCATCCCTCCACATCCACGGGATACATTCACTTCCTACAAACCCCACGGAATTCCAGAGGCTGGGAGAGCTCCTGTTTCCAAAAAAACACCTTTTGGAATCTCAGTCCCAGGTTCTGCAGAATGTAAAAGTCCCAGCAGAACAAAACCTCAGAGGTTTCCTGAGGAATTCAGTGGGTTTTTGTTCACCTGAGAGGCTGAGAACAATTCCTGCCCCCACCACCACCCCCAAGGAGACCTTTAAAAACCCATCCTGCCCGTGGTGAGAAATGAAATGATCAGATAAATCAAGGGAATATCCCAGTTGTTTGCCAAGATCCATCCCCTACAATTCATGAGGTCTGGAATTGCAGTTTTGAACCTGGAAATGACAAGTGGATTTCCTGATTTATGAAATTTAAACACACCTCACACTGTAGAGTGGAAATGCCCCGTGGGATTTTTGGATAATTCCAGGGGTGGAGACTCCACCCCTGCCCTTCCAATCTTTTCACCCTTCCAATCTTTTCATGAAGGAATTTTTCCTGATTCCAACCTAAAACTTCCCCTGGTGCAACTTTAAGGCGATTTCCTCTCCTCCTGTCCCTTGTTCAGGGCCAGATTCCACAGCAGGAGGGATTCACACTTGGGAATTCTGGAATTAAAAACTGTTTTCCTGGTGCCCCAGAGCTCCACCCTCACAAACAGGGATCCATCTCCTCGTTGTAGTCCCAGCAAGGGAAGGGTAATGGATGGATTAACCACCCCCAAATCCCAAAAAAGCAGGAAAAAAACATCCCAGAACAACGGAAATAAACCTGTGAACCATCACCTCCCCCTGCCTCAACCCCCAGTTGTGTGGAACACCTTTGAAGATTTGGCTGCACAGGCAGTTTTCTCAGCAAAATCCTAAACCCACACAGAAATCCCAAAGTCAGGGAACTAATTAAAAATTCCAACACGGAAAAACTGTGATAAACAGCTCGAGCGATCGGGAAAAAGAAATGAAAAGGAAAGGAAGAAGGCACTTTTCAATTAATCCTCCTCCCAAAGCCCTCGTTTCCTACGGCATTCCCTGCACGGATTCCAACCCTTTCCAAAGGAATATCCACGAAATGATCGTGGCAGCCACGTGGGATGTCTGTGCTTGGGGAAAAAAAACGTGGGGAAAACAAACTCGAGGCACTGAAACGTCGGCTCCAAGGGCAGAGCAAACCACGGCAATCGACGCCTCCTCTCCAAAAAATGAGGATTCGAGCAAAGAGGGAGAGAAAATCAGGCAAAGCAACTTCAGCCTGAATTGAACAGCCAATTAAGTGGAGAAAAATCTTAATTAACATCTCTGGGGGGGGTGAAGGACAAAGAAAATCCATCGGTGTTTTCGCACCAGGCTCCCCAGATGTGGTTTTCCCCTGCAGGTTGATGCCCCTTGAACACCAAAATCCCAAATCCCAAAGCCTTGGAGGGTCTGTGGGCTCAGCCTCCTGCTCTGCTGTCGTTCCCAGAGTGGATTTTTCCACGTGATGAAGGGGAGCAGAGAGGAAATCTGTTGTCACTTTTCAGCACGCTCCAATCAAAGCCACGTGCTCCGGGAACTGGAAATCCCAAGGAGCAGGAAAAGCCTCAAAGCTTTGGAGTTGCCAACAAGTGCAAGAGGAGGGAATTTGAGCAGCAATCCCGTTGGGATGCAAAGAATTCAGAATTGTTCGTTGTGTGTGCAAGAATTAATTAAAAAATAAATTTAAAATCCCGAATAAATGAGGTTGGAAGTGGCCTCTGGAGATGGTTAATCCAGCGTCCAGGGTGGCTCCAGCAGGATCCCCCTGATTGTGTCCCTTCTGTCCCCACAGCACTGCTGAAATCCCAGAGGTTTGGGGATGGTTTGGGGTGGGAGGGACTCCTTGCACAGCCCAGGAGTGAATCCAGGCAGTTTTGGACCCACGGAACATTTTACTCACAAATCAATCCCGTGGAAGTGAGAGGGAAAAAAAACTGGATTTCAGCTTAACCACAACAAGGAACCCACCCCAAACTCCTGATCCCACAGCCTCGAGGAGACAGGAACCCACTGACTCGGGGATTTTCCAGCTCTGCAGGTGTCTCCAAACCTCCAGAACAGACGAAAGATGAATAATTTGAACAATAAACCTCAGCAGCACTCAAGGAGTACAGGCTAATGAGCACAGGCTGTAACATCCACCTACTGCTGCCTTTTCACCCTGAAATACTGATTTGCTGAAAGACTCAAAGTAAAAATCCCATCAACAGAGAGGGCTTATGGTTATCATTACATTGATTGGTTGTTTTAATTTGAGAATTTTGGACGAGATCCCCCCCCCCTCCCCTTGTTCCAGCGCATAAAATTTTCCATTGAAAGCAGATTTTGTCATCCTTTGCATGAGCTACAGTGGTTAGTGTTAACATGCAACCAGAAATTTTATGCAGGCAAATAAACTGACTTCCTCTCCTTTGGGCTGCCTTCCAAAGACCTGCTTTTAATATCTAATGCACAAACGTCCCAGAACGCTGCTTTGTGTTAAAAGCATGAGCCAGAAACTCCTCAGAGAACGCTCCTGAGGTCGGGATTTTTGTTTTTTATTTGTTATCCAGGCCACTCCATACCTAGGTGGAAACACCCTGGGGAGGGGATTCCTCTCAGGAACAACCAGGAGGAGGTTTGGGTTCTCTGCTCGAAGAACCGAGCGGGGGAAAAATGCGAAAGTCCAGCACGAAGGTGCAGGAGCTGAATTCAGGGAGGGGGGGAGAGAATGCAGGGTTAGGGGGGAATTTTGGGAAGGAATTCCTGGCTGTGAGGGTGCTGAGGCCCTGGGGCAGGATCCCAGAGAGGCTGTGGCTTTAAAACTTGGGAATTTTACTGGGAATGTTGTGCACTGTCAGCTCGAATTATTCCACACTTTTCAGCTTCTGAGGGGTTTGGATTCTCCTCAAGCACCAACACCTGACAGCAAAAGAACACCTGAAAAATCCATTACTTGCCCACCTGGAAAAGAGGGAGATGGATTTTGATAGGGACAGGACAAGGGGAATGGCTTTAAACTGACAAAAGGAAAGGATGAGGTGGGATATTGGGAAGGAATTCTTCCCTGTGAGGGTGGGGAGGGGCTGGGATGGAATTCCCAGAGAAGCTGTGGCTGCCCCTGGAGCCCTGGGAGTGTCCCAGAACAGGGTGGAATTCCCTGGGATAGCTGAAGGTGTCTCTGCCCATGGCAGGGGTGGAATTAAATGAACTTTAAGGCCCCTTCCCACCCAAACCACTCCAGGATTCCACATTCTCAGCAAAGCCAAGCAGCCAAAAATTCAAATCCAGGCACCTTGGAAACCAACAGGGATTTATTATTTGGGATGGAGGAAGGTTTGTTGTTTACCTGAGCCGCTGTAGGAGGAGGATGAGGGTGTTCTCCTGGAGAAGCTTTTCACAGCCAGGCTCTGCCCTCTCTGTTTCCTCCTCCAGGCTGTCCTGCACTTGGAGTCGATGCTCTGCTTGATGCGGTACCAGTCCGACTCTGTGATGCCAAATTTGTAGAACAGGTGGCCTGGAATGATGGAAAAAAAAGGGGAGATAATAACCCAAATATTCAAATCTAAAACCTGGAGTTTGCAGCTCTGTGCCTGTGCAAAGACAAGCCCCAAAAGCTGAGCAGTGACGGGGCTTCAACAGAACTTATTCCCAAAAACTCAGGGGTTGTTCACCTGCACGGCCCTGGAAAACTGTGGAAAAATTCTGTTTAAAAATTCTGTCATTATTAAAATTCTGCATTTAAATTAAAATTTCAAAAGTGCCAGCAGTCCATGGGATTTTATCAGCTGCCCTCAGATCCGTGGGAGCTGCACTGTTACACCCAGGCCAAGAGGAGGATCCAGCACTGGACCCAAAGCTGCATCAGGGATTGTTTCCCACTGATCAGTCTGATGGTGGAAGTACAGAAGTGCCTCCTGCTGAAGTAGGAAACCACATAAAACTCCCTCTAAAGAAAAATAAATCGACCCTTTTAAAGCTCAGCTCAGAATTGATCCAAATCCAGTAAAAAACCAGAGCTCAGAGTGAGGATCCTGTGCAGTTACTCCCCGAATTCAGCATTTTAGGAGCCTCGGGATGCATCTTACAGCCCTTGGTGCTGAGCTGCCAAAGTGTTCCATAAACACAGGAGGACTGGCTTTAAAACTGGGATTTTTACTGGGAATGTTGTGCACTGTCAGCTTGAATTATTCCACACTTTCACCGTTTCACTGGGAGCTTCTGAGGGGTTTGGATTCTCCTCAAGCACCAACACCTGACAGCAAAAAAACTCCAAACCCCCACGGCTGCAGAATTTAAAAAAACCACCTGAAAAATCCATTATTTGCCCACCTGGAAAAGAGGGAGATGGATTTTGATGTGGACAGGACAAGGGGAATGGCTTTAAACTGAAAAAAGGAAAGGGTTCAGTGGGATATTGGGAAGGAATTCTTCCCTGTGAGGGTGGGGAGGGGCTGGGATGGAATTCCCCGAGGAGCTGTGGCTGCCCCTGGAGCCCTGGGAGTGTCCCAGGACAAGCTGGAATTACCTGGGATAATGGAAGGTGTCTCTGCCCATGGCAGGGGTGGAATTAAATGAAATGGAATGAAAATTAAATTAAATAAATCAAATGAACTTTAAGGCCCCTTCCCACCCAAACCACCTCAGGATTCTCTGATTCAAACCCCCCAAATTCAACCATAACTCTCTGATCATTTAATATGTTAATTAATAACCTAAACCCTCAGTACTGGAAAATTCAGAGGAGCAACACTGAGCAGGCCAAGGCTGCCAGAGATGCTTTCACTCTACAGGACAAAGCTTCAAGAATCTCTACAATTCTCATTTTCCTCTCCCTACCCTGCAAAGCAAAATCATCTTTTCCACTTTCCCACTTACTGGGCTCTCCATCTTCCTCTCAGCTGGGCTCCTAATCCTGGGAAGGACTTGCTTAAGCTGTTGTGTATAGAACCTAAGGAGCAGGATATGGGGCTGCTCCTGCAAGACAAATGATTTGAAGCCTGGAGCCACGAAATTCCAGGTTTGCACAGACCAGAAGCTCTGCAGTTTCCTCTGCATTACAAATGAGCCTGAGATCTGCAGGCTCTGCCAGAGCTGAGTGGAGAACTGGATCTCTTGTGGCATCGTTTTTTAAAATAAAATTTATTTTTTCAATGTTTGAATATCTTTTTTTGTTGTTGGAGCAATTTGAAATAAAGGAGAGAACACACAGGAAGAAAACACTGGAGCCCCAAAATCGAATTCAAAAGTGCTTTGAAGTCCCCAAGATGTCTCACTCTGAAGTGGCAGCAAGAACTCAGAGAACGTCACAGCCCAGTGTGGTGTGTCCAAAATGGGAGAGGAGGAAAAGGAGAAGGAAGGGAAGGGAAGGGAANTTTTTGGAAGCAGATTTATTTTTAAATTAATTTTCTATGGATGCTCACACATCACTAAAGTTTCTGCTCTGCAGAAGGGCTGAATACCATGTCTGCTTACTAATATTCCACCCCAAGGAAGGAAGGAAGGAAGGAAGGAAGGAAGGAAGGAAGGAAGGAAGGAAGGAAGGATTTTCTCCCTGATTCTCCCTCTGGTCATTTATCAGTGTGATAAGGAATAGGCAGGAACTGCTGGCAGACACCTCCACCCCCATGGAGAGAACAAGCTCCAGGGGAAATCATAGAAAACCAACAACCACCTCACCAGGACAGGGGCACACAGGAAAATTTTAGGCTACAGAGCCCCTAAAGCACCAGGGACAGATTTTCCAAGCCAGGCATCCTCACTTCTCTCCCTGAACTCATGAAATCCCCAGTTGCTCTCAGGGTGTCAAACTGGGCTGGACAAGCACTGCCATTCACAGAAGATTTTTTTACCACAACTCCAGACCCAGCCACGTGCAAATCAGGCCTGAAAAAAATCAACCCTAAAACACCAAGATAACGGATTAAAAAAAAAACAACCCCCAAATGAATTTCAGATGTCAACCCTGTGTGCCTATCACCATCTAAAACCTTGTTTTACAACCAGACATTTCCTAGCGGGGAAAAAAAAAAAAATCTCGCCCCGAAGACAGCGGAGGAGTTTTGAGACAGATAAAAAAAGTTCCCCAGTGGCATTAAAACCATGATTTACCTGCAGGAGAGAGAGGGAAAGAGAGAGAGAAATCCCCCAGAGTGCACACAATAGCAGGGAAGTGGAGCGTGCTGACTCTGCTCCTTGTCCACAAAGGATTCTCATCCCCAACATCTCCAGCACCAAACCCAGGCAGAAGAGCAGGATGTTGGAAATGAGACCTCTCACTTGGGGGACATCCATTGGAGAGAAAAGACAGAGATGCTTCAGGGAGAAGGGATTTGAGGGTTTTTTTTTTTGGATCATTAGGGGAAAAAAAGCTGCTTTGAATGTTTTTACGGCAGAGCATCCACGAGCTACGGAATGACAGAGGGGAAAAAAAAATCTCAGGCGGGGATATAAATCAGCACTTGGAGCAAAAGGGAAGAGTTTGGAAGATGGATTCCCGTAAAAGGAGAGTAAAGGACGGGATTTGGATGATTTAAGAGTGGCTGAGTGTGTTTTTAGGGATCTTTTCATGAATGGCGCCTCAAAAAAATAAGTATCCTTAGTTTTAAATAATAAAAGCCCGAAGTTTGCTTTTTTAGGAGGAGGAACCTCATTTCCTGAATGAAGATTTCCATCAAAAACACACCAGAGACTCGAAAATAATTCAGTTATTTCATAAATTGCAGGAGTTTGGGTGATTTCTCCAGACAGAGAGAACCTGGCTGCAGCCTGGGAGACAAAAAGGGCTGCAAAGAGAATTCGGGGAGCCACAGGGGAGGGGAAAAAAGGGGAAATCGAGGATCAACATTCCAGTCTTAGCAAAGGAAAAGCTCAGGGAGAAGGTAAAAAAATCGGGAAAATTCAATTCAGCTTTAAAGGGCAACAGGTGCAGCACGCTGAGCCTGGATCACAGACACGGGGAGAGATCCGGGGGAGTTCCACTGAAATGAAAAAGTGCAACACCAGCAGGGCTGAAATAAATCTTGCTGTGGTTCTTCAAGGAAATAAAAACCGGGAGATGCTAAGGGGAAAAAAAAAGTTTGGAAACACAAAGCAAAACAAGCTCGGAAATGCAAAGGGAAAAAAGGATTTGATTTGGTACAAACACAGAGGTGGTGTCTGAAATGATGATTTTAGAGGATTTCCTGGAGAAAATGAGGAGAGAAAGGGTTGGGGTTTCCTGAAAACCAGGACTGATTATAAACTAAGAAAATCCCAGGAAAAGCTGGAAAAACCTGAGGAAGGAATCCTCTCTTTCTGAAAGGGAGGGAGCAGACAAAACAATCCCCACAGAGCACGAAACTGAAAAGAAATCCAACGAAGAGCAAACTGAGGAGGAAGAGAAGAGATTCGTGAGATCAAAACCAGACAGGAAATATTCCATCCTGAATTCCATCCTGATCTCAGCTCCTGAAAAATCAAACTCCACGTCAGGAGTGTCGTTTGCACACTCCCAGGCTGTGCTGCTTCCCGTTCCCCAGGAATCACAGATTTCCTTGGAAAATTCCAAGGTCAATCAGCATTTTTCATGGGCTTGGCTGAGGTGGCCCAGAAATTCCTGCTGCTTTTGGAGCATTTGGAAGGATTTGGGAAAGTGCAGCGCAGGATCCAACAGCCTCGTGTGTAAAATACAAAAATATTTATATTAAATACAGAGTCCCAGCAGATTTGGGTCACTGCTCCTTCACTTTTCAATTCCCTCTGATTTTTAAAAGCTAAAGAAAAGCAGCAGGATGGGGAATTCATCCTAAAGTGATGGACAGAATCCTTTTGAATTGACAGGGATACGATGGATCCTGCAAGAAACAAAATCTCCCTGCTCAGAGAGGAGAAGGGGCTGATTTTTGGGGGCTTTGGCTCTCAAAATTCACTTTTTTTCTCAGCAGGGTCATACATTTGGAGTCTTTTTGATTAAACCAAGAGCACATGACAGCAAAATCTGCAGCTCTAAATAGAGGGAGCAGAGGAAAAGTTGAAGCACCTCTGGAATTCCTCCTTGAGCCTTTAGGCTTTGATTCTCCAAACCTCATCCAGGGCTTGCCCAGGATGGAAATGGCTGGAAAGCAGGAATTGTTTATTTGACAGCTGCAGGAGAGGATCTCCACAGAGATCCTCTGTGGAGAGGAATTTCCACCGGGAGAGTTTGGGATATTTGTGTTTGGGATGCAGGAGGGGAGGGATGGCAGAGCCTTGGAGGCTCCTCCAGTGTCACAGCCCTGGAAAATCCAACCTGGCACCAAAAAATCCCTTTCCAGCACATTCCCACACCCAAAAAGAGACAGGAGGAGCTGCTGGGAGCTTGGAGGGAGGGAGGAGGGAAGGCAAATTCAGCTGCCAAGTCATCACTCTGTTCATTAATATTTATTGAAGGTATTTGTCTGAATATTTCATCTTTAACAAGGCACAGGTTCGGAGGAGACGCGAAAATTGAAGTTCTTTTAAATGCCTTTGCTCTTTGAACGAAAAGAACCCTACCAGGAGTTTTAAAAATGAAAAAATTAACGTTAATTAGGATCTAGAATCTCCAAATTCCACCAAGGAATCCTGGTCCAGAGCGGGAGAGCTCAGTCACACCTCTCTGCAAAAGCAGCCAGGCTCTTTTTTCCCTATTTTACAGCCAGCACAACCTGCTTTATTCTCATTTATTCTCAGCCATCAGCATTCAAATATTGCCATCTAGTGGGGTGTCAAATTCCCAGCGTGGCAGGAAAAGCTGGATTTTTATCTCCTCCTGGTTCTGCTCCATCCCAACTCCCCACAGGACACACCCAAGAGCTCCAAAAAGCTGCAGGAGCACAGAGGGGCTGGGGGATTAATGAATCCCTGCAGAATTAATGAATGAATCCCTGCAGAATTAATGAATGAATCCCTGCAGGAGCAACAGAATATTTGGGGTGTTCCTGGAATTCCACGTGTTACAGGAATTCCCAGAGGGATCCTTCGATCCCTTTCCTGATGGTGACAGAACTTCCACAGCTGTTCAAGGACCTGAGTACAAGTGGTAGAAATTAATCAACCAACCCTGCAAGAAAATAATTCTGGACCAAACAGAGGGTTTATAACCTGAAAAGAGAAAACTCTTCCTGTTCTCTGCTCCAGGTCCCAACTTACACCAGAGTCACTCCAGTGTGACAAATGGCATTTGCTTCCATTTTGTTTCCATTATTAAAATAAAATCTACATTTATCCCTATTTTCTCCCCCATTTTTAAAAGACAGCAGCTGCAGCAGAAACCATCCCAAAGAGCCCATCCTCAAACTGCAAGGACGACAAGAGGAGTGTGAGGAGGAGAGAGAGAACACACCATCTATTTTCTTTCCCCAAAATTCCTGCCTTTCTTTTTTTCTCTTTTTTTTTTTTCAGTTTTTTACCAGGGACTGGCCAGGGAAATAACTGAAACCAAGAGAAGTGCCCAGGAGAAGAAGCAAACCCCGAGCTCCAGCTGAAAGCGAGGCCAGCATCGATGCCATGGATGAGAACTGTGGTGCTGAGATAAAACTCAATGGCTTCTCCCATTATCTTCCTGCCTGGCCTCAAAGGAGGTTATCAGTGGCCTGCATGTGGCAGCATTTAATTGATTCACAAAGCAGCAGCTCTGTGCAACTGGAGCCACCCTCCTGCAGCTCTGAGGGAGACAAGGCAGCAGCACCAGGCCCTTCCCCAGGCAGAAAACAGAAATTAAAGCTCTTCAGAGAGGAGAAAAGCCCAGCAGAGAGGATTTCTTTCACTTCTTGCTTTTTTAAAAAGATGTGCAGAACTCTCTGACTTTGCTCCTGAGGAGGAGAAGAGTTCAGCAGCTCTGCAGACTCTCCCTGGTTTTGTCCATAACAGGTCACCACTTGTGACCTTCCCAAAAACACCCAGCCCAGCTCTGCAGGGGGAGCAGAGCCCAGGTCCTGAGCAGCACGAAGCTCAGCAGGACCTGCCCAGCTCCCCTCATCTCCCCCAAAATTGGGCAAACTCAACCCTTCAAGCTCCAGTGAAGCCTGTCCTTCATCCCTTGGAGCCACCCTGGGGAGGAGAAACATCCCCCAGCAGCTGATCTGAGCAGCCTGGAGCAGTGCAGAGTGTCCCTGCTCATCCAGGGCCTTGGGGAGGGCTCATTTCAGTCCCTTCCAAGGCAAACAATTCCAGGCTTCTGTGATAACACCACAGCAACAGCCTGAAGTCACTCTTCCTCTCCCAAGAACTCCAGCCCCCGTGCTGTTCAGCGCTGGGAGAAGAAAATGTTGGCAAAAAGGATTTCCAGGGACCACAGGATTAGCTCATCCATCAGACACAAACCACAGGGCTCCTGTTCAGGCTACCAGAGCTGGGGAGAGGAGCTCTTACCCCGGAGCCACGAGGAAACGGCAGCTCAGGGATCCTCAGGAAATTCCTGGGCTGAGCTCTGCCACTGCCCCAAACCTCCAGAGCATCCCTGGGCTGATTCCTGAGGGAGGGATTGGAACAACAATTACCAACATCCAAATCACACAAACCCATCCACGGCTGGTGCTGATGAAATGTTAAAGGCACGGGGACAAAATTCCAGCAGGAATCCAAGGTTTTGGATGCATCTCCCCAAGTGCTGGTGCTCAGGATTGCAGCACGGAGGGGTTTGAAACCATGGGATGTTATTCAATCCTCCATCAGCCACTGACTGGTGGGATCTTCAGAAATGAGACACCAGAAAGGCCAAAATTATAAACAGGAAATGAAAGGAAGGCAAAGAAAATATGCTGAAAAAAGCACGCAGATATTAGGAAGGAAATGAGGGGGGGGAAAAAAAAGGAAAAAAATTGGTGGAGTTAATAAAAATGCAGTAATTAAAAAAAAAAGGCTTTTGGGAGTGGGGAAAGTGAAAGAATAGAAAACCCTGATGACATTTTGGATTTCTAATGCACGTCCTGGGTAATTGCAGTGTTTGTTTAAAGCACCTGAAGGGAGACAGGAGCTGCAGAGAGAGATGATTTCCAAGGGATGGAAGGACAGGACACAGGGATTTTGGGAAGGAATCATTCCCTGGGAAGATGGGGAGGGCCTGGAATGAATTCCCAGATTAGCTGTGGCTGCCCCTGGATCCCTGGAAGTGTCCAAGGCCAGGCTGGACAGGTTTGGAGCACCCTGGCACAGTGGAAGGCGTCCCTGCCCGTGGCTATATACAAACACAAATAAAATATAAACACAAACAGCCCAGGATTCCACGACAAACATCCCACAAACCAGCACCAGCCTGGAGTGGCCCCACAAAACCAACCCCTCTGCAGAGAAACACCCCAGCTCAGCTCATCCCTGAGAACCCCCTGCCCTTCCTCCAGCGTTTTCCAAGCGGGCTAATCCTCGAGGAGGACAGAAACGTGATCCATTTGCTGTTCCTCCTGCCTTGTGATTGAGCTCAGACCCTCCACGAGGAGCTGGAGCAGCAGTGCTCAGCTCCCCGCACGATTTCCAGTGGCGGCTTCACCCGGCCCAACCTGCCCGGGCTGAGGGCAGGAATATTTGACATTTCTTATTTCTCTCCCCACACACAAACTCATCCCACTGCCGTCAATCCCACGGCCAAATGTGGTTCCTATTAAGCAGCCGTGTGTGGGCTGCAGCTCCAGAGCTGGTGTGTGGATTTTTTATTTTTTTTTTGGGAAGCGGAGCCAGTGTTTAATTCCATTTGGCCTCTGCTTGAGGACACAGCTCCTTTCGGAGTGTATTAACATCTCTTTCAACTGCTGCAGGAGGAAAAGTGCTCCCATTCCCTGCTGGAAGGGATGTTTTATAGAACGGGAGCACCCAAGCTTTGGTTGGAGGGATTTCTGGCATTTGGGCGTTTTATAAAGTGAAGTCGTTTGGGATTCGAAGCAGAAAATGCATCATTTGAGGTTAAAAAATCAGATTTTATCACGAGGGATTCTTCTCAGCTAAACACTTTGTTTTGTGGTATTGAAAAGACAGGGATGTGTTCTGGATGAAATTAAAGGGAAATGGGAGAAATTCACCCCAATTTTCCACCACAGGTTCCTCCCCCTCAGGGAGGGTTTGGGTGGGGGATTTATGGTTTTGACAATCTTGTCCCTAACAAGAGAGTTATTCCCATGTGCAGAAAGAATTCCCTGAGCAACAGATGCTGTCTGGAGGCAAAATAAGAATTTTGGGGTCTAAAAACAGAAGGGTACAGGTTCCCCTTAATGCAATTCCTGAGTTTGGATCCCCTTCCTCCACCCAACCACAAATTCTGCATTAAATTTGCAGGTTCTGGTCTTCCATCCTCTTGGAATAATGAACCAGAACTGATAAAAAAGTGGGGAAATGATTGGTGAGGGTCTGCAAAAACCCGTGTGCAGAGGAAGAGGCTTGCACGGAAATAATACACAAAGTGACACACAATAATATATCAAACATGTCTGTATATAAATACATATTAGAAGTAACTGATGTTATTTTGTTTTCTTTTAGTTACTTTGATTATTTGGAAGAAGAAGAACTACTGATAAATTTGCTTTTCTGAGCTTCAGAAATCCCCTCTCCATTTTTTTTCCAGCATGCCATGGAAAAAAACCATCTTTTCTATTACACCATTCCTTCAAACTGCAAAATTCTGAATTTGGGAATCTGGTTTGTTTTTTTTTTTTCCAACTCAAATTGCTGTGAAATCTCCAAAGAGCCAAACCTGTATTTTCTGTTAGGCAGAGAAAATTACAGCTGAGGATGTTCTTGGATTATATTTCACCAGCAGAAGTCTCCATTTTTAGCAGGGCTGAGGTAATGAGCTATTTAATGACAGAGATTGTGTTTAAATCATTCTGGTCTCCTGCCCAAAAAACTCTCCTCAGCACCGCTGCCACCCCACAAGCAAATTCCTACCACAAGCGAAAATTTAGACTTCCAAAGATAAACTTTCCTCTCCTCTTGTGGTAAACCTTGTGCAGAGCATCGAGAATTTTTAATAAACACCCATCTCTTCATTTTCTATACTTGCTGCATTATTGCACCAAATACTTTCTCTATTAAATACAGATTTGCTGGGTGTTTTTCTTATAGGAAAAAAAAAAAAAAAGAAGAAGAAGGGATGGAATATTCATCCACTGACAAACTGCAAGAAACTCGAAACGAAAGGAAAAATAAAATCCTTTCTATTTCTTGGGCTCCTCTGGCTGGGACTGGCACGGGCCAGGCTGATGACATTGGGTTTTTTTTTTTTTCATTTCTGTTTGAATTAAGTCATCAAAGCAGGATTGCTCAGAGCAGGAGCAAATCCCAGCCCTGAGGGGGGTTCCCGTGCCAGGGGAAACTCAGGTTTGGGGGTGATTTTTCTGGGAGAACACTCGAGGGATGAAAAGCAGATGTGTGTGGATGGGGAAAGGGGATTTGGGACGGCGGGGAGCACAGGGCTGGAATCGTGGCACACACACACACTCAGCAGGAGTGAGCACGGGCACAGCCCCAGAGCTGAGTGCTCCACGTGCCTCCCCAGGCTGCTGCAGCCCAATTCCACTCCCCCTTCATCACTCCCAGTGATGACATATCAGGTTATGAAGTGAAATCATCATTTCTGGACCACTGTTCTCACTGGTCCCTTTGCTGCTCCATCAAGCCCTCGTGTGTTTTCTTCGCTGGTTGCCGCAGGATTCTTTGTCCCTGCTGGCAGCAAACCCCCAGAAGCATCAACATTTCGCTGCCCAAACCAGTCTTCTCCGGCCAGATCCACACAGGGTCTATTTTCTCCAGAAATCCCCAGTTTTTTATGGCCTGGCTCCCAAAAGAAAACAACCCAGCAGCCAACAGTAGGAAGGAATGAAGCTGTTTCAGACACCTGGATCCCAAACTGTGCTCGTGCACCAAAGTCAGGGCACTGACTGCTGCTCATGACCCCCTGCTCTCACATCTGGGCCATTCCAGACCTTCCCCAGCTGCAGGGATCACTTCCCTAATCCAGTCTCTTCGTGGTCAGAAATGCCCCACAGAAATGACATAATCCCCAGCCTGAGCACTCGGTCACATGGACACATTCCTTCCCCATGCTCACATTGGCAAACATCTCCAGAGCCACTCACTAACTGACCCGTGTGATTTGTGCTCCCAGATCTAAGGGATGGGGAAAGAGCTGCCTGGCAATTGCTTTAACACGGGAGCAAGATCCATTTCTTAGTGTTTCTAAAAGCTCCCAACGAAAATCCGTGTTTTAAAAACATCACTGGCGCTGATGAGATCAGCAGACAAAATGGGTTTGAAGATCAGCATTAATTTGAATTATTATCTCTGTTAAAAATACGTATTTAACGTGTTTGTAGAAGAAGCCTGAAGTCTTCTGCTTCAGGAAAATAATGAAGCAAAAATTGCCCCGATGCAGGCACCTGTGAGTGGGTTAGATTGGGTTTTCCATTTCCCCAAAACAGCCTGAAAACCACTGGAAACAACAGCAGGTAACAGGGATGAGTTTCCTGCCATCAAAACCCATCATTCCCATTCCCTTTTCTGTAACTATCACTTCTTCAAACCCCAGCCCAAACAATCCCTTGCTGACCTGTTCCTAAGCCTTACCTGGAGTTCCAAATTGCCAATTCCACACAAAACTCACCAGGAGAACAAATTATTCCCACTCCAGATGCGCTGGTGACCTACACAAACTGGGACTATAATGTTGTAACAACAACTCCTGGTTTATCAGAATCCAGTTCAAGGATCCCTCCTGGGCCTGCCCAGACTCCCCAACAATCCCAGCTTGGCCCTGGGAATGCTCCTGGAGCTGTGGCAGCCTCTGGGCCGTGCCCATTCCCTGATCCCAGCGCTCAATCACCACCTGGCAGAAGAAACTTCTCCCCAAATCCTGGTTCTGCTAGTTTCTTGGAAATAAAGCACAGGGAGCAGCAGACTTGGCTGTCCTCAGCGTGCTCACTAGAATCTGCCACACCAGAACACGACGCTCACGTCCGGATTCCTCTTTTCATTTCAAACCAGTGGCTGTGCCTTTGTTCTGCGTGAAACCACACTGGATTCCTTTTAAATTAACAAATATCGTGCCTTTAACACAAATAGTATCAGTTCCCAGCTTAAATAATGCAAGGGCTGGTGCACACGGAGCAGACAGAAATCCATCGGCGTCCTGCGCCTTCCTGCTGCGAGCGCACGGATTTTATGACCCTGAGATTGCCAACTTTTCCCATCACAATCTCAGCAAGTCTTTTGGAAAAAGAGGCATAAATGGGAAGTCAAAAACGACAGCTCAAGACCATGCTGGTTGAGCAGCGTTGAAATTTGTGTTACTTATTATTTTTACGATGTTTACTACACTCGCAGCTGGCGGTTGCGAAGAAGTCGGAATTCAGAGTAAAAGCCTGAGGAATTTCTGGTGAACACCGTCCAACCGAAATAAACCACCCCATTAGGATTTCCCCCTAAAAACCCCCAAACTTCCTTCACAAAGAAACAAACACCACGCATCAAACACTCCCTTTAAAACACCACCTCACCCCTCCCTTTTCAGCCTCATCCACGGGAGCCGCGAGCTCCCGCGGTTTCACTCACAGCGAATCCCGTAGATCATGAGAGGATCCAGCTGCTTCTTGCCGTGCTTCCCCTGGCCCGAGAGGTTGGAGATGGCCTGGATCTCCCTGTGGAAGAGGTAATCCAGCAGGGTGAGGGCCATCTTCTCGGCCGTGCGGCAGTTGGTGCTGATGTGCAGCATGTCGGCCGGCGTGATGGGGCAGCGCACCCGCATCTCGGGGTTGTTCTCGTCTCCCAGCCACGTCCCGTTGGGGTAATCCTCTGAAACACACAGCGGGGACAGGCTGAGCAAGGGGGCAGGCTCAGAGCACTTGGGGGGTTTGCAGCATCTTCCCCCCCACACCCCAAGTTTGCTTCCTGGTATCTGTGAGAGGATCCCAGCCGAGCGCAGCGGGGTCGCTGCCGAGAGGAGCAAACCCAAATTCACCCCAACGCCGAGGAAAAATTATTGTTGTTCATGTCCTGGCCCACACAGGAACTGCTGCAGCCAGCCCAGGTGTCCAGCTCGCTCTCAGAGAAACCACTCCAGGCCCAGTGGGCTCATCCCCTAAAAATGAAGGTTCCTGCAGCTCTGGGATATTCTCAAAGCAAATTTCAAGCAGCCAACAGCTTTGACACCTTGTTTTTTCCCCTACCCCAAACCCATGAGATTAAAACAAGGCTAAACNTAAAATAAGGCTAAACAAGATTATTTAAGAAATTATAATCAACAGTGGACGCTGACTTGTTTAATCATTTAAAAGGAGTACATCAAGCAATGACAATGGTTTAGGATGTAACCAGACATCCCAAACAAAATTTGGGGTTTTCCTCACATTTACTGCCTACATTATTGTCTAAATAATAGTTTCCCAAGGAACAGGCCCAGCAGAGGGATAATTAATCAATCAATCAATCAATCAATCAATCACTAATCATCTTCCCTCTTATTCAAATACGAGACCATCAGTAGCACAGCTTTACCCACCTACACCCACACTCAACATATTAAGAAGCTTTTTTATTTCTTTCCCAGTTTGTCAGGGGGGAAAAAAAAGGAATACTGGGGATCTAATTAAATAAATTAATTAAATTAGAATGAATGCCAAGTCCTCACTTCAATTAACCTGTGCAGACAAAGCCAAAAGTTGATGGATTCAAGAACAACCGAAAACTGGAACAGAGCTCAGGACCAATCCCACCTCGAGTGGAGGATGGAACCAACGGCCAAGGATGTGACTCCCATTCCAGACATAAACCAAATTCCAGAATTCCTCACCCTGCTAATAGGGACTGGGCAGAAAACACTCCAGCAATATTTCAGTGTCCCCTGACAGGGACCATTTGGATTTGATTTCCGTGTTTGCTCAGCTCTGTGGGGTAAAACCAGGTTTGCTGACTGAGGGGTCGCTCAGCCCTTCCACGGAGAGCTTTACAGTGATTTATTGTGAACAGCACTCAGTTACAATTCCATTAGTGGCTTTTCTTTCGTTAAGTGATCTTAGAGCAGAGTTCTGTGATACAGAGTCCCCAGTTCCTGGTTTCCACAACCCTTCCAGTCCCCACAGAAGGTGACAGAGCTCAGGTCAAACATGGTCTCATTACACAGGGCCCAGAGCGAGCAGCAGCTGGATTTCCAAACCCTGCACTGGCCTTCAGCAGACTACAGGCCAGAAGAACTCAATAAAATACAACATAAAAGCAACTCCAAACACTCCAAACTGTTGGGTTGAGTCACCCCCACACGTCAGGGCTGAGTTTACAGCCATGAGTAACGACAGGATGAGGATTGTGTAATCCTGATTTATCACTGAGAGCAGCAGATTATCAGCACAAACACAGCCACACAAACCAGGGAATGGGCTGGGCTGGAAGGGACCTTAAAGATCATCTCCTCCACCATCCCAGGCTGCTCCAAGCCCTGGCCTTGGACACTTCCAGGGATCCAGGGGCAGCCACAGCTTCTCTGGGAACATTCTCTGGACCTCCCCATCCTCACAGGGAGGAAATTCTTCCTTACATTCATATAAGGATTCATTATATATAACCTGCAAGGCCAACTCTTTATTGCTGATGTATGCAGCAACTCATCCCTCCAACTTTTCTTCCTGCCGAAATCAGAACTTCGTGCCCCGTCCTGAATATATTTTTACACGCTTGCAAATTGTTTGTATTATTTTTTTTTTTAATATATATTTTTTTTTAATTTGATCCTTTCCTTTTTTATCCTGAGCCAGGATAGGTCACACTGGGCTGCTTTCTGCTCCCAGCACCAGGTGCCATCTGAAAAATAAAGTGCTTTGGATGAGCCGTGCCTTGTTTTGCATGCCACGGCGTCTGGCCTCACCACAAGTCTGGTTACCATTATCAGGGAAAACAACAGGCTGCTGCTCCTCAAAGATAAATGGGACTGGGTCAGAAAACTTTGGGCTGATCTGGAGAAGCAAAAAAAAAAAAAAAACAAACCATCTCTGGATCGATGTGTACGTTTCTCTGAGAAATTCTAGGAAGCCTGAATAAATTATCCCGCAGCCCATCACGGCCTCGGTGCCTCGCGGCTCGTGCAGCACTGCTGGTGGATAGAGGAATTTTTATTCCTCGTGGAACACCTTTTGCCTGCAGGCTTTTTTTTTGACAAACGTTGTTAACCTACGTGAACTGAAGATTTTGTTCAATTTGCAAAATCCTCTCTTTTTTTTTTTTATTTTTTTTATTTTTTTTCTGCTGGCACAGAGTCCAGAACATACTGTTTTTACCACATGCAACTGTTCTTTTATTACTCCCAGCCTGGAAAAAAAGACATTATCTTGTTATTCTGACCTATGACCACAATTCCCCCCCCCAACTAAATTATCTCTTGCATTTTCCTCCTGCTTTCAAAGTTTCAACAGAAAGGGAATTTATTTTATAACCATTTTTGCATTAAGCATGACTGAAGTTAACCATGAATCCATTGCAGCTCCGTGAGGGCACAGAAAGCTGAATTATTCTTTATTTTAGATCAAAATCATTCCTGCCAGGCTGCCAACACATCTGGCGCTTTGCAGGGGGAGCAAACACAGGATTGGCACCCAAAAAATCTGGTGGAAAGAGGAAATCCAGGGCCAGTTGTGAGTGAGGCACAAATGCCCTGAGCTGTGGTGTGGAGGAGGATGGGTGAGGAAGGAGAAAACAGAATGGGAACTGGATGGAAATTCTCCCTGAACAAATAAACACGTAAACACTATTGACTGAATCTCATTGGAGGCTCCCAGCACTCAGACATCCTTTCATGCATGTGGGATGGTTCTTTAGGTGGATGATCAGGTTCTAAAGGTGATATTTGGGTGGAATCTGGGGGTTATTTAGTGCATGCTCTGCAAAATCCAGAATCCAGCACTGCACAGCCAGACCCTGCTGCTGCTGCTCCTTCAAGACTTCCAAAAACTCAGTAAATGTGAGCTGGGGAGGAAGAGAACAAAGAACACACACACTCCCCTTCAACTCAGTGAAGCACAACTGCACACGCTCACCTGGAGCTCAGCTCATCACACACCTTCTCTTTCTGCCCTGTTTTTCTTTCTTTAATTAACTGAGGGAGAACTTCATTCCCTGGGGGGTGGCAGAGCCCTGGCACAGCTGCCCAGGGACGGTGTGGGGATGGAGAGATCCCAATCCCTCTGTCACCTGCTCCAGGTGTCCCTGAGGTGATTCCAGGTGTCCCTTCCAACCCCAACCATTCCCTGATCCTGTGGATTTTCCCGAGGACCCTGCTGCCCTCTGAGGGGAAAAGGTATTTCTGTGCCTTTTTCACACCAAATATTAGATCAGCACACAAGTGGCTCCTGATCATTCCTCCCTGCAGTGCAGAAAGTCCTGCCAGCTTTACCAGACTCCCTCCCTGCACTCACAGCCCCATCTCCACCACACACCGATTTCCAGCTCCTCCTCAATGCTCTTTTCTCGATAATTTGCCTTTATCTCCATCCTACTGAACCCAGTTTGCTTTCCAGTGCTGGTTTTTGACTCTTTTTTGCTGCGTTTCTTTTCTCTCCCAGCACAGCTGACCATCCACCCCTGTCCAGGGACGTGCTGGGGGCTGCAAACGAGGAATTCTCTGGGAACAGGAGGAGCCACTGTGGGGTCAGCAGCAAGAAAAGCCCTGTCAAAAGGACAAAAACCAGACAGGGGCTGCTCTGGCCGTGCTCTCCCACCCAGGGAAGTGACAAACACTGACTGAGCTGTTCCATTTTTCCACCGGGATGCCAAAAAGCAAAGCCAAGCTCTGCTCTCTCCCCAGGAGCTGTCAGTCATTCCTTTAAAAGGAGGGAAAACAAAAGGAAACACCTGCCCACAGAAACACTGGAATTAACGTGCTCCACCACTCCAAGAAGTCGTGTTTATTTTCCTCTCAAGGCTGGGTGCAAAGTTGGCAGTGGCAGCAAAACACCGGTAGGTGCAGAGAGGCAGAAAGATGAATTAATCTTTAAAAAAATTAAAATAAAACCCCCCCCCAAAAAAAAAAAACAAACCCTAAGCTACAAAAATAAACCTCCATTTCTCCAGAAATTAAATAATGTGTTGGCTGATGTATAGAAGATTCAACATCAGCATCGTGTGGAGGGTTGGAACGGGATGAGCTCCGAGGTCCCGTCCAAGCCAAACCATTCCAGGATTCTGTGATCTTTTAATGAGCTCCTGTCAATTAGCAAGAGTTCACAGGGGCAGTGATTAATTGGCAGAGGCTCCAGAGCACTGACTTCATTAATTAAAAATCATTAAGTCCGTGGAAGGGAGGGAGAAGCAGGCTGTAAATTCACCTCCAGATCCAGCAGTGGGATTGAAGGCTGTGCTGAAAGGAAAGTTAAAGGGCTTTAAAGTCACATTCAGCAAAAGCCAGCTCAGCCCCCTGGGAATTCTGGCTCAGGAACAACACAACACGGCCTGGGCACAGAGCTGGAGCTTCTCACTTGATTCTTCTTGTGTGGGGGGGAAAGAAAAGTTTCATTTCCTCGTGAATATCAAAGAAAAATCCCAGAATCATGGAATGGTTTGCCTTGGAAGGGACATTGGAGGTGATCCAGTTCCAGCCCTGACACCTTCAACTATCCCAGGGTGCTCCAAGCCCCATCCAGCCTGGCCTGGGACACTGCCAGGGATGGGGACAGCCACAGTAAATCACATTTAATGGTTTTTTTGGCAGTCTTCTCTGGGAAATCCATCCCAGGGCCTCCCCAGTCTCACAGGGAGAGGAATTCCATCCCAGCATCCCACCTAAGCCTGCCCTGTTTCAGTTGGGATCCAGAGGACCCAGCCCAAGCCCCTGTGCATCCAGGACCAGGAGATATTTTGGGAACACTCACAGGTTCTTCAGCCTCAGCACAACATCAGTGAGGTCACTTGGTGGTTAAGAATAAGCCTCAGTTTTGGTGAAATCCAAGAGATGCCCTTAGTTTATGACTCATGGAAGGATGTGATCAGATTAAAAGTTCAGATAAAAAAAAAAAAAAGGTCCAAATAAAATTCCGAAAATTAAAAATCCATGGACTCAAAGGGCTTTTTAAAAACCTTGGAAAATGTGTTTCATGTCAGAAAATCGGATTTCTGATTTGGATTGTGCCCTTTTCTCCTTGTTTAGTGTATCTTTATTATATTTGGGTGGAGGTGGGCCAGTGTTAACTCCAAATATCCCTGTGGCAGACACCTGCAAGAAACTTGTTCATCTGCTGCCTCCCAATAACTGAAAAAAAAACAAAAAAAAACCCCAAAGCAATTCAATCTTTATAATTTTCTTTGGCTTTCACAAGTCCTGAAGCCTCCTCAGTGTCTCCACATCCTTTTGTTTCGGGGTACCAAAGGTTCACTCCTGCTCTGCTCCAGCCCCTCACTGTGCCTGGCCTGAGCAGCTTGGCAGGAAAGAGCTCCAAGTGCTCATCCCACGTGTGAGATCTGATCCTGGCCTGGAAAATCCTGTGCACAGATAAGTCTGGGCCCTGGACACAGAGCTGCTTGGATCCCCACTTGGAAAGCAAAGCCTGAGTGCTGTTTAATGCTGCTGTTATCAAATGACTCCTCCGGAGGCCAAGTCGAGGAGACGAGACGTGACTGAGGAGTTTTCTCTGGAAAAAAACATCACTCAGCCCTTCATGAACAACCAGGGCAGAGCAGGCTCCCCTGATCTGCTCCAAAAATCCGTGTTTATGTTTCCAGCTCGGGATTCTCTGCACCACAGACTGGAGGGGCAGGACACAGGGAATGGTTTCAAGCCAGGGTTCAGTGGGATATTGGGAAGGAATTCCTCCCTGTGAGGGTGGGGAGGCCCTGGGATGGATTTCCCAGAGAAGATGAGGCTGTCCCTGGATCCCTGGGAGTGTCCAAGGCCAGGCTGGATGAGGCTTGGAGCCACCTGGGTTGGAACTGGACGGGCTTTAAGGTCCTTTCCCACCCAAACCATTCCATGATTCAACATCTTCAGAGCTATGAAGGCCCCAAGAATTGATCCACAAATGAAGTTCTGTGCAAGGAGGACACTCAAATCCAATTCACCACCTTCAGAACTTTAAGAATGCACAAGAATTCTGGAAAGCGCCAGAAAAAAAATCTCAAAATAACTGAACAGATCAAATTTTCCTTCTCTCACCACCCTAAAGATGCAAGTGCAGTGGGTGAAAACTGAAGAGGAAAACAACATTGGGCCACCACATCCATCCCATGTGCAACCATTATAAAAGAAACCATTATAAAATAAATCAATTTAAAAGAAATTTCCTCATGTTTAGTGTATGACAATGGCTCTCCTAAAGTGTATCAGTGAAAGTAAAAAAGCTCTTTGTTCTTCACAAGACACTGAACTGTGCAAAGCTCATTGTTTCTAAGCCTAATTAGAGTGTTCAAAATTAAACAAAGTGCAGTGCTGTGTTTGAAGTGAGAAGATGCTGCACTCCAGAACTCACAGCAAGAACACACACATGCCAAAATTAACTGGACTTTAAAAAACACATGGGATGAAGTCACAGTGTTCAGTCAGCAAAAAAAAAAAACCAGCCTTGTTCTACATCATTTCTGGAACTGGCCTCAAAGCTCCTGTATCATTATTTTTCAGGGATAGAAAGGCAATAACACTAATTTTTAAATTATCACGATTACATGAAAGCAACCAGCAGAGAGCCAACAGTGCCTTTAGAGAAATCCATTCCCTAAACCCTGAAAATACCCACAGCTCAGTGTCAGATAAACCCAGCTCTAAAAAACAGTTCAGTTTTGCTTTGCAGAGCCAGGATGACAGAGTGGAGCTGGAGTTTGGTCTCAGTGCTGGGTTCTCCATCCTCAGCCCCTCAGGTTTGACCTCTGCACACCTCAAGGGTGTCCTGGAATTGTGTCCTGGAATTGTGCCCTGGAATCGTGTCCCAGCTGAAGGAAGCCAAGGGCTGCTGTGACTTTGCCTCTCCCTGCACACCAGCCCTGTTATTCTCCATCTCCACCTTTATTAAAAACTGAATTTGTGCCACCCTGCAGGTGAAGTCACTTAGCAGTTCCCTCCCGTGCAAGGGCAAGGGCAGGTGGAGGGGGGGTCACTGATCTGATCCTCAGAGCATTCATCAATCTCACAGATTCCGAATGGATGAGCGTCCCAGAGGTCTGAGGGAAATCAGATCTGCAGACATTAATGGATTAGGTGTCCCTGCAGGATTTCCATGCACATCAGTGGCTCAAACACCACGTTTGCCTGTGCAAACCTGTGCCAGAGCAAGGCAGGAAAGGAATTACACAACAAACATCCTGCTGGTGCTGGCAGCTTGGCTCCTGGCAGAGGAAAAATTCTGGAATCACTGAGGTTGGGAAAAAAAAATTCCCCCCCTGGATGGGTCAAATCTTTAGTTTACAGGATATTTTCTAGAGGGGAGGGCCTTGGTTTCCCAGGACAGTTTAGGGCTTTCCAGCCTGACACCGTGAGCCCTTTAGTATGTTTGATCTCCTGGCCTAACAGAAAACCAGGACTAAATGATCAGATTTCAGGAATTAACAAGTGTGCACGCTGAGAGCACTGAGGGTATAAAGGTATAAACATAAAAGGTCAGTACATAAAAGGTTGTATCAATAATTATGATATGATTTTCCAAAAAGCAAGACAGGTTGTTTTTGCTGTTTTTAAAAATAGAATTGCTGGTGTTTTAAACTGCTCTAAACTGGTATAAAAATTTATTCTGGGACACCATCTAAATCCCTGTCATCTCCAAGCCTTGTCCCTTTAATCACTAACTGATTACCTGCTCTCCTCTTCATTCATTTCCTTGCATTGGCAGAATTGACTCCCCCACCTACAGGAAAAGTTTCCAAGGGCTGCTTTTACTGCTGGATTTTCCAATTCCCAGCGATTGCACCATTGAAAATATTTAAATTGTGCCAGGCTGGAACCCAAAAGAATAAATAAGGCTTTTCTGCCCCCTTCTGTTGATTGTCTGCTCAATAAATTAAATATACCAGGACTACCCTAAGTGATCAGACTTGAGGAATTACAAGTGTGTACTGAGAGCACTGAGGATATAAAGGTATAAACATAAAAGGTAAATACATAAAAGGTAAATTGATGCCTTAAGTTTTATCTTTCATGTATTTCAGGTTCTGTGCTGCCCAGGGGTGCAGCTCTGAGCTCACAGTGAGTGTCACCCAGCTCTGCACACAGCAGGGACACAAAACAAATCCTTTTCCTGCTGCACACCAAGGACAA
>VXBN01000921.1:165798-191534 GCA_013397395.1 Sinosuthora webbiana
TATATATAAATATTACACATTGTATATAAAACACAAAAGGCATCAACACAAAAGGCCCAAAACATGCTTGGCAGGAGAGGTACCTTCGGAGTTGAGGGTGATGAGGGTGACGTTGTTGCCGATGCTCTGGCTGCCCACCTGGCCGCTGTTGGACACCGAGTCGCTGGCCTCGGAGCCGCTCTCGCCGTCCTCGTTGTGGCTGTCGTCGTGGCCCGGCACCTTCACCACGATGGTGTTCTGCCGGCGGCCCGGCACTGCGCTGCGGGAGGGAGCACCGGGCACCTCAGGAGAACAACCCCTCAGGAATGGGAATATCCAAACCCCAAAGAGAACAGCCCCTCAGGAATGGGAATATCCAAATCCCAAAGAGAACAGCCCCTCAGGAATGGGAGCATGGAATATCCAAATCCCAAGAGAACAACCCCTCAGGAATAGAAATATCCAAATCCCAGGGTTATCGTATCCAAATCCCAATGTTATTGAACTCACCGGCGCCCTGGCACCGCGCTGCGGGAGAGAGCACCGGCACCTCAGGAGAACAGCCCCTCAGGAATGGGAATATCCAAATCCCAAAGAGAACAGCCCCTCAGGAGTGGCAACATCCAAACCCCAGGGTTATTGTATCCAAATCCCGACATTATTGAACTCACTGGCACCCTGGCACCGTGCTGCCGGAGGGAGCACCATCACCTCAGGAGAACAACCCCTCAGGAATGGGAGCATGGAATATCCAAACCCCAAGAGAACAACTCCTTGGCAGGGATGGGAACATGGAATATCCAAATCCCAGCGTTACTGTATCCAAATCCCAGAGTGATTGTATCCAAATCCCAACATTACTGAACTCACTGGTGCCCCGGCAGCATTCTAAGATCATCGGTAGATTCTAAGATCCTCCAGTCCAACCCATGCCCTAACACCACCTCAACTAGACCATGGCACTGNGCATTATTGAACTCACCGGTGCCCCGGCACCTCGCTGCCGGCAAGAGCACGGTCACCTCAGGAGATTGATTCTAAGATCATCGGTAGATTCTAAGATCATCCAGTCCAACCCATGCCCTAACACCACCTCAACTAGACCATGGCACTGAGTGCCACATCCAATCCTTTTTAAAACACCTCCAGGGATGGTGAGTCCACCACCTCCCTGGGCAGATGATTCCAGTACTTCATCACTCCTTCAGGGAAATACTTTGTCCTAACATTCAACCTAAATTTCTTTTGGTGCAACTTAAGGCTGTGTCCTTTGGGTCACAGATAGCAGAAGGAATAAAAAAATCTTAGGTATCAACTCCCTACATCTGCCTCAATGGAAAAGTCTAGGCCCCGTATGCAAAACAAAAGAAATATCCAAGTAATTTATTAAAATATATTAATTACCATTTTCCACCCAGAATCCTCAGGGTCTGCTTGTTTAAAATCCACTAAAATATATTAATTACCATTTTCCACCCAGAATCCTCAGGGTCTGCTTGTTTAAAATCCACTTCAGATAGCCCAAGTTTTCCTTGGACTGCACATTCCTCCTTCAGCTGGCTAAACAGAGGATTTTGGCGTGTTCCCAAGGGACTGTGCATCCGTGTAAAAGCTCTGGGAAATCCTTCTCCACCTTAACACAGAGATAACCCCCAGCTCCTCCAGGACGTCCTCTCCCACCAAGAGGGGAGCAAGAGAACCCACCCAAGCCAAAGCTCAATCCTTCCCCCATTACAACCTCCAGCATTCCTTGTGAGGTTTTTCCCTCCAAACTGCCTTTGAAACCGGCACTGCCCAAGGAGGGAATGAGGGAGGATTCCAGGGAATGCCACTCACTTGCTGAGGATGTTCTCCAGGGAATCTGCTGCTCTGCTCAGCGGCTCCTCCTGCCCCACCATCTTGGCCACGATGGAGTTCTGCCGGTCGTTGTTGAGGATCACCGTGGTCTGAGGGACAACGCTGCAAAACAAAAAATAATCCCAGAGGTATCAGGAATGCAAAGGAGCAAAGCTGATAAACGATCCATGGAGAGGTTTTTGGTCCAGGCAATCCAGGGAGGCCTCTGGGCCTCGGCCCTCTGCCTGTGTTGCCGGTGCCGGCAATCCATCGGGCTTGACGCCTGCACCACGTCCAGGGCTCTGGTTTTTCCAGAGGATGGATGGCTCCAGTGAAATCATATAAAAATCCACGACCCCTGGGGAAGCAATAAGGAATTCATCAATTCAGGACACACAGGGGGAAGTGTGTAAATCACAGCTCCACCGAATCCTTTCTGTGCCTGCAGAGGTACTGTGGCCAAGTTACGTGGTAAGGCACCAGGTTCAGTAGGGCAATTCCTAGGAAAAGAGAATTTCAAAGGGTTTATTGCAAAAGTGGATGATGAGCACGGTTAAAGGGCATGTGTTGTCCTCCAGGGTGGGGAGATGAGCAGCACAAGAAGCACCAGAGCAAACAGGACCAGACTGTACCTGAATAAAACCAAGACTAAACTACCTCTTGTGTGCATTGCACACATTAAAAAACCTAAAAAAACCAAACACCAAAATCATTTAATGAGTGAGGAACCAGAAAAAGCTTCTCTTATCACTCCTGACGACAATGGAGAAGGAAAACTCGAGGCATGCTAAGTTTGCACTGGACTGCAAAAGGAAACACGAAATAAACTGTCTCCACGTGCAGATGAGCACCTGATCTGTTTGCAGGGATTATTCACATTACAGCCACAATATTCCCAGGTGTGGATCTGAGACTCAAACTGTTCCTGCCGTGCTCAGGGAGAACTGAAGGGGAGAAATTTTGGTTTGGCTCCCCTTTGCTCCCCAGGCTCTTGTTTTCACTGCTCAGACGTGACTGGGGGGTCATTTATTTTCCCTTTGGCTAATTGCTGAAACACAAATTAAGCCAAGCTGGTGACAGCAAGAGCGTCTCCTTCAGCTGTAGCAGAGCACACACTTGAACATTCAGTGTCTGTGCAAGCCTCAAGTGCCAAATGATCCATCATCAAGGGAAGATAAGGCCCTGTCACGGAGCTAACGACGAATGGATCCCGATTTTGGCACAAATAAAACGCCCGAGCCCGGGTTTTTTGGCTCCAAAAGGCCCAGGCTGCAATGCCCTGCCTCCCACTGCCAGGGGCTGCAACAGATGGGATTCCTCAGGGAATGCAGGGATCACCAGGGTGCAAACCTGGGGAGGATCTGGGAGATGTTGGGCTCATCCCAGACAAGTGCAGGCTCTGCCAGAGCTCCTCCTGTGCACGTGCAGCTCAGATTTTACTCAAATACAGAAAGAAACGGGGGGTTCTGTTGCTTTCCTGTTACTCTCTGGAGAATCAGGACTCGATTTCCTGTCCAAGGGGGAAAAACCCACACGTTTTTGTTTTTATAAAAAGACAACATCCATCTCTTTTTTCTCTGCACCAAACCTTTCAAAACCCCAGCAAACACTTGATAAAACAGGGAGATGTGGCAGTGCCAGGCCAGCAGCCACGTGGGTGTGCTCACTGCCTTTCCCAAATCACCCCAAGAGCTCCTCTGGAAGTTCTCACATCCCAGCTTTAAAACGTCCAAGTATTTTAACACTTCCTTTCAGCCACTGCTCTTTATCACCATCTCCCTTGTTTAAAATGTCACTTACCAAAGCTCCTTTTTAATGAAGGCTCGGAATAATTAATTTCAACTGGAGAGATAAACGCAATAAAATTACGTTTGGAAAGTCCTTAGCATTTTGCTCTTATTAACTTTGCATTTGAAAAAAAAAATTGGCATAAAATAAAGATTTTGGGGGGGGGGGTTTGCTTTGTTTTAGGAATGTTCATTTTTATGGATTTGCTTGAAATTCTTCCTGATGTCCAATCTGAAGCTCCCTTGGAGCAGTTTGAGGCTGCTCCCTCTCATCCTGTCCCTGTTCCCACCTGGCAGGGACTTGTGGAGGGTGATAAAGAATTTGCTCCCCTGTGAGATATTCCAGTCAGAATATCAGATTTATTTCGAAATAAATACATTTATTTCAGATTTTATTTAGAGATCTGCTGAACAGACACGGAATTAAAAAGGGAATTCCACATAAAATCAAAATTGGATTATTCCAATTCCTTTCTTCAGTCTCTCCACCTCCTCCTGAAGATGAACCAGCTTTAACCATTCCTTCTGTACTAAAACACAGGACAAAGGAGGAGGAGAGCTTTGGATATTCCCTCAGATCCCAAGGGAAGCACTTTTGAGTGCTGCCAGTGCTCAGGGGGAAGATGGAAGGAAAACATTCCAGGGGTCAGGGGGAGTTTCACCAACCCCGAGTGTCTGCACAGGCCCCAGAACTTTCCATTTGTGCTCACATATTCCTTTCCCCAGCAGCATTAGCACTTGGAGAGGCTGGAGCAGCAATTTGCCTCTTCTTGGACACAACTCCCTAAAAAAAAAACAACTTTAAATGCAGATATCTGGGAAGTTTTTAATGCAAGTTTACCGACTAATCTGTCGAATTACAGGTGGAAACATCCCTAAAAAACAAACATCCCAACGAATGATTGCATATCTAGCCTGTGATTTTATTTTGTTGTTTTAAACACAAAAGGCCAGGCTATATTTTGCGTGAGGAAATCGCTGCCAAAGGTCATTTTCAGGATGGAAAATGTGTGAGTCAGATCTGATCATTCATCCTAAAGGCTGGGGCAACGCTGCCAACAACCTGCCAGTCACCCAGAGCACGGCCAGGGACACAAAAGAGCTTCTGGCAATGCCAGGACCAGCCTCTCCTCCTCTTCCCAGCTCAGCTTTCCATTTGGAGACAGAGAAAAAAAAAATCAGGCAGAAGGAATGAACTGATATTTCCCTCTCCCATGAGGATCGAAAGTGTTTTCTCTAAAAAAGCTGAAAATGACTTGGGAGTGAGATTTTTTTTTCAGACAGGTTCTTCCCTTTGTCCTCACTCCCATGGATCAGCTCATGGAGAAGCATTAATGGGAAAAGGAGCTGGAATTCCTGCTGGAAAACTCTCCAGCCTTAAAGGAAAGCCAGGCTGGAAAAGAGCCCTTGAACTCTGCTGTTCCCTCACTTTAAATTAGGATTTAAATGCACAATTCGTGTGTGGAGGAATATCACAATTATCCCTAGCAGGGGGAGAAAATCTAAATATAACAAATATTGCTGCACAATGTGCTGTTCTTTAAATTAAAATTTAAATGCACAATTCATGTGTGGAGAAATATCACAATTATCCCTAGCAGGGGGGAGAAAATCAAAATATAACGAATATTGCTGCACAATGTGGCGTTTTCCTTGTTTTTCCTCTGGTTTATCTTTCAGCACCACTCGTGTTCATCCCTCCCAACAGCCCCTCTTTGCATCTTTTCATCATTATTTAAGAAGATAATGTCAAAATGCTCCTTTCCTGCTGATGGCCACCTGCTTCCTTCCCCTGCTGCCCACGCACACAGTTGAGGGTCCCCATCCAAAAAGGAGGGAGAAAACCCACCCAGGAACTCACAAACTGGCAAAAAAACCCCACAAACTGGGAAAGAATCCACGGAATTATATTGGATTTGTGGCCCAAAAGGAATGCAGAGAACAAACCTGTCAATGAGCAGGAACCTCAACAATTTCAGTTTAAATTCCCAAATTCACGGTCCAGTCCCAGCCAAAAAAAGCCAAAAAAGCAGCAGAGTCATCCATCATTTGCAGTAGGAGTTCAGGATTGAAAATTCTTTTTGGGTTCTGAGCATCCCCCCAGAGCAGAAATCCCAGAGGCAGCTCCAGGATGGAACAGGAGAAGCCAAAGTGCACCAAAAAAAAAACCTCCTGAGAGGGCTGCGAGCAGTTTGGAATAAAAGATAAAGCAAATGATGCTTGATCCAAACAATTTAAACACGGGTCAGCATGGAATTTTCAACTCAAGTCAGGACAAATCAGAGATTTCCCAAGTTACAAAATCCTTCTTTACCTACAGAGGAGACTCTGGTTGGCTGGAGGCAGGAAAACAGCAATTACCAGCTTTGAAATCAACTTTTTTTAGATTTAATTTTAATTTTAATCTGATTTTCAAAGCTGTTAAACTTTCCTGGTGATTATTGTGCTCTGAGAAAAGCTGAAGCCACTAAAAATCTCTCCTGTTGAACACAGCTGAAACTGTAAAAATTAAGTGTGGTGACACAGGGTTCAAGGAATGTTTTGCCTTTAAGAAATATACAAAATTAGGAAAAATAGCAAAAAAAAAAAAAACAGAAAAAAACCACCCCGAAAATTAGAAAAAATGGCAAAAAGCAGCAAAAAAATAGCAAAAAATTAGGAAAAAATAGGGGGAAAAAAGGAATTATAGAAAAATATTTTAAACATAGGAAAAAAGAAAAAAATAGGGAAAAAATCTTGAAAATAGGAAAAATGGAAAAAAATAGGGAGAAAAAAGGATCAAATATAAAAAATAGGGGAAAATGGGGGAAAATAGGAAAAAAATAGGGGAAAAATGGGGGAAAAGAGGAAAAAACAGGGAAAAATGGGGGGAAAATAGGTAAAAAATAGGGAAAATGGGGAAAAATAGGGAAAAAATAGGGGGAAAAAAGGAATTATAGAAAAATATTCTAAACATAGGAAAAAAAAAAATAGGGAAAAAATGGGGGAAAATAGGAAAAAAATAGGGGAAAAATGGGGGAAAAGAGGAAAAAACAGGGAAAAATGGGGGGAAAATAGGTAAAAAATAGGGAAAATGGGGAAAAATAGGGAAAAAATAGGGGGAAAATGGGGAAAATAGGGAAAAAATAGGCAGAAAATGGGAGAAATAGGAAAAAATAGGGAAAATGGGGAAAAATAGGGAAAAATAGGGGGGAAATGGGGGAAAATAGGAAAAAATAGGGAAAATGGGGAAAAAATAGGGGAAAAAATAGAGAAAAATAGGAAAAAAAATAGGGAAAAAATGGGGAAAATAGGGAAAAAATAGAGAAAAATGGGGGGAATAGGAAAAAAATAGGGAAAAAATAGGTAAAAAATGGGGAAAAACTGGGGAAAAGCCCATCCAGGCCAAGTGTGACAGAACCAGGACTGAAAAGTGCCGGGAATCCCATCAATTATCCATCTTCTACCATCGATTATGGCCCAGAAAAGGGCAGGTCAATCCCACCCTTTCGGGAGATAAACGCTCTCACAAAAACACAACAGCACAGAAATCTTGTTCTCAGGCAGCCCGGGAGGGAATTCACAAAGATTTGGAAGCATTCATTGTGCAATTAGTTAATTGGAGATGATATTGCTGATTTTCTGATGAATTCTGGGAGCAGCAGGAGGTTGGTTTTGGTGGAAGCCACGTGATTTAGGCACTGAAATCTTGGGGGGGGTGAAGAAAGAATTCAAATTAATTAAATAATAAATGTATTATTTTAAATAAAATCAAATTTATGTTCAAATCAAATAGATTGGATTTCAAGATGTTAATTAAAGGAAGTGAAGCCTCACTGATCACCAGGTAACAAATAAACACAATAAATAAATAAAATAAAAAGAAATGAACACAAAATCATGTTCCTGCAAACACCCCTGAGGTTCTTTCTGAGGGGTTTGTCAATAATTCCCACCTGGTAATTCTGTTTTTCCAAATTCCCAGCCAGCTCTGTGCCCTTGCCACAACACAGACATTTCCCAGCCACTCCCAAGGATGCTTGGAATGAAATTAGGGATTAAATCTCGAATTTCCAGATGCCCTCAGGGCACCTCAAAGAAATCCTGCTCTTCCCTTTGGCATGAAAAACACAATTTCAGGAGTTATTGGGAGCAGATTTCCTGCTGGTGGAACAAAGAGATGGAGCTCAAGATATGCAAAAATGTACAATTCCTAAAAAAAAAAGGGGGGGAAAAAGCTGTTTGGAAAGACATTCCAAAGGGGTTTTAGGGGTGGAAATGCAGCAGTTAAGTGGCAGAGCTGCTGCCAAGGAAAGCAGATGGACCAGGGGCTCCAAGCTCAGCCACAAAGGTTGGAAAAGTCCTTCAGCATCAGCAATTTTGGGCTGGTTCATCCTTGGGGATCCCTCTGCTGCTCCTTTCCATCCTGCTTCAAAAAACTGGGGCTCTGCAATCCCACTAACTATTTATTTATTTAAATATATTCATCCCAATAAATAAATTATTTCTTTCTCAAGTTCGAGTGTTTTAACTGACTCTACATTTCAATTATTATATGATTTTCTCTAAGTAAGACTGGATGTTTTTGCTGTTTTTAAAAATAGAATTGCTGGTGTTTTAAACTGCTCTAAACTGGTATAAAAATTTATTNAAAACTGGGGCTCTGCAATCCCACTAACTATTTATTTATTTAAATATATTCATCCCAAAAAATAAATTATTTCTTTCTCCAACTCGAGTCTTTTAACTGATTCTACATTTCAATTATTATATGACTTTCTATAAGTAAGACTGGATGTATCTTCAATTTTTAAAAATAGAATTGCTGGTGTTTTAAACTGCTCTAAACTGGTATAAAAATTTATTCTGGGACATCATCTAAATCCCTGTCATTTCCAAACCTTTAATCACTAACTGATTACCTGTTCTCCTCTTAATTCATTTTCTTGCACTGGCAGAATTGACTCCCCAACCTACAGGAAAAGTTTCCAAGGGCTGTTTTTACTGCTGGATTTTCCAATTCCCAGTGACTGCACCGTTCAAAATATATAAATTGTGCCAGGCTGGAACCCAAAAGAATAAATAAGGCTTTTCTGCCCCCTTCTGTTTATTGTCTGCTCAATAAATTAAATATATTGTGTGTAACTCAGCCCTCCACACCCCAGTGCTCTGCTTCACACAGATCAAGATTATTTTTAGAGTTCCACTAAACATTATCCCATTTTCCAGCATCCATGAGCTGAAAACCTGCTCACTTTTATTAAATGAAATAATTTTTTAATTGTTTCTTTAGGCAGAAAGCAAAGCTTGAGGCCCCAGGAAGCAAATCCCACGTCCTGCACCTTTCCATTCATTCCTGGAATTCCTGGCTGTGCTCGTGGAGCCATGGAATTAAATGTTCTGCTTTCCCTGGAATTCATCTCATCGATGGGATTTGGCAAAGGGAGGAGCTTAACCCACATTTTAATATGTTAGAATGAATTTTAAATGTTCTTAGACAGTAATTAGAGCAGTAAATTCCCCCCCTAATCTGTGTCTAAACCCAAATCCTGTTTGATTCCCATGAATTCCTATTTATTCCCCTTCCCAGAAACCCTTAAAACTAAAGGATGGTGATTGCAAATGGAACTAAAAGGATTCCCTGAGGTCTCTGACCCAAAGCAAGTGGGAATAAACAAACTGTTTATCCACCTGTGGCTGAGAGTGAACAGGAATCCTGCAAACCTCCCAAGTTAAAGCATTTCACATTTATCCTGCAATGGAAATGCACCATTTCCCAGCAAAAAAAAGTGAAATATCAAACCTGGCCTAAAATTTTATGGAGCTTTATTACCTAAAATCTGATTTTCAGTGTAAATTCTCTTTAAGGATTCCAAACCACCCCCTTTGCAAAAGTTCATTTTGGTGTTTTAAGCCCGACAGGCACATTTGAAAGAGCACCAGTGCAATTAAAAAGATCCAAACCACACTTTTTCCATCCTCCCCTCGGCCCTAAATCATCAGCTGCTACTTGCTCGGCTCTCACTTGAATTATTGGACTCTCAGAAATGACATTTCATCAGAAACCATTAACTTCAGGAAAATTGCAGCGGGCAGAAGGAATCCACAGTTCAAACCCTGGTCAGTCTGAAAAGTTTTATAAATGAATTCCAGCCCCATCCAGGCAGGAATTATTGGACTGTCCAAAACCCAGCTGAAAGGATGATGTTAAATCGTGGCTTTAATTCCATACCTGACCTTTCCCTCTCCCTTGAAATGCTGCAGAAGTCAGACAGTTCTTCCCAATTTAGCAACAAATTCCTGGGCTCCCCCAATATCCCAGGGCAAGGCTCCTGGAATGTGAAATTCCACAAGAACTCATGCAAGGTGCCGCTTCCTCCTAATCCTGGGGGAATTGGGAATTAATAAAAAATCCCAGCCCTTATTGTGAATATCAATTTGTGCTGCTGATAAATAGAAGAGATCACAGGAATCTTCCCCATGTGGCCAGGAAGGCAAAAATAAAATTAAATTTCAAGAGGTCGAGGCTGACGAGTTTTGTGACAAATCAGGAAGATTTTGGAAAGCGTTTTCTTGTTTTCCAAGGAATTAAAGATGTCAAGTTTTGGGAGGCTTTTATTTTTTTTTCCACACAGCCAAAGAAACGACAGAAGCCTGGATAATGAAAGAGGAGCTGACAGATAATCTAATAATGCCTTTGTTTCATTTGTTCTGTTTATAAATTCCATTTCTGAACGCAGGACAGGACTGTCATTTTGCAGGGAAACTTCTCCACTGCACCTCAAGAAGGAATTTGGGGTTTCAAGGCACAATTCTCAGAGTCTCACCCCCTTAACTGAAATTTCACTTCATCCAAATTTCGCTTCCACTTTTCCTCGGTGCTCTTTAAAAAATCTTGTGATTCTAAAGAGGATTTTTTAATTCATGAAGCGTTAATGATGTTTTGGTTTTTTTTCATTATCAATACTGACTCTGTCCCCTCAGCTGACACATTTTGGGAGTGTCACCAAAACGAAGGTGCTGAGAACAGATCCCAAACAATTGGTGCCGTTTTTTCCTCCCCAATCCTTCAGGAAAACAGCCCCAGAATCCCACCTGGGAGAATCCCCAGCCGTGACCTTAGAACTGGGAATTTCAAATAAACGTTTGCTCCCGTGCCAGAGGCTGCTGACAGAAAGGGAAAAGTTGGGAATTCATCCATCCCAGAGGGACAAAAGTCCAGTGGTGGTGGTGTCCAGGCCTCCCAGAACTCACTGTTTGCACATTTGCTGCTGGCTGAGGCCCCAGGGAAGGATAAATAACAGGATAAATAAACCTGGGTGGCTGCAGAGTGACAGAATTCCCGGAAACCTGGGGAACTCACCCCCAAATTTCTGACTCTCTATCTGACTCCCTCTCACTGAGTTGTTTTTTTCCTGCTTCCAGGGAAATGTTTTTTTCCACGGAAAAGAGAAATTTTCCACTGGAATTCAGTGTATGAGCTCAGGCTGACTCATGGACCTGCACCTTGAAAAGAAACCCTTCACCTTTGTGTGATCCTCCGCTCCTACATCCAAATAAATCAATTCCAAATTAATCCATTAAAATCTTCCTGCAACTTCAGGGCCTTCAGAAGCGATTCAAAGAAGGAACAATTAGCTCTTAAATTGACTTAAAACCAACAAAAATCCTGAAGGTTCCCAATGGTGATTTATTTATCACCGAGTGAAATAAAAGGATATAAAGTGGTTTACATCCCTTAATGAGTTATAATATCAACTGCAGTGAGCACAGGGAAGACACTCAGCAGCCACTGCTCACTGATAAGGGCTGAGGAATTATTATTATTATTCCTTCTAAAAGTCTGGATTAGCATAGTGGGGATAGTTTATTAGAATCTGTAAAAATCCTCCTGATAAAAATGCAATTAGGTTGGCCCAGGGGTTTGTAACTCACAGAGGAAATAAATATATGGATATATATAAATTTTAAAAAATAGAATTCTGGCTATTTTAGGGTTTTTTTACACCAATACCCTGCTGATATTTCTTTAGGTTTGTTTGTTTTCCTAAAGGTTTTATGCAGGAGCAGCAACAGTTTTGCTAAATCTAGAACAATTCATTCCTCACCACGTTCTCTGCTTTACAGCCTCATCTGAAATCATCTCAACTCTCAAATTTTGCATTATTTGACCCCCAAGCCACTTGTAAACGAGGAAACCATGAGCAGGAACACAGCCCTGGAATTTGGGGGACGTGGAGCCAGGAGGTTTTGCCAAATGGCAGATTGCAGAGCGGGTGGACGAGCCTCCTTCTCCAAATCCAATTCAACTGTTTTGCTGATTAAATGTGATGGGAAACCAAACATTTCAGTGATCCACACCTACGAAAATACAGCAAATTCAAACATCCCATCTGCTACAAAACTGCATCTGAGGGAATCTCTGAATTAACAAACCAATGTTCAACCCCCCCAGCGAGTTTTGTTCAAGGACGCCGGGATGGATTTTGGCTCGTTAATTGAGTGCAATTAATCTACATTTAACTGTAGCACCATCTTCCCTGACAGCCTTTAATAACCACAACTTTTTGTTACAGCAGCATGAGTTTGGTGGCAGGAAGAGGAGGCTGGAGAATCCCATTCCTGTGGAGAACCTGAGAATCCCTATCCCAGACTTTTGGGAAGCTCTGCCCTCTGTGGTGGGTGGGGAAGAGCTGGTACAATGGAACAGCTTTAACTGGAATCAATCAACAAGTGATAAAGGGATTTATGGATGAAAGACAGGGAATTCAGGGAAACAGTCTGGCCCCTGTGCAACTGGAATGTCCCCAGTGCCAAATGAAACACATCCAGCCCTATTTTCTCTGTGAGTCCCACAGGCCACAGTCCTGCTGCAGAACAAAAAGCCCTCAGTGCTCTCCTGGCATCACACCTTTGATAATGTGCAACCTCAGACCAACAGCAACAAACATCAGGGGCAGAGATCCCTGCTGTCCTCAAGACTTCTATCTAAATGACGGCCAGGCTGGCTGAGGAGCTGTCAGCAAAAAATTCCTAACCCAAACCAAAAGGTGAAGCGCCATCAACAGCCAGGACAGGTTTTTCTGATGGTTGCAGGGATTTCAAAACAAACCCAACCAAACCAAGCAGCTCAGGTCTGATAAATGCCTTCAGAAACTCAAGACAGTACAATTTACAGAGGAAAGCATTCACTGAGCATGAATTAATAGGGTCCCAAAGGGGCCATGGGTTCCTGAACAGGTTTCTGAAGCCTTTTGTGCACAAAGCACAGTAAAAAGTTCAGCTCGTGCACAAGAGCTTAAAGATCTCTAAATTAACAACAAAAAAAATCAGCCCAGGTTTCAAGAAGATTCTTGAAGAAACAATTATGGAGAGAAGAGTATTTAACAAAAACCCTGGTGTAAAACTCTGGTCACCTCCCCTATGATCCAGGCCCTTATTCCATGGACTTTGTTTCTGCTGTTACACAACTCAGCCATAATTAATCTTTTGAGTGTGTGAAGCCCTCCAAAGCAGAGGGAAAAGCAGACACAGCACCTGCTCAAAAGAAAAATGAAATGACTGCACACCTTTGTAATGGAGGATCAAAAGCAGTTACTTAGAGAAGCATGAAGTGTTTTCCAGCTATAAAAAAAAAATATGAAAAAGGAGGAAGAAATGTTGAAGAAAAGAGTCTTTTGTTAAGCAGATTTCTCTGGCTGGGATCCCCTCGATGATAAGATGACAGAACACATCAAGATTTAGGTATTTAAAACCACATTAGGGGAGTGAGACACAAAGGGACTGCAGGTCAAGCCTGCTCTTTCAGCAAAGTGCATTAGATTATTCAACAGATTTTCCATCTCCAGCTCCTAACTCCAAAATAAGCAGAGAGGTTTTTGTTTCTTTTTTTTCCCTAGCAGGATTCTTTAGCAAACAAACTCATAAAACACACTCCATTGTATTTCTGGTGAAGGAGAAGTAAAATGAGAAGCAATTAGAAAGATGACGAACTCATTAAGTCAAAACAGCTATAAATAAAAGCAGAGCAAGTCTCAAAAACCTGTCTGCAAGAGCTGCTGAGGCTTTTCCAGGGGATGGATGAAGAGTCTGGTTTAAGTCAGGGTGAAATGTGGGAAGAGCTGCAAACTGTCCCTGGACCAGCGTCTGAGTAACATCACAAAACCATCACAAAAATCACCTTTTCAAGGAGACAAATGAATTCTACCTCCACCAGCAGCCTCTTGCCAGCTGTGCAGAGAGAAAGGAAATGCTCAGACCCTGGATTTTGGGGGGGTGTTTTTAGGGCAGGGCTGTGTCCTAACCATCGGACTTTATTGCAGGTCTGGGTGGCGCCCAGCGGGGACCCGGCCACCATGGGCACCTGGATGGGGCTGTGCTGCTTGTTCATCACCAGGTCCAGCTTCTCCTCCAGGGATTTGCAGGTGGCCTCCAGGGCCAGCAGCTTGGCCTCGATGCTGTCCAGCCTCAGGCATATGGTCTGGTTGATGGAATACAGGAAGGACTGGGGAGGGAGGGAAAAAAAAAAAAAAAAAAGCCCCGCGTTAAACGCTCGGAGTTTATCCCCACTCCTAAGGAAGCTCCGGAGGAACGTGACTGGGAACGGATCCTGAAGGAACTCACAGCCTGTCTAGTGACAAAATCCACCCCTGATGACATGCAGGAGCGTTTCAGCAGGCTCACATCCTTCCAGATCTTTATTTGGGAGCCAAAAGCAGCCCGGCCAAAGCCATTTGCACCTAAGCACTTTGTCAGGATGATTTCATCCGCTGCAAAATCATTTCTAATGACTTGCCAAAGCCTTCCAGTCCACATGTGAAAACAAAAGGATTATAAATCTCTGGATGCATCCTCCTGGATAAAGTTAGCAAGGTTTTTTTGGGTTTTTTTTCCTGCCCAAATGGATAAATTGCAGTGGAAATTGTATCAACAGAAAAAAATCTCCGAGACAATTAATGCCACTCACTTCAGCTTCCTGCTGAATAGCAAATCAAGAAAAGCAAATAAATAAAATCTTGTTTTGCTAAGCAATCTTTTCGAAAAGAAAACATATTCCACTTGGGCTCTCCTGGGAGAACAGGCCATTAGAGGGAAGAGCTTTGCAAACAGCAGCTGTGCCATCTTGTGGCCCTGCAGTCACTGAGCACCCCAAATCCTCCTTCACAGAGCCCCAGGGATCACCCCAAAAATACAGGATTGCACAGGACTGTGGCTGTGGCACTAAAATACTCATCAGGTTCTCCCACTCCAGGGCAAAAACCAACCCTAAATCACAGCAGTGAGAACAGCAGGGTGATTTCTGAGCTCCTGAGCCAGAATTAAATAGGAATTACCTACCAGGAGAATGTTGCTAGCTTCAAATTGTAACTTCAAACACGCTGAGAGGATCTACAAATTATAACATAAATACATCCTCAAATTCATCTTTGTGGTCAACTTCATTTACTTTATCAAAAAATGTCCCAATGCTGATGTTTTGGGTCAATGGAATTAATTCTGCTGGTATTTTATATTATCTGAAATTCTTGCTACCCATTCTAAACTGGGAAATGAGACAATTATCCAGATTTTTAAATATATGCCCAAAAATCCACAAGGATCCACAAAAATAATTCCAGCATTAGGGATGAACAGTTTATTTTATTTTATTGTAGTACCTTTCCCTACACTTCATTGGCATTAGAAATAAAACCAGGAAAGGGCATTAAATAACCTTAATGGAGGGATCCTGGCAGTTGATTTCTATCCTCTGACGTTTCAGGGCAGGTTCCACGTCATCATCTGCCACCTCATGGTTCTCCAACACAACTGCAAAGGGAAAAAAGAAAAAAAAAGGCATTTCCAGAGTTTAGAACCCAAGAGGACAAAGCTCAAATTAAAAATACAGTTAGTGGAGAAAACAAAAGCACGTTAATTTAATTAAGGTATTTAATGTGTTCTTTGACACTTGGTTTCTCTCAAATGTCTGACAGTGGTGGTGGGACCAGGTTTGAGCTCCTCTACCCAGCTGAGCAGAGGCTTTTGAAGGACTGGCAGGTCCCAGCTTCTCCTCCAACTCTTTGGGACCGTTCCTGAGGTAACTTTTCCATTTTGTACCAGAAAAGCAGATTTTTGGCCCGTGTCTCTCATTTCCATCACTGCTCTCACAGCCATTAACTTGCAATGGCCACAGAGGACCAACATCTCAACGCATTTTCACTTAGGAAGTCGATTTCTGAGCAAGTGACAGCCAAATGTTTGCTTCCAGAAGTGCTTTTCAACTGTACCGTCCAAAGGATTTCAATAATGGATGAGATAAACTATCTTACACAACATAAAACAATTCCTAATGGATGAGGGGGGACAGTTCCCATTGGAGGAAAAGCCTGAATCATGGAGAAAAACAAAGCTGAAGGAATATTTAATTATTTTGGGGTTAGTCCACCCCTGCACAAAAAACAAACAGGCAATAAAGCTTTGAAGCTTGAAGAGAAATAAATGAAATAATCTGATCTAAGGGGTTTGGAGATACACAAGTGGAAAACGTGGGATTTGGGCTTCAAAAGCACCTTTTGGAATAAAGCCCTGGTTTGTATTTTAAAGACAAGAAGTGATTTCCAGTGAATGGGCACAGCTGGAAATCTCTCCCCACCTGGATTATCCGGAGTCAGGTCCTCGACAGCGATCTGAACCACGTCTGCCAAATCCTGCTCTGACATCATTCAGAACCTGCAGCAAAACCCCTCAGGCACCACGGCAGCTCCCCAGGGCAGGGGCTGGCCCAGGCATGCACCCCTGCAAAAACAGCAGCCAGGAGAGGGTTAATGTTTGCTGAAATATTTCTTACAGGATCAACACCACAAATTTTTCATCCTCCTTCCATTAAAAGAGTCAGTTCTAAGAGGAACGACCAGCCTACAAAGGGATTATCCAGATTTTCCTGGAGGAAATCTTCCTGCCCTGAGACAGGAGCTCAGGCTTTCCTTGCTTTCCCTCGCACATTCCCAAGGGATAAGGAGAACTCTCAGGTTCAGGCTCACCAAGCTCCAAGAAACACCAGATTTGCAAGAAGTGCAAATTCTGAATCTTAACAGGCCTCTAAAATCTTCCTAAATTCAGTGACTAAAGCAAAACTTGACTCTTTTCTTCAGGATGAACTCGCCTGGTTTTTCTACAGCTCAGCTCCTGATGAAAACATTTTTAGGATACGGTCCTGATCTTAAAGTCAAAATATTCCTCAGCCTTGCTCCCCTGGAATTCTCTATCCAGGTTATTTATTTAAGAGAAACCTTCAACTTGTAAAACTGAAATAAAATCACTGCAATCTCTCCCAGCTCTGCTTTCTCCCAGAAGTTTACAAAGGGCTGGATAAAGAAGATCAGTGGATTTTTTTTTGCCTTTTTTTTAACCTGGAGTGAAAAAGGCTGGCGAGATAAATGGAGACGAACGGATGGAAATGATCATTCCCCCATTAACACTGACACGGGATCAAATCCAACTTAACACTGACCCAGAATCAAATCCAACCACGCACAGTGACTTTCCTCTCCTGTCTGAACCCAAGAAATCCATTAAGCACCAAGTTTTAAGGAGAACAACCCAACCTAGAGAAGGATTCCGAGGAGAAAACCTCCAAAAAAAACCTGTTTACTCAAAATCCCAGCGCTGCCAGCACTGAGTCACTTGAAATTCTGCTCATGGTGAAAGACTTTTGGGCCAGCACAGAGGGTGGCAGAGAGCCCAAAAAAAAAAGAAAAAAAAAAAAACCCTGGCAGCCCTTCCAGGTTGTGGATGGCGTTTTGGCAAGTGAGGTTTGCCATTTCTGAGAAGTCCTGGTGCCCGGCCAGGCGGAGCAGAACAAAGCGGGCCGAGCTGTTCCCTCGTGTCACACGTGGCCTGGAGAGGGGACAGCCCTGCCCTCGCCTTCAGGGGACACAGCCACCACTCCGAGCACCAAAAAAAGGCCAAATGGGAACAAAAACCCAAGTGTTAAAAAGCTTGTTGTTTACAGGATTCACTGTAATTCACTTGGGTATTCACAGGATTCACTGATGCTGCACGTGTTGCACCGAAACCACTCAGAGCTGCAAATTTCTCCTCTGAAGGAATTGCAATCATTTTGTATAAATCCACTTTAATACTTTACATATTTGGCACAAAAAAATCCTGAATTTGAAGGGATCCATGTGGATCGCCTTGCACAGACAACCCAAAGATCCCACTACGTGCCTTCAAAATTCAATTAAAAACCCACTGAATTCAACCTTTCCTCAAATGATTTCCTGTTCCCAACACCCACTGTCCAACCCTCTCATGAGCCATGGGCTGGAAGTGTTCAACTTCACCCCAGGAATACCCAAAAATTCTGTCCCAGAGCCTTGAAACGAGGGCACAACCACCAACCTCCGACTGGGAGAGCAGCTCCAACACCCCCAGAGAAACGTGTGCTCAGAACATCAGTGTTCATTGCCATTTAAATTCATTTTATTCCCATTTCACTAAGTCAGGCACAACTTGGAAGAAATAATTCAGCCACAATTCTGCCTTTGTGGACAGAATTCCCTCCTGCATTTGTGTCAAAACATAAAGAGGAAGACAAAGAGATTTGTTATCAAGCCTGGGGATTAGGAAAGCAACGTCCAAGGAAGCTGCAGTTATCACACCTTGGATGAAGTGGCCCTTTTCCAAATTCACCATCTCCATTTCTAACAGCACATTTCACCACCGGGCTGACCTTGCTTTCAGAACCAAGGGGAAAAAAAAACCTGATAAAATTTAACAGGATGAGGAGAGTTAGAGGAGTTTATCAGCTCCAGAAAGCTCCAGTCAACAAATACTGAGTAATTTTGCCATTGTAGTTTCCATGTACTTTACTTGGTGAAGCATTTACCTTATGTAAAACACTCTTTTTCTTCAAATTTTCTCTCTATATATTTGCTCTATATTTCCCCCCTTTTTTTCCCCCCTAATTTCCACCTCCTGTCTGAAACTTTAGTCCCCATTAAATCGAAATTAAGTCTGTGTACGTTGGCCTCGAGCCACCGGTGCTGAACTATTCCCAGGAACAAATTTTCAAAGTTATAAAGAAAGAAATATTAGCAGAAAGCCAGGAAGCTGGGGATAAACCAACTCTCCTCCTGCCCCAAGCAGCACGTGGAAGTTGGACCAACACAGGAATATTTAATATTTGTCACTTTGCCCCTGTCTGGGGGACAGGATGGGGATGAAGGTTCTACCAGGCAGTGGAAAATATCCCATTAAAGGAGGTCCTGGCCAGCCAGATCCAGCCCAGGGCTTTTTGGGGGATTTGTGCTGCACTTCTGGATTCTCCCAGAGAATTCCAGGGGCTCCTCCAGCTCTTCAAGAGAGGGACAGGTTATGGTGTGTCCTGGAGGGATTTCTTACCCCTTCCCACTGCCAGGTTGGATCCATGAGGTTCCACAGGGACACAACAAACCTGGAGCTCCAGGGGATGGGGATGTTGGGGACAGTGGCTGAACAGGGGCCCAGGTGTGCCCAGGTGTGCCCAGGTGGGCAAGGGGGCACTGGCACCTGGTTGGCACCAGCCCCAGGGCAGGGACTGTCCCCTGTGCTGGGCACCTGAGGCCACACCTGGAGCTCTGCTCAGGTTTGGGCTCATCCAAGACACACGTGGAGGGGCTGGAGCGTGTCCAGGGAAGGGGATGGAGAATCCTGAGGGAGCTGGAAAGGGGCTGAGCCTGGAGAAAAGGAGGCTCAGGGTGGGCAGCAGCAGGAATTTCCCCATGGAAAGGGCGCTCAGGGATGGGAACTGCCCAGGGAGGGCTGGATCCCCATCCCTGGAGTGTCCCAGGAACTCCTGGAGGTGGCTCTGGGTGGGCTCAGGTTGGTGATCCCAGAGCTCTTTTCCACCCTGAGCAATCCATCCTGTGAAATCCCAGTTTCCCCAAACATTTCCACCCCCTCAGAGCTCCTGCAGCCCATGAGCAGAGCAGCTCCTCCACTGTCCCCCCTTTCCCCACCCCAGGCCAGACCCCACTTTGTTCCTCTGATCAATAATCCCACCAGACACCTGCTCCTGCTGGATAAATGGAACTACAACTAAAAATTCTCTCATTTTCCCTCAAAAATGGGAGCAAAAATCCCTATAAGCACTTGCCTGGAAGTGGCTCCAGCACTGGAATTCTCAAAAAAAAAAACCCTCATCACAGACAACTAAAGATACACATTTAAAGCTGATTAGATAAATGACATCAAACATCTCTGCCAATACTCTCACTCCGAATTGATACACCCAACACAGAATTCAATCAGCCTTTGTTTAATTAAGGAAATTAATATTTGTAAGCAACTCAATTAAATCCACCTGAATTCCGGATTAGCTTTCCCACACACAAGTTTAAGGTGATTTAATCAATCCATTTTAAAACATTAATTCCAAATAACTCCTCCGAGCAGCCCCTCGTAAACAAAGCCAAGTGGATAATCAAACCCAGCCAAGCTGCAGGAGAACACACACAAACCAGGAATCTCCTCTCTCATTTTCATTAGCAAGGGTGAACATTATCTTTTTTAAAAAAATCCAAATGTATTCCAGAACTCTGCTTGGAGTGGGGAATTGTGCTGCCCTGGCTGGAGCAGCTGAGCCCTCTTGGACATTTCCCGTTGATAAATGAAAGAACTTCCCTCAGATTTCCAGCTGTGGCAGATATTCCCTGCTGGGAAAAGCTGGAAAATGCCATTTCCCTCTGCCCAAGCCAAGAGCCTCAAATGTTCTTCCTCTTCCTTATCCCACTCTTCCTTTAAATTGATTAAAGGCAATTCATAAATACGGAATTTCTGCTCCAAAAATCTTTGTACAACCACATTGGGAATCGTGGAATGGTTTGGGTGGGGAGGGACCTGGAGGATCATCCCATCCCACCCCAGGGACACCTCCCACCCTCCCAGGCTGCTCCAAACCCCAAAGTCCAGCCTGGCCTTGGGCACTTCCAGGGATCCAGATGGATCCAGGGAATTCCATCCCAGGGCCTGCCCACCCTCATTCCTCCCCACTATCCCATCCCTCCCTGCCCCATCCATGTAAAACCATTCCCCACTAATGAATTTAGTTAATTAATTGAGCCCAGCAGTTCATTTTTCAGAGCCAAAGGTCCTAATCCTGCAAAAGCTCTGATTGAGTGACGCTTGGGAAGGTTTTCCAAAGCAGGTGAACACAAAGGGCAGCCCAGTGACAGGAATAAATCCAGCCCAGGTCGGTGCTGATCTCCAGGAGGACAGGAATCACCTCAAACTGCACAGGGATTATGGGATGAACATCATCCACCCCCTCCAGGGAAGATGCAGAGGACAAAACACTCATTAATTCGGTTTTTATTGAAATCCCCGAGGTGTCAGCCCTGCAGGGGAGCAGCCCAGAGGGCACTGAGCTGTCCCTGGGCAGGGAATTGTCCTCCCTTCACTCCAGCTGGGCACCAAAGTGAGGAACCCCAGCACAGCAGCACCACAGGGACAGCACAGGATTGTCCCTGGGAAGGTCCTCAGGGAGAAGAATCCCCCTCTGGAGGCTCCAAAGCCCTGGCACAGCTGTGACCCCTCTGGAGTGGACAAGGACACAACTGGGAATGTCGGGATAATTCCATACATGAAGTTATTCCCAGCAGTTACAAAGCTCAGGACACAACAATTCTCTTTTCAGTCTCTCTCTGTGACTTGCACCAATTTTCTGCCCCAAAGCCTGGCTTTTCCTTTTGGCAGCTGGAACGGAGCTTTCCTGCACTAATTCCCAAAAAAAAAGCCACACCAGGGCAAGTGAAACAGAATAAAAAGGAACAATTTCAGAGCATGCAAGGGCTCAATAAATCCAAGAGCCTCCTCCGAGCCCCAGCTCCCTGCAGCCCGTCACAACGTGAATTAAAACTCGTTTTAGGAGGAAGAGATCAGATTTACACTTCCTTCTCGCTACCCAAAACTACAAGGCAGAATAATTTTTCTTAGCATCTGTTTGGCTGTCGCCCTTATCCTCAATCCACCTCACAAAGACAAGGAAAAACATCGTGTTTCAATTAAATTTCTTCGTAAAACCACGCAAACATTTCAGTTTAACAGCTTCAAAAATGAGTGCAACGGTGGACAAGCAGCTTTGATTCAGCCAAAGATCAGGAAAAATGTCTATTATACCCCCCAAAAATGACAGAAATATTCCCTATCTGGGAAAACCAGGACACCAGCCACGACATTCTGGAGATGGATACATCAAATAAATATCACTCACAGAGAGATCATGGTGCGAGTGGTAAAATTCAGACAGGAACCAAAAAATTGCTTCAGGAATAAAGGAGCTGGAAACTTTCTGGAGCAGAAAAACCTCCCAGGGAGGCAGAAATTCTCAATTATTACCACGAAAGCTCCCATTATTATTGTTGGTTTATCGTTTTGCTTTCACAAATATTGACTCTTTAGGGGTTTTTTTTTTTTCCTCATCCCACCTAATACAAGGCGCTGTTTTCCTTGGATGTCTTTTCCCAACTCTCCTAAACCCTGGCAGCAATCCCACCACAACAGCCAACAAAAAACCCAGGAATGCCTCTCCCGGTGTCCTGAGCACGGCTCTGGCACAGGGAATGGCACTGGGTGGTCACAAAAATGAGGAATTCCAGCCCGAATTCCCCTTGTGGATCTCGTACAAACCTCTGGCACAGCCTCGGCTGCGATTATTCCCCGGGGGAGCAGGAAATGTTCACACGTGTCCCCGCGGGGCTTTCAGGTGCTCACACACACACAAAATTCAATTTACAGCCGCCTAATCCCACCGAAGTGCAGCAGCACAAGCCCCGGGGGAGTCACCTTAAGGCACAGGCTGGAATTCTGATCCCGGTGGGATTATCCCGGCCAGGGATCGTTCCCACCACTGCAGGATTTGGACATTTCGCCGAAAAGCGGCGAAGGTGGGAGCGGACCTGCCCCGACAGGGAGTTCTGTCCCGCTGTTGTCTTGTTCGCAGCCACTAGATGGAGGATTTTTATCGGGAACGGCTCCAAAAATCCTGCCGGGACTTCCAGGGGGGATCAGGGGAAGGTTCTGTCCCCAGGGAAGCTGCCACAGCTCCAGGAGGGCTCGGACAGCGCTGCCAGGGATGGCCAGGCTGGGATTTTGGGAATGTCCTGCACTGGGTGATCCCTGTGGGTCCCTTCCGTGACTCCAGGAAATTCAAAGAACCGATTTCCAGGATTAGTTTGATCCACCTTTCCCTGGCCCAGGCTGCTCCAAGCCCCAGTGTCCAGCCTGGCCTTGGGATGGAGCAGCCACAGCTTCTCTGGGAAGGAATTTCTCCCTGACATCCCACTTATCCCTGCCCTCCTTCACTCCCTTCTGGCCTGGCAGCTTACCTTTAACAACAAAAGAGAATAATAATAATAATTTACAATTTTTTCTCTTTTTTTTCCCCCCCTAATATGTGCACTGCCAGTCCTCAATACACTGGGAAAAGTTTCTGATCCAGCAATTCCAGAGGAGACAAGGACAAGGAGAAGGAACCACTGCAGCTGCCAGCCCAGCCCTCAGCACCGCTTTGTAACACAGAGACAGCAGGATTTGCAAAGCCCTTACCCAAAAATATTAATGAAAATAAAAGTGAAGAGCATCGCTTCAGTGGGGAAACGTGAACCACTGGATTATTTTCATCGGATCGTTTAGGGTGGAAAGGAGCTCTGGGATCACCCTTGTGCCCCACCTTGTCCCCACCCAGAGCACCGAGTGCCACCTCCAGGAATTCAACAGACAACACCACAAATGATTTTATTTCAAGTCCCACGTGCCCAGGGTGTGATGAGGTTCAAGCTTTTGTATATATAATTTTTCAGTCTAACTGGTTGCAAAATTCGCTATTTGCACCTTTAAAACCCTCAGCCTGCGAGGGAACAAGTGGTTTGTGCGACTGTGAAGACGTTTTATTCCTTTTATTTTACTTGGAGATTTAAAAAAAAAAATAAAGGTGATGTTTAGCCTTTCAATGAGTATGGATAAAGCAGAAAATCAGATTATTTCAGTTGTCAATAACTAAATATCAAGTTTCAAACTGAAGGAAATCAACCTGTGACCAAAATTTTGTTGGCAAAGTCCTGCACACGAAGACAGTTTGTGGTTCTAATTCCAACCACTGGCTTTGCTCTGCCTCCAGCAATTCCAGTTCCAGGGTTCCCTCAAGGAAAGAGATGGAAACCCTGGAATTCTGACAAAAATAACGGAAAATCTGGGAATTCTGACAAAAATTACGGGAAATCTGGGAATTCTGACAAAATAAAGCCGTGTGTTGTTCGTGCACCTACAAAACTTCACGGGTTTTGGGAAAAGCTCATGAGAAAAACTCAAGGAGGAGCCTCCCCCTGGAATTCCCGGGGTGTGACTCCCACGGGACACCACAACTCCTTCCCAAGCCAAGGAAAATCCACAATCAGCAGCTCTGAGCTGTGAGAAAAGCTCATTTTTCTTCACCTGATCGCCCAAAATTCCAGGGAAAAAAGGATGTTCAAACCAGCCCAGGAGCCTTTTCCGAGCTTATTTATTAGCAACTCATTAGCATTGCTAATTAGCGCCACGCCCTTAATGGTTTTATTCAGTTACTCTGGATGTTATTCATCAATTAGTCCTTTTAAAGAACCTTAATGAACACTTGCTCTGGAACCACACAACTTTCCCATGGCTGGGTGCCTCAGAGAGAAAACCCAGCTGTAGAAGGGAGGATAAACTGAAAAAAAACAAAGTTATAAAATGTTTTTGTTCTCTGGAACGTTTCCCAAATCCAACCTCCATCTTTTTATTCTCACGATAAATTAAATTATTCTTTCTCCCTAACAGCTGATACCGAAAATGGAACTGCTTGCATTTAACGATGGGGAAAAGGTGCTCAGGGTTTCAGAATCAGAGTCTGGTTATTGTGGTGCATTTCTACAAAACAGCTATTTAAAATGTATATTATTACATAAATAAACGCTTCCTCACAGAGAAAACACTGTTTCAAGAGTCGCTGCTATGAAATCCAAACGCTTTTTTTGTTTGATATTTTAGAATCTTGGTTGAAATGTTTCGAGTTATACAAATGTCACGTTTGCCCTCTTGAAATCTTGGTATGGACAGGGCACCACACCTCAGGGAACCTCACACAGAAGGCAAGAAAGCACCAAAAAAACCCACTCCAAAATCCCGTTTCAAAGCTGCTTCCACCCAAAAAACCATCTCTCGGTTGTTAATAACCCTTGTTTACTGCAAAAAGTCTTCCCCTGGGGAGCTCCAAAAATAAAACTGATCCATAAACCATCCGTGCCATTGCGGGATAAAATGACTATATTTGGTGAAGCACGCAACTTGCCACTGTGGATGGATTTAAAAATAAAACAAAAACAAAACAAAAAAAAATTAAAAAATAAAAGGGGGGAGGTGGAGGAGGCAACACTTGAATTGCAAATAAGGAAATAAGGGCACAGGGATAGCGAGTGTGTTGAGAGAATCCTGGAATAGTTTGGATGGGGAAGGGATTTAAAGCTCATCTCGTTCCACCCCCTGCCATGGCCAGGGACACCCTCCACTGTCCCAGGCGGCTCCGAGCCCTGTCCAGCCCGGCCTGGGACACTGCCAGGGATGGGGCAGCTCCAGGGAAACCTGTGCCCCAGCCTCAGCACCCGCACGGGGAGGAATTCCCTCTCAGCATCCCATCTAAAGCGCTCTATGTCAAACAGCTGCCTGGTACGAGGAGGACAGAACACACCAACCCTGACATGGATGTGAAAACCCTGCCAGGCACTGCACGACCCAGCCGGGGCTGTGCCCTGGCAGGGGATGGAGGAGCGCGGCCAGCCCAGCCGTGCCCGCAGCGCCCGGCTCCGGACACACCCCGGGGGGGACAGCGGGACACCCAGCCCGGCACTGCGGGGCCCGGCAAGGGCTGACCCCCGGAGCGGAGCGGGCAGAGCCAAACCTGTGGGTGGAAGGCACCTCAAAGCTCATCCCCGCCATGGGCAGGGACACCTTCCACCAGCCCGGGCTGCTCCAAGCCCTGTCCAGCCTGGCCTTGGACACTTCCAGGGATGCAGGGGCAGCCGCAGCTTCTCCGGGCACGCTGTGCCAGGGCCCCCAGCACCCTCGCAGGGAACGATTTCTCCCCGACACTGAATCACGGGCGACCCCCATGAGGGCGCTGGG
>VXBN01000921.1:191778-292004 GCA_013397395.1 Sinosuthora webbiana
TTCCCCGCCGAGGCGCCGCAGCGGGGACCGGACTACGAGTCCCGGAGGGCAGCGCGCGCGCCCCCGCAGGAGCACGCCGGGACCTGTAGTACGCGCGGGCGGCGCGGGGCGCGCCGGGAAGTGTAGTCGGGGGATCGCAGGATCCCGGGATGCTTGCGGGTGGGAAAGAGCTGCGGGGTCATCCGGTGGCACCTGTGACCGATGCCCAGCTTGTCCCCAGCCCAGAGCACTGAGTGCCGCCTCCAGGGACATCTCCGGGGATGGGGATCCCGACCCTCCCTGGGCAGTTCCCATTCCTGAGCACCCTTTCCATGGGGAAATTCCTGCTGCTGTCCCCCCTGAGCCTCCCCTGGCCCAGCCTGAGGCCGTTCCCTCTCCTCCTGTCCCTGTTCCCTGGGAGCAGAGCCCGACCCCCCTGGCTGTCCCCTCCTGTCAGGGACTTGTGCAGAGCCACAAGGTCCCCCCTGGGCCTCCTTTTCTCCAGGCTCAGCCCTTTTCCAGCTCCCTCAGGATCCTCCATCCCCTTCCCTGGACACGCTCCAGCCCCTCCATGTCCACAGCATTCGGCCAACAGAGCCGTCATCCGGCAGATCTAACATGAATCTGCACCTCCAAAACCTTTCCCATCCTCTCTACTCCTTCCTCTGCTCCTTCCACCAGATTCCTCCCCCTCCGACAGCTCCCGGGCACGGAGCTGGGATGAGCTGGATGTCACCGCCGTGTTAAGGAGAGAAATGTCACCGTGCCCAGAGCGCAGCTGAGCAGCAGGCAGCAAAGTGGGAATTTGCTAAATTAGCTCATCAGCCTCTGTCACTTGTGCTCCTGCGTGTGCTGTGAGAACAGGAGGGCTGGGAGAAGGTGGCAACGCGCCGTGAACCTTCTGGGGGATGATAAAAAATATGCAAAAAGCCCCCGAAAAAGAAGCACGGAGGAAGTGTATGCAAACGGCTCTGAAAGAGGACAAAGATTAGACCACTTTATGTCTTCATATAGCGCAGTGTTGCCCAATAAAGACCAACCACGCTTCGCTTTTCGGCTTCGCCGTAGCCAGCAGCGACCTTCAGGCTTCTGCATCAAAATTTTCCTTAAATAAGATAAATATACATTCCTAAATAAGATGTTTAATGGGGTTCTGCAGTGGCATGTCAGTAATCCGCTCTGGTTCAGCTGTAAGTGGCTCTCCAGGCACCTCGCAGGCCTGGTGTGTTAGGAAACTGCTCCCTCGTGCAGGTTTGGAAGCGCTCAGCTGAGCCTGTTGATTTATTTACCGCCTTCTCCCCCTTCACAAACAGATTAGGCAGTTCAAAGGTTAAACCACTTAGAATGTGACTTTTCACACCGGATTATTTCACGCTTTGCTGCACCCGTTTGCCCCGAAACAGCTTCGCTGAAGGGTTTCTGCTGGACTCAAGCAATGGCAGGTCCCAGCTGGAAAAACAGGGACACAAATATCCATGTTCCACCTGCTGTGGGGAGCTGCTGGTAAAAGCTTTTGCCATCCTAAACCAGTGTAAAAACTGCCCAGTTTTCTCTTATTTTCACAATATTGCCATCCCAAAGATTGTCAACTCCTGTTTGCTGGAGGTGTGAGGTGCTTCTCCTCTGGAGGGCCATGAATCGTTTCCCAACACAAACACAAAAACTGTCTGTCATTGTCATAAACCAGTTACAGTATTTACACAAAGTTCATTTGTCTCAAATTAACTGCAGGAAATACTGCCGGGATCCAAGTGATGCCTGCGACTCTGATCAGAAATAACAGCAGAATAAACAAATAAAACAATTTATCCTCAGGGGAGGCTGCAGCACCTCCTCCTGCCAGTCCCCTCTGATCCAGCAGCTGAGAATACACAATTACCTCGCCCCTTGGAAGAGCTTTTCCCTCTTTACCAGAGCAATGAGTTTGGATTTTTTCCCAAACCAGGAGGCATTTCCTTTTAAAATTACGGCTGACACCAATAAATCACGGACAGACTCCTTTATCACGGTTTGTCCCACGTTTCCTTGAGGCTTCACAGCCAGAAATGACAAACACTCTGTGCAGCATAAAGTCTGACTGAAAACACTGAAACAGCAGGAGGGAAAGGATCTTTCTGTTAAATCTGAAGGCCCAGATTTGGCTTTTGGTCTTTGATTCCCGGTACCAATGAGTGACTGACCAAAGGGTAATTGCTTCCCGTGCTTCACAACCTCCTGAGCTCCAGGTGCTGCCAAAACTGAGCTCCCGTGACTGTTCCTGCAATAACTGAATGAAATTCAGTGTAATCCCCATTCAGTGAATGAGGGCTTCAGACTTTACCCTGGGATAAGCCTGCCAAGAAGGACTTGATACACTGGAAGGTTTATTCTGATTTAAAACACGATAATTTGCTCGAGTGCCTACATCAAATCCACTCTTCATTTCCTGTCCTCCTATAAAAACAACTGGGAACTTCAGGCTGCTAATATATAATTTAATTTCTCGATTTTACAGGAGAAAATACCCCCTTGTTGCCCTGTTAGTCTGTTGTCCCAAATAAAACAAGGGGTTTCTTTGTTGTTTTATGTCCTCACATTTTCATGCTCTTTTTTTTTTTCAGTCCCTTGCATTTTATGCCTGTGCTTTGCCATGTGATGAGGAATAATTTGCTTCCAGGAAGTATCCAGCTTATTTCACCCTGGTCCCAGCATTCATTTACTATTGTTTTCTAAGGAAGTCGCTGCTTACACATGTTTTGTGTGGATCAGGAGAGATTGGGATCTCATTCATTGATTTCCTTTTTTTTTTTTTTCATTATGGAAAAAAAAAAAAACAAAAATCCTTCCCATAGCATCAAAGGTAAAAAATTAACACACTGTGCACACAGTTTTGCAGCTGCAGCAGGAAGAGAAAGGTTGCCAAACAAAGCTTTTTGTTTAAACAAGTGACAGGCATCCATAATTATCCTCAGCGCTGAGAACGAGGACGCAGGGAAAAAGGGATGGGGAAGATGTGAGCAGGGCACAGAAATCACTCCAGGGTATTTGCTGGAAGAATAAATTTTGTTTCCTAAGGAGAAAAACCTCAATCACATCCAAATAAAAAGAGCACTTGAAGCTCCCCTGTTTATTCATTTCTTTCTGTTTGGGTTTATTCGTTTTCTCTGCAGTATCTCTTGTAACTGGAGAGGGAAACAAACCCAGCCTTTTGAACACAGCCTGTGCTATTTTGTGACAGCCATGCTTAAGGAAAAGTTCCATAAAATACCTCTTTAACCAAGAGAATAGTGAAGTTATTTGTAAATGTGCTGTAGCAGCGTATGAGGGGAAGCTCATCATTCAACTGTCAGATGCCACATCCATTTCTAATCCCCTCAGAATTGTTCTGTGATGTGTGACAGAAAACAGGGCAGCTTTAAGTGGGTTTTGCTCCTGGACTTACTTCAGCTCCCTCTGTATCAACACTCTGATCTCGTTCTGGTTTCTGCTGGGTAAACTCTATTTTATGCAATGAAAATACTCCTAATTTTTATGGAGAGGAATGGAAGCAAAGGCCCTGAATCCCCTCAGCAGAGAGAAAAACATTGTGACGTGTTTTGCCACGTGTCTGGTTAAAGTCCATGGTCCTGTGGGGTCACTTCTGCCAGTCTGAGGAATAAGGTGAGAAGAGTCAGGCACGATCTCGATGTTCTCTTATTTATTTACAGACTCTTGCATCTCCCTGGACACATCATGGAAAAATGAAAAAATGATGGGAGGCTCCTTCCCTTCTGAGAAATGTGCCCCTGGCACCAGCCCTGTGTTTACACTCTGCCTGGCCGGGATCTTCCAGGATTGCTCACAGCTTCTCCTTCTGCCCTTTTAACTTCCCTGAGATTTGCCCAATTTGCCCAGCTCTGGTCAGGTTTGGCCCAAACCACATTTATTTGGAGAGGTACCATTATCATCTGAGTATTTTTGGGGTGGATTATCAAAGCCTGAAGGGGATTCATTCCACCTACAGATTTCAGAGGATTTTATCCTTCTCTGAGTCCAAGCAGAATTTCACCATCACCTCGTTCTGGACGTGTATCCATTTCGACACATCCAAAATTATTTTTAACTGAAAGGCTCCAGGTGTGAGAGGTAAAATAAACCTGAGTGGAGATGTCCAGCTGTGGGCAGGGTGACAGCATGTCCCTGAGCAGGTTTCCACAGAGCTCCACGTGGCAGACAGAGGCAGGAGGGCAGGGCTGCCCCTCGGGGCGCTCCGGGCAATCCGGGTCAGCCGGAACCTCATCCAGGGCAGACGAGGCAAATTCCAACCCCTGGAACGGTGAAATCCTGCATTTCCCTACCAAAGCTCTGGAGACAGAGCTTTTCTCCCACTCCAGGTGTTCTCCAGTGGGTCCTGGAGTGCACCCTGGCAGGGATGAGGGTCTGTATCAGACCAGCACACCTCAGCAATTCCCCCTGCTCAGAGCACTCATGGGGACAAATCTGGAGCGTTCTGTCCTGTTTGGGGACCCCGATGCAAGAGAGACAAGGAGAAAGCAGAGGTGGTTCCCAGCTGCTGAGCTCGGCTGGATGAAGTGCCCCAGCAAAATGCAGACATCAAAAAACACTTTCCCCAAGTAAAATCTGCCATGGGAGGTGTGAGCTGATCCTCAGGGCAATGAGGGGCAGAGCCACCCCGGGGTGACCCGGCTCCTCTGGGGAACCTGCACTAAGTGACATTTTCAGTCACTCCAGAGAGGTTTCCCCTCCTCAGCAGCAAAATTCCCAGGCAGCTTCCCACAACTTGACTGACTGTCCTGCCAATTAGACAATAATTATATGAGGAAAACGTTCATTATTAAATCGCTTCCATGATATCTAATTACATCAAAGATGTAACGCTGTGTTTTTTGCTGAATTACTGGGTTTGACTTACAACTGAGGCAGCACTAGGGCAGGAACACCCTTCCAAGCAGCATTCCTGGGGATCACATTCCTTGGACACACTGCAGTGAGGAGGTGGTTTTCCCTCTGCAAGTAACACAATTAATATTTAATATAAAATTACATATTATAATTAATATAATATAAAAACAAGTAAGTGGAGGCAGTGCTCCAGTAAAAAAAAAACCCAATTATTGATCCTCTCTGCTCAGTCTGGGGACACTGACAGCAAAAGTCAGAGGGGTGGCAACAAGAAAATTCTAAATTTTCACTTGTTTCATTTCTGTGCAGAAAAATAAGCCCGTTTTCACCGTGTACAGTCACACTTCTCACCCAAATCACCCGATTGTGAAGAACAGTTGATGTTTCAGCTCTTTGGGCAGAACTCAGAGCTGACAGTAGAGGCAGTGCTGGCAGCTCAGGGACGGAATGACGAGCAGTAAGGAAGACTCTGCAAAACAGGAGGGGTTGGAATAATAAATAGCACAGCTCAGCTGGCTGCTTTAGGCTCCCAAAGAGGATTCCCTGAGCCCTGAGCCCTGCCCTGGCACCCTGTGTGATAAGAGATGGCAGACGGGCAGATGTTTCATCAAAATATCACCAAGAAATTTCGAATTCAAAACACCAGTTTGTTAAAAATAAATAAATAAATGAATAAACAAATAAATAAATAAATAAATAAACCCCCAACAGAACACAAATCAAAACCAGTGAAAAATATTTCACAGGTAATTTACGAATTAAGGAAAGAGTGGGGTTTAATGGCAGAGTGTTAATACTCTTGTCGTTATCACTTCTTGCTCTGTCATTGATGGAGTCTGGAGTTTTTCAAAGCATACCCAATTATGTATTTGATGGAGAAAAAGAATCACGTGGGTTGTGTAAATACTTTCATGCCAGGGGAATGAGAGGGGAATGCCAGGGGACCCTTTGGGTCAGGCACTGCTGTGCTGGGTTATCCTTGACTCCCTGTCCTTGGAAAGGATAATTCCACCTTCAGTGGCTCCCCATCTTCATTCCCATTAGGCCGGTAATAATCTGAAATATTGGGAAAATTTCACAGGAATAATTCCTCTCCTGTGTTTCTGTGCTTGGCCTGAAAAACCTGCAGCTCTGACTTGGATGTGTTTGTGCCACTGATGTGGATTTTTTCAGTCTGAGGAGGAGCAAACATTCCCGAAGAAAATTAAAGTGTGGGATTCCTAGGCAGGATTTTCACATAAGGTAACAAAGTTACTGGTTGTGCCCCTGGGAAACAGCAGGAGAGTAAAATTCTTGCTTTCATCTCTGAGAATTATGGGTCTGGAAAACATCTCCTTACATCCTCTCCCAAAAAAATTTCAGCTGGGCCCAAGAGTGAGCAGAGGAGCAATCATGGGTCCTTATGTTACGATTTTTAACCGATACGAAATTAGGGGATGTTTTTGTAACAAAATTTGTTGTTGGCAGCCCTTGTTCTGCAGCTCCTCACCTGGAGGCTGCAGTGCTGCTGTAACAAATGCTCAGAGCTAAAACGTTGCCTTTCCTGGGCCCAGCCTTGCATAGCTGCTGGATTTTGGGAATTCCTCAGTTTGAGCCCCAGCTCGGGGCGTTTCAGCTGCTCTCCTGGTTATCAGTATTCAGATATACAACCATTCAAATTCACGGCGTGTACGCACCCAGGAGTGATAAGAACCCTCTCCTCGCATACCAAAGAGGAGTTTTCTGCAACCCTTCGGTGTTCTCAGAGCCAGATGAGGGGGGAAAAAAAAAAACCTCTGGGAAGCACATGTGGAATAATCATCAACCAGCCATCCTCTGGAGAGAATGGAGAGCCAATGAAGAAGAGTGCATGGACAAGTTGAAAATTAACTCCTGGCTTGGCTCCACCTCTTAAGCAGCAAAGGGTGCTCTCCAAATTATTTGTCAAGAAGCCTGGTGACCCTCCTGGAGCTCCATATCCATGTGATTATTTTATTCTCTGTGATGCTGGTTGGTCTTTAGGCTGCGGGAGGTTTGGAGTGGCAGCGATGAACGGGCTGAAGGTGACAGCCCTGGGGCGTCTCTCCAAGCAGCTGAAAACCCTCCGGGCTGTGCCAGCACGGCCCTGCAGCCTGGCTGCCTGCTCCCGGAAAAACACCAGGAAAGCCGCCTGTAAGTCACTTCATCTCATCCAAATTGGGGAAAAATGGGAGGTGCTGAGGTGGGAAGAAGAGCTGGTGTGGCTCAGTGCTGTTCTTGTTTAGTAGCGGATTAAAAAGGGGGGGTTTGGGAATGCGGCTGGAAGATTGAAGGAAAAAAGAATGGGTGGAATGAAAGAAATGAAAATATTTTGTGGAGTTTCTGGGTTCCACCTTGTTCTTTATTTCTGCTGTCCAGTGGCACCGGGTTTTTGTGACTCCAACCTGTGACAAAAATCCAATCATTACTTGGGAGGCTTGGCTGCTTTCAGTGAAAACTGTTCATGAGCGTAATTCAAAACACGTTTAGCACAAATCGATTCTGCATTTCATCGCCACTGCAATGTTTGATTTGGAAAATGAGGCCTAGAACAAGCCACAAACCCCTCCAAATGTGCTGTACAGACCTCCAATAAATCACTTTGAGGTGCAAGATACTCCTGGAGGATGTTAAAGATTTAGTTATTTAAAATACTGATTAACTTACTTTCAGATAAGATGAGGCCAGGCAGAGATTATGTCTACTCACTGCTGTGCAGATAATGTCAGCTGGAGAATAGTAAAGAGTAATTTTTTTACAGCTAGAAAACCCTTTTGTTTCTTATTCTTTTCCTTCTGTAAATTTATTCAGCGTAGTATCTTCTCCCAAAGAACAGAGCTGGGCTCCTCCTCAAATATTTCACGGTTACCCAGGGTAAGAGGGGATCCCATTCCAAGAGAGATCAAACCAGTTTGTCCCATCCAAGGACCGCTGCTGATTGAATGAGCCACAACTGGTACCTATTTTTACTCCCATTTCCCTTTTCAGTTTAAGACAGATATTGTTTGTTCCTTCAGCCTTTCTCTCCTCTGTGCCATTCGTGCAGGAAATGCCAAAACAAACAGATTTGGGAAACCCCTGTCTTTGGAATGGCTGTTTTTGGCAGGCAGGGATGGACAGGAGCTCTGAGGGAGGCAGCCTGGGGGTTACTCCACAGTTACTCACTCCAGGCTTAAACAACTCCAAGGCTGACCATTTCTGGAGCTTTTGGATCCCCCCTGCAAGGACAAAGGGCTTTTCCTGCACTTCAGTGTAGAAACATTGGGGAGAATTGTGGCATCACAATTCCCGGTGGTGTGGAGGAGCAGGGAGTGTCTGTGCCAAGCTCTGAGGTATCTTGTAACGACACAAGGAGGTGGAGGTTTAAACATTCATTTTTCAGAATAATTGCTGGAGATGCTCTCCATGGGGATTTTTAAGCCTAATTTAATAATTATTACCAGAGCAAGCCTGAATGGCTTTTTCCTTTCTCACACTTTTAGAAGTAGTTACAAGAAAAGCAGAATCCTTCAAATTTGGGGTTTTTTTTCGCAAAGAATCGCACAAGTCCTGCAGAGCCACACAATCCAGGTGTGCCATCTCCAGGCCAGCACACACAACTGCAGTGCCTCCCCAGATTGTCCAGGAGCTCTCTTCCAAGCCCTTTTCCACGCTGAGTTCCTGAGCCTGCATGCATAATCCCAGCAAATGTTTTTTTATACGAGAGAAGATAAAGCCACTGTTTGCTTTCCCTCGTCAGCTGGAATTACCTCCCCCTTATCTGGGCTCAGCCACTGCCTCCTCAGCCAGGCTCCTATCTCAGCCAAACACTGTGGAGGCAGAGGAAAACTCAGCGTTTCCCGGTCTGCTGCTGCTCCCCCGTCGAGCTGGGAGCACCCTGTCAGCTACATCTGTTTGATAAAAAGCTCCGGGCTGTTTATCAATAAACCGGCCTAAATCGCGGCCCCCATCTGACATCAATTCAGCAGAACTTTCAGCGCCTTGTCACGACGGGCCTGAGCCAGCCAGCGCTGTTATCCTCCAAAATCTTGATTCAGACAAAAAAGGGAAATCAACCTGTCTTGGATTTCCTCTGCAACATTCAGTCCCGGTGGCTGAAGCGGAGCTGAGCTCCTTTAAAACGGTTCTTTACGGAGTTTTGGCAAGGTGTGTTTTGTTTTCTCGTTCAGAATGTGTCGCTGTGGCGAACAGGGCTTTATTTCCTTCCCCTGGGTGGGGTTTCTCAGCTCTTCCCACCACCCTGTCTGCCCTGGTTTGTCTCATGTGTAAAGAAATCAAAGCACTTGATTCAACAGCTGTTTTCCTTTTTCAAGGATTAAAACCTTTATTTTCATCTGGATGTTGATTCCCACCCTGAAGCTTTTGATGCTTGCATCAATCCTAGATGGACTTTTGAAGAGGTACTTCAAAACTGCAATTAAATATAGAAAATTATTCCAAAGATTGGGACTATTTGGGTGGCTCTGTATATCTGGGTACAGTGGGAAAAAAACACAGGGCAAATGTAAGAAGCTCCCAAACATAAAATTAAATGGAGCATCACTGTGTCTGATGGGGATTTAAAAAAAAAATCAAATAAATCAGGGACAGATTAGGTCTGTTTAGATCCCTTTTCACAGGTTCTCGGAAGAATGTTTAGGGCTCAGGCTTCCTTTTTGGACAGGTAGTTTTGTCTTTCTGCCTACAGATTCCAAACCAAACCATCTCCCTGAGCCACTGAGCTCCTATTCTGAAGGGTTTTCTTTGAAGGATTTTTTTAAAATTAAATGCTAGAGTTTTACTGGACTTCACACTCAGGTAGAAGCAGCATATGCACGTCAAAAGCTGGATGGAGATTCTGTGAGGGAAACAAAAGTGCTGCAGGTCTAAGTTATTTCTCTTTAGTTTTGTACCTCATCATTTCTGAGAATATGCCATAAACTTCCTTTTTGCTGTGCTCTTCAGCCCACAAGAAGTGACTCGCTCTGTTCAGCTTAGTGAAAAACTCTGTAAAAAAAAAAAACTTCACGTTTTTCAAAACCTTGCAGGGTCAAACCACCAAAAAGCTCCCTGGAGTTGGGTTGTCTCAATGGCACAATGTAAAGCAGCAGAGTTTGAGGCTTTTTATTTCATCAGCTTTAACATACAGAAAAGGGATGGTTGTAATTTTCTGTTGGTTTTCTATAATTACAGAATAAGGTGTGGAGGTGATTTCTAAGCTGCCCAAGGTTCTCAGTTGTATTTAGAGGACACATCCTGGAGGAATGGAAAGAGGGAGAATGGTGGAGGGATGACAGTAATTTGTTGGTAGATGAGAATAACCCCTGGTATTCTCATGTTTGTGCTGAATAAAAAACACCCAAAGCCCATCTGGGCTGTCCTGATGACCAGGAGCTGCCTGTTGTCCATCAGCAGCTGCAGCAAGACACGTGTGTGCTAAAGAGTTTCCTAACCATGATCAATAGGCTGTTAAACTGTCATTAAACCTGACTGAATCATGGTGTTTATGGGCAGTGGGTCCTTTCAATTTCATTGATTAATTGATTATCCATCTTTTTAAGCTGCAGGAAGCATTCTGTTGAGAATAGTAAATTGGCCATCCTAAAAGATGTTGGGAGTCAAACTAAGAATTCATTTTGCTTGCAATGGAATCCTGCTGCACAGCAAAGAGTCTGCAGGGGGGAAGCAAAATGGAATTTAAACCCAGTTGAACATCCTGACATCACAAGCCCTTTCTGCATCTCCTGATGATCTGTCTGTGGTCATGCAGCCACTCAAAGCAAATCATTTGCCAGATTTCAGCCTGCTCTTACTCAACTCAGGAGTACTTTAAACACATTATACTGTATATGCAATGGGAACTTCTTACACAATGTTGGTAAAACGGGGCAAACACTTCTTGGTTGACGCTGTCTTCGCGTCAGTAGAACATTCTCAGTGTTACATCAGGTTCCTTGTGAAAATTCAACAGTGCTCATCCTAACAAGATAAAAAAAATTCCCAAAAGATAAATGCAGATTTTCAAAATTATTTTAAGAGGGTAACTAAGCAAGATGAAGGTCAGGAGCTGAGGGTGGTGTTCTGCTCCTGGCTGCCCAAGAGAACTGGCAAAAATTGCATTATCTCTGTGCTTTCACTGACGCTTTCAGCTTTCTACAGGCATTTCTTTTCATTTACATTTTATTTTTTGCTGTGTGTCCCTTACTGGTGGAACAGAAGGAACGATGAAGGTTTTAACCACTTTCATTGAGATTTCTCTGCCTCAGGCGGTGTCAGGTGAATACCGAGTTCAGTTCAGTTGAGTTGACCCTTTCGCCATCCAAGGTGGGACTATTTTGGTCTCCTGCCTTTGTGACAGCCAAGAAAAGTAAACATAATATTAACTTTTCATAACTTTTCCAAATGTGGCTTGGAGAGGGGACCCCGCTGTGCCAGGGCCACCCACCTCTGCATTTTTTGGTGCGAGGGAATAAATACTTTTTTGGTGAAAGAGGATGCACTTGGTGTGAAGAGAAATACTTTGGTTTGAGGGAATATATACTTTTTTTGGCATTAGAGGATGCACTTGGTGTGAGGAGAAATACTTTGGTGTTAGGGAATAAATATTATTTTGGTGTGAGGGGACACTTTTTGGGGTGAGGCGATGCTCTTTTGGTGTGAGGGAATACACAGGATGTGAAGGGATCACTTTTGGTGTGAGGGAATAAATACTCTCTTGATGCGAGGGGAAACGCTTGGTATGAGGAGAAACGCTTTGGTGTGAGGGAAAAAATACTATTTTGATGTGAGGGGAAACACTTGCTATGAGAAGAAACACTTCGGTGTGAGGGAATAGAAAGTATTTTGGTGTGAGGGTATTATGGGTGAGGCGATACTCTTGAGGGGACATGCTCGGTGCAAAGGAATCACTTTCGGTGTGAGGGAATAAATACTCTCCTGATGTGAGGGAAAACAACTTGATATGAGAAGAAACACTTCGGTGTGAGGGAATACATACTATTTTGGTGTGAGGGGACGCTTTTATGGGCGAGGCGATCTTTTGAGGGGCACGTACTCGGTGCGAAGGGATCACCTTTGATGTGAAGGGCCGCCCTTGGTGTGAGGGGACGCACTTTTGACAGGGGCACGGAGACCACCCTGAGCACGGGAAAAGGCGATCCCCACCCTGCCCGGCGGTGTCACAGCAGGAGGAGCCGCCGGGGACGGCCCCAGCCCGCCCACCGTGGCCATGGCAGGGAGGCCGTGCCGGAAGAGGCCGCCCCGAGCCGGGCCGGGCTGGGCGGCGGCTCCGCGGGCTCCGCCGCGATGCTGCCGCTGCTCCGCCGCGCTTGGGCGGCCGCTGTCGCCTCGTCCTCATCCTCATCCTCGCCCTGCTCCTCACAGCGCGGCAGCCGCCGCTGCAGCCTCGGTGCCTGCTGCTCCTACCGCCTGCGAGACGCCCGTGAGTGCCGCTGTCCCCTCAGCCCCCTCAGCCCGCCCCGCCTCTGTCCCGCCATCGCTGCCGAACTTCGTGTGGGAGCCCCAGGGACTGACTGCCCTTTGTGCTCGGCTGAAACATCAGGAAGTGGCATGTGTTTTAAATATAGGGGATGTTTTAAATATAGGGAATGTCTTAAATACAGGGCGTGTTTTGCGCCGCCTTTGCCTGAGTTGAGCTTATGGAGATCCCTAAAGTTTGCTCCTCACTGAGGGAAACCGGGGGCGGGGGAGGCGGTTAGTGGTTCGGCCAACCCTCGTGTGAGTGGCTTGAAGGTTTGTTTTATTTTTAATTCCGCGTTTAAAAGACCCTGAGCAGTCATATCTAGTTAAGCAGGCTGTAAAATGATGCTGGAGTCATCACGATTTGGGGTTCAGCAGAGGGACAGGGCACCAAAAGCTGTGTGGGGGTCACCAGGTAACCAGGCCCACACAGGCGGCAGTTCTGGTTTTAAGCAGAATAAAGCCCTGTGTGTGGAAACCATTCATGTACCTGTCCTGCTTGTGCCACTTTGAGGGGCCCAAGCTGTCCCCAAAATCGCTGGGTTTGGGTTTTACAGGTGTGGGATCAGCAGGAGCTGATGCACGAAGCAGTTTTGGTCAGCATTGGTGTGGCTGCTGCAGGAGCTCTGAACACTGCTTTGAGGCGAAACCCCAGGGCTTGTGTTGCCTTCTAAAGAATGTTTTGCTTCCCAGTGGGAATTATCCCATGTCTGGAGCGCTCCCAGCTCAGCTGATGGTGCTGGTGTGTAAAGAAAGCTGTAAAACAAAGCCACCTTAAAATCTGGCAAAGCTAGGAAAACATTCTCAATTTCTGGGAAATGAGGGGACGATTTCTTTGCGGAGCCTTCTGCAAAGGCAGAAGGGTACTGACTGACACGACTCCTAGGTCAAATTACTGCACTTCCCTGTTTGGCTTTGAGTCATGCAACTGGAATGTTTTATTTTTCTTTTTGCTTTCCTGGGCACCAGCTGACTCGAATTAGCCTTTGGTGACACAGCAGCATCCCTTTGCCAGAAAGTTCTGTGTCCTGCACCAGAGACTGACTCTCCTTATCTCGCAGTGCATCCGCTGTGGCAGAGCCCGCTGACAATTCCCGGAGGCACCCGCCAGTCCCCCATCAACATCCAGTGGAGGGACAGTGTTTATGATCCCTTCCTGAAGCCTCTGAAAATCAGCTACGACCCCACCACCTGCCTTCACATCTGGAACAATGGCTACTCCTTCCTGGTGGAGTTTGATGATTCTGCTGATAAATCAAGTAAGCGAAAACTCAGGGGAAAAGGAGAAAAAAAAAAAATTCTATTTAATGTCTCGTTAATGCTGATGTGAGACCTGATGTTGAAAGTGTGTGCATGGTTAAAAAAAAATGCTGGGTTTATAGTGGTGGGAGTCATGGTGAAGAAATTCTATACAGACTTCACATTGACGGTGTTTTTTATTCCCGTGCACAAATCCCCTGCTGGATGTTGAAACTCCTTTCACAAGCCTCAGTGTCTTTGTGGGTTTTGTAATAAACTTCACCCACGTGAGTCAATCTGCAGTCATTTACGTGTGTACCTACTCAACCTGAAACCTGCTCTTTATTGAAGTAATCTGCCACTTATCTTTGGTGGTGCTAATAGAGATATTTAATGCACTTGAAATAATCAGCAGCCAAATGAGTTGCTGTTGGAAAGCACACACGCTTATCTCCGTGGGGTTTCAGGGAATGAAATTACACTGAGCTCTGCCCTCAGGAGCAGGTGTGTGTGCGTGTGTGTCCCTGTTGTTTTAGGGGAAGCAGGAGTGCATGGAAAATCCAACCGTGCCTTCCAGCAGTTTCATGTGAATAAACCTCTGACCTGAGCAGCTCAACCTTTTTAAAGGCTCAACAGAGCAAAAAAAAAAAATTGGCTTAAAATCGAGATATTGCTCCCAAATCCCAGATTTTCCGCCCGCTGTTCCTTCTAAAAGCTGCCTTTGCCAAAGGATATTGCAGAATATGAAGACATTTCACAAGGGTGGGTGAGCAGTTGGTCAGGGCTGTTGTGAAGCAGGTGATTGCCCAGCTTGTCCTGCAGGGAAAAACTGAAGGACCCTGAGCAAGTTTGAACCTGTTGGACTGGAGTCTTTTGTGTTTTCAGTGGCTGCTCACCATGACAGCCTCTCCAGCCTCCTGAGGGATTTAGCAATGCCCTCGGGGAGGGAGCCTGCAGCACACAAACAAACACTTTGCCTTCACAACACCAATATTTCTGATGTTTGGGAAGAGGCTGATAAAACTGTGCAGCAAAAACAGGTGGTGGTGGAATGCAGGGAGCCTGTGGGATGTTTGGGGCTCATTTGTTTTTCTTGTTTCTACCTGTTCACTTGGAGTAATCCATTTCCAAGAGGGAATAAATCCGTTTCCAAGAGGGAATAAATCCATTTCCAAGAGGGAATATCCTTTCCTCACTTAAGCACTGGTATCCTGAAGAAGCTGAGTCCTGCCCTTCTGTTTCTCCAGCACAAAATGCTGGTTTTTATAGTGAGTTTGGGTTAGGAGAAAGACATCACTTGTTACCTCATCAGTGATTTTAATTTACTAACTTTAGATTGGCTTTGCTTTTCACTGAACAGCCTCTTGCTTTATAAGCCACACCCCACTATCTGTTGAGGATAAGATCCTGAAAAGTGTTTGTGGATGACAAAGTTGGATTTTGTTCTTCAAGAATTGATGTGACGAAGGGGGATTGCCTGCAGGGGGTTCAGAAAGCTGCAATATTTAATTGCACAGGAGCAGTTTTTGTGGCATAAAGGCAAGGCTGGAATCATCAGGCCTTTGAGGCTGGTGCTCACCCCTGGAAGAACTTACCTGCTTTGCCTCTAAGACTTTCCTTGAGGTAAATCTTTCCCTGTGAGCATTTGCTGCTCTTTTCATCATCCTCATCTTCCTCAAATGAATTCAAGCCCATGAAGGGTGGGATGGCACCAAACAATCAGTGACAGAGAAGCCACAGATAGTGAGGTGTTGCTGTATAACCCCCAGTTTTCAGGTGCCTGCCTCTCTCCTCCACATTTCTCTCTCTGCTCTTGCTATTTCTGGTTTTTCTCACTGCCAGCTTCTGTCTAACAATCGTAGAAATCCAGAGAAGAGAGCTTGGGAGCAAACAAAAGCACCACAGGTGAAAGAGAAGATGAGAAAGACACCCAGGATAGACAAAAATGCCTGAATCCTGAGATGGGGTTTGCAAGACTTTGGGCTAAAGCTGAAGGTAGAGCAGGAGGAAGAAGAGGGTGAGGGGAAGGTATGTACAGCCTGTGGTCTGTCTGTGTGTGGTGCCGTCAGAAACGGGGCTGAAACACAGCCAGGGCTGCCCAAAACACCTGATGTGATTCTGGTTGTTCGAGCCCCTTAGAACTTCTGCTCTGTTTTGAAATTGTCAGGACTGTAATTTGAGAAGAAACGCTTCTATGAAGGGACTGGAGCTCCTGTTTGTTTCCTGTCACTTTCTGGTGGCCACTACAGGAACTTGGGTCTCTGTGTGTGTGTGTCTGTGCCTGGAGTTACTGGTGAGGCAAATACTCGAGTGGATGTGGCTATTCACACAAATTTGTAGTCACTTGTGGGTTTACATCATCACATACTCAGGACTGGATCGTGTTAGAGCACAGAAACTTCACTTGTGAGAGGCTTGGCTGCGTGACCTTGTCCAGCACAGGATCCCAGCATGGTTTGGGTGGGAAAGGACCTTAAATTCCACCCCCTGCCACAGGCAAGGACACCTTTCCACTATCCCAGGCTGCTCCAAACCCCTTCCAACCCTGCCTTGGACACTTCCAGTGAAGGGACATTGTGATTTTCCAGTGATGGTCAGTATTGCATTCATGCCCAGAGCTCAGCAGCTCAGCAGGGGATGAAATTAATTCAGTGGCAATTTGCACAGCTCGTTATAATTTATTCCTTTATCACAGACAGGCCTGTCTGGTTAGGATTTCAAACCTGCTGGCTGGCTTTCAGGGGGAAAAAAAAAATAATACAAGAAAATCTCTTAATGCCTCTCATTGTTTTCTCCTTAGCATGGAAGTGATTAACTTATTTCCAAAAGCAGTGCTGGGATTAGGTGCTTTATACCAAAGCTTGCTGTAAAGCTTCTCCATGTCCTGCAGTTCAGTAAAAATCAGCAGATGCTGCTGCTTTAGTGCTGGATGAACACTTGGAAAAGCTCTTTTCCAACCTAAAGGATTCCCTGATTCCATAAGTGTAATTAGCCCTTGGGAAGCAATTAGGGTTTCTCATTTACCAGATGCTCTGATATCATAATTAGCAAGATGACTCTGCAGCATGGTTTTGGTCCAGGTCGGAGGGAATGAGTGGAAGCAGAAAAGCTGAGCATGGACTTCTCCATCCTTGTGTTTGCAGGAGGATGGGAGGCTGCCTGGAATCAGAACAGGCTGAAATTTTACCTTCTCTCACTGATGAAAAGGGCATTAAATTCTTTCAGAAACGTGCCCAGTGGCAGACTGGATGTTTAAATCCTTCGTGAACAGCTTGTGAGCACAACAAAACATATTTCTGGCTGACCTTTGCTTGTGCAGTCTGTGTTGAGGCACAGTGAGATGTTTGGGTTTTTGTGGCTTGCAGGAGACTTGAAGGTTTGACTCAATACACTGATTTGTCTGGCAGTATTTGCTTTTTGAAGTCTTGTCATGAGAAATGTCCATATTCTTCACAGATCCCTGTGGGGATGTCATTGATTGTCACATTTAATAGACGTGTCACCGCTGTGTCACCTGGTCAGGCAGTCCTGGCACTCCTGCTGTGACAGAGGGCTGAGAATGTGAAACTCATCTCTGTGACTGTGCCAGACTGGGTGTCACCTGGGAAAACATTCCCTTGGGGGGAGATGGATGAGGAGATTTCTGCTCATCTCCAGTTTGATGCAGAGAAAACCAGGGGTGTGTTTGCTGGGATAATTTGGTCATGGCGAAGTGTGGATAGGGCACTCCTTGAGTTGCTCCACCTGATACTTTTTCCTGGGCAATTTTTTTTCCAAGGATTTACTTCTCTGGCCAATTATAAATCATATTTGTTAACGTGTGTGCCTTGTTTTGTTTTCTAGCCATCGTTGGAGGCCCCTTGGAAAACCAGTACAGGCTGAAGCAGTTCCACTTCCACTGGGGAGCTATCAACGACTGGGGCTCAGAGCACACAGTTGACAGTAAATTTTACCCAGCAGAGGTATGAGATGAAGTCCTGAACAGTGCAGATACTTGTCTCAGGTGTGTCTGTGAAAACTCCCAAACTGAGGAATTGCAGTTTTTTTGGAAGTGCTGCAGCTCATCTGCTGTTTTATTCCATAAAAATTCATCTTCACTGTGTTTTCTGGAGAGGAACAGCCTGAAAACTGGACATTGGCCCCATTACTGAAAGTTAAAAATCACTTTGTTTATTGTTACTAAATCTTTCAGAGAAACGAATCTTATACTAAATATTCTTAAAAAAAATCACTTCCTTTTCTGTTTTCAACTGTTGAACTGTTACTAAAATAGCAAAACTTGGATGCTTAAGTAACTACTAAGGAAGAAAACGTCAATAGAAAGGATGAAGTCAGTGAAAATGTGAAATTGTGACAGCTTTGACCACAGCTCTTTGCCAAAGGAGAAGAATTTGTCAAGTGATGATGGGTTATTTTTGAGGGGAGTTTCATGGTGGTGCTGCCAGCTTGGCAGGATCCTCATTAACAGGGAGGGATTAACTAACTGGGATTAGGTTTTTGGGCTGGAGTGTTTATTCATCACACAAACCCCCTCAATGTCCTGGCTGTCAGCAGTGCAGAGGAAGATTGTTCTGTGCAGGAGGATGTTCCTCAGGAGGACAGGCTGCTCTGCTCCTCCTGGGAAGAGAGGAGAGAGATGGAAGACTGAGCTTTGTGCCTTAGACCAGCATTCCCCCAGACTAAATCCCTCTTACAGATGGGAAATTCTGTGGCTCCTAACTATTGCTTAAAGTGAAAGATAAAAAAGGAAGGGCAGGACCATTATTTACCCAGAGCATTTTCCCCTCGTTTCTGTGGTTTCTGAGGTTTCTGCAGTGCCTCACCGTGGCAAGGAGCAAATGCAGCCAGGATCAGAGGTCAGGTGTGGGGTCTGTGCTCTGGGCAGGGCTTCACTTCCCCCTCATTCCTCTTGCAGCTGCATTTGGTGCACTGGAATGCTGTGGAGTACCCGAGTTTTGAGGAAGCTGTGATGGAAGGGAATGGCCTGGCTGTCATTGGAGTGTTCTTAAAGGTAATTTTGTTCTGTGGGACCATCTCTAATGGGGCCCTTCTGTTTGCACAAATTTAGGGCAGTTAAGGGAAGGCTGAGAGGGATTTATCAATCCAGATGAATGTTTCCCAGGGGTGTCACAGGATGGTGCCAGGCTCTGTGCAATGGTGCCAGTGACAGGATGAGGAGCAATGGCCAGAAACTACAAAAAGTTTCCCCTCAATATGAAGAACTTTATGCTGAGGGTGGAACAGCTGCCCTGGGAGGACATGGGATCTCCCTGGAATGTCTGGAGACATTCCAAACCCACCTGGATGTGTTCCTCCAGACGCCCCTGCCTTGGGCTGGATGATCTCCAGAGCTCCCTTCCAGCCCTAAATATTCTGTGATTGTTGTTGTAAAAAAAAAAACAAAAAAAAACTGAGGCTGATAAGTAGAACTGATTGATTATTGATCAGTTTATTGATTCTCCAACCCCTCTTTGTGCCTGCAGCTGGGAGCTCGGCACGAAGGGCTGCAGACCCTGGTGGACGCCCTGCCAGCAGTCAGACACAAGGTCAGTGCCCTGAGGGGTCCCACCCATTGTCACCCAGCAGAAAGGACACTTGGAGAGCCACAAAACACTGAGAAAAGCTTTCTTCCTTAAATTTTACCGGGTGGGGGGATGATTGACACCTTGGAAGTGGGAAGGGAAGCTGATTTTTCTGGAGGAATTGGATACTTCAAGCTTTCCAAACCTCTTGAAGAAATGCTGCCCTTGAGATTGTTTCCCCTTACAAGGACGTGCTTGAAGTGAGTGTTTATTTACTGTGGGATTAAGGCTTTTTGATTGCTGTCTGATCTTTGAGGAGGTTATTTGCTTTTTTTATAAACACTGAACTTTCTGCTGGGGGAATGGGATCGTTCCTGGCAGACTGCTGCCAGGAGAGGGAGTGCTGAGTCTCTGGCAGAAGCAGTTCCTCCTTCCCTTCTGAAAGTACATGTGGAAAACCACATCTGACCTCTTCAGCTTCTGCTCACATCCACCTGAAGTCGCTGTGCCACTGCTTCTCACAGGAAGGAGTTTTTAAAATCCAAATGAAACAAGTTTTTTTATCAGAGCAGTGACAACTCTGCCGGATAAACATGTCAGTTCAGTGCCAGAAAACCTCCCTAAATCTGAATACACATCTATTGTGACAATGTAATAATAGACAGCATGTGCATTTAAAAATAAACTAAGCCAAGATCCCCCAGTATATCCTGGAAATCCCTCTGGAGCAGTGTTTGTGTGGGAAAATCCTGGGTTTTGGAGCTCCTACATTCTGTCTGATATCCCACTTGTGGGATGGAACATTCTGGAGATGGGAATATTTGATTTAAATAAAACTTCAGTCCTCTCCCTGCTGCCTGAAATCACGTGGTGAAAGGTAAAACACTTGTTGTGTGCAGCCTTTTAAGGATCTGGCACAGCTGCCTGAACTTATTCCACCACTTATTCCCTTTTCCCTGCTTGCATCCAGCTCCCCCAGAGCCTTGAGCCATTGATCCTTCTCACTCCTTGTTTCTCCTGCACTGAATTCCTAATGCCTTGTGGGGACAGCAGAAATATTTCCATTTTGGCTGCTCAGCAGTTGCCCCTTACACCCCAAACCCAATTTTATACAAATTAGTGGGATTTCAAATTATTACATTGTTAATATTCCCGACACCTCATTTCCCATAACAGAGTTTTTAACCTCAAGATCTTTTTCGACTTCCTGTCGCTTTCTTTCTCAGAAGACCCTCCTTACAGATGTTTTTTTGGTGCTGTTTAGGACACTGTGATCGAGTTTGATGACTTTGATCCCTCCTGCCTGATCCCTTCCTGCCCCGATTACTGGACCTACGCGGGCTCCTTGACCACTCCCCCCCTCACTGAGTCCGTCACGTGGATCATTAAGAAGAGGCCGATCGAGGTGGACGAGGATCAGGTAAATCTCAGTTCTCCTTTCAGATCACACCTCTTGCTGCCACAGAGATGCTCAGAGCCAGTTGTTTACCAGTGATTCTCTGGGAAAACACAAAAATTCCTTTGTGTTTGCCCGGAGATCTGTGAGTGTCTCAACCCAGGATCTGGGGAGGAATCCTGGCGTTAACAGCCACTAATCCTGAAAGACCTGAGACCTCTCCCAAGGTGTTTTTCCAGCTTTGTTTGACTTTTCCATCCATTCTCAAGAGTTTTACCTTGATCTGTGATGCACAATTCTGGAAGCTGCCCCTTGAAAACTTGGAGGGTTTTAAGAACTTATTGGAATTTTCATCATTTTGCTCTCCTTAGCATGATGCAGGGAAGGAGGGAAGGGAAAGGAAAGGGAAGATTTGTGAGATGGAGATTGTTACCAGAGAACTGCAGGCATAGTGTGGCATTCTTTTAAATTGAGATTTTTCTCATTTTTTTTTTCTTTCTTTCTTGGCTCTTTAGTCTCATAGCAGTGACTTACCATAGGAATGGCCTTGTGAGCGTTAAAAGTTGATTTGGTGCTTTATTTTAATCCCAGTTATAAACCAGAGAGAACAACTTGGGGATTGTTGGGGTTCCCTCTTTTCTGGGTGCCAGGGAGGCTGTAAAAGGAGGTTGGATGAAGTATTTCAGTGGAAATAGCTCTTTTAGGTGTGCCACATTTGGGATTTAATTTCCCTAAGGACGGCAGATGGCTGATGATTCTTCCATGCTGGTGTGGATAATGGGACAACCTTTACCAGCAGGTGACAAAGATGTGGGTGCCAAAAGGACTGTGGGTCCCTCAGAACACAAACACAGCACTACCTTCAATTTTACCTTCCCAGAATCAACTCTTTGTCTTTTGCCATGAGTTCCCAAAGTAGGGAAATCCTGGGCAGTGACTGGAGTGGCCATTTGTGTTTCCCTCAATACACAAACCTTCGATTTTACTTTCCAAGAACAAACTCCTGTCTTTTGCCAAGGATTCCCAAAGTGGGGGGTTCCTGGGCAGTGACCGGAGTGGCCATTTGTGGGTCCCTCAATACACAAACAGAGCAATACCTTCAGTTTTACTTTCCAAGAACAAACTCCTGTCTTTTGCCATGAATTCCCAAACTGGGGAAATCCTGGGCAGTGACTGGAGTGGCCATTTGTGTTTCCTTCAACACACAAACCTTCAATTTCACTTTCCAAGAACAAACTCCTGTCCTTTGCCATGAATTCCCGAAGTAGGGGGTTCCTGGGCAGTGACTGGAGCGGCCGTTTGTGTTTCCCTCCATACACAAACCTTCAATTTCACTTTCCAAGAGCAAACTCCTGTCCTTTGCCATGAATTCCCAAACTGGGGGGTTCCTGGGCAGTGACTGGAGCGGCGGTTTGTGGTTCCCAGCTGGAGGCCTTCCGGACGCTGCTGTTCACGTCGGACGGGGAGGAGGAGAGGAGGATGGTGGACAACTTCCGCCCGCTGCAGCCGCTGATGAACCGCACGGTGCGCTCGTCCTTCCGCCCCCAGCTCAGCCCCCAGCTCAGCCCCTAGCTGCCCCAGAGCCCTCAGCATTCCTCACGGGTTTTTCCATGCCCTTTCCTTGCCAGGCCTCCTTGGCCCTCACTAAAGGAGCTTTTTTAGGGTTTTTTTTTTTTTTAAGAAGTGAATGATATTAACCCGTAACAAATTGACTTGTTCCGAGGCAGGGGGCAAGAAGGAGTTATTGAGGTGGTTAAACATAAGGATGGGGGAGCTCGTTCCCTGCTCCTTGTCTGAATCGTTCTGTGTTCCTTCAAGTGCTCTTTCAGTGCCTTGCATGAATTAATGATCCTGGGTGAAAGTTGTTAAGAAGGAGGAAGTGGGAAGAAAAGGAAAATATCAGTGCTGATCATGTCCTTTTGGGGAATTGTTTGATGTCTGGGAGGGGAACTAGCTTGTCTCAGAGACATTTTTACCTTCTTCCTCTTTCCTTGGATGAGGAGAAGGACAAAAGTGACTTCCAGGATCTCTTTCCATTCTGTTGGCTGCACATTCCACGTTTGATGTGTGTGCCCCAGAATGCCCTCTGTAACTACACCAGGAGCCAGAAGGCTTTTTCTAAAACCTTTTAACAAGTGTAGAAGCTTTTGGCTTAGGCAGCTTTTGCTTTCCTGTGTTAATAATATATCAGGAGAAGGGAGGAGAACTCACCAGTATCTCAAGACTGGCAAGAGCAGCAAATTAGGTGAAAATGTCCAATTGATCCCAGGAAACTGATCACATCAAAGGAAAGCAAGATAAGATAAACCCAGCTGACCCTCCCAGTGGGATTAGGGGGGGAAAAAAACCCAAACCAGTTCTTCAAACCTGTGCTAGGACAGTGTGGACCAAACACAGCAAGGGCTTGTATTTCAGTAACTCACAGAGCACCAGTGCTCTCTGCACAGCTTTGCCTTGAGATGTATTTTCCTATAAAAACACTTCCCCAGCTTCAGGCCCAGTGGGGACCTGATTGTTTTTATTGCACCTTATGGTAACGAGGACCAGAGAGGGTTGGAATTGATTTGTGGACCAAGCAGAGCTGCTGTGTGAGCTGCCAGCCTTTCCCAAGGATCCTCTCACATCCTGCTAACCCTCATTTTCTCTCAGGCACCTTTCTCTCTGGCCTTTCATGTTCTCCTGCATATAACAGATTAAATTCATGCACCATGTTTCTGACGGGGAGCAGCTCTGTCTGTGAACTCGCTGTGTCATCCCCATGGGTTGTGTTTGAGGAGCCTTTTGAGGAATCTTTCCTCCCTCTCTCTGATTCCTGGTGGGATTCAGTGAAGCCATGGCCTGGCTTGGCAATGCTAAATCCAGACCTTTCCAATTGATACTTGGGTTTTTTTTTTTCAAGTCCAAGTGTTCTGTTTCAAAGCACCTTAACACTTCTCAGTGTGACCCTGATGACTTTAGGGGTTTGAGATAATCTTGTTGGGCCAGTCGAGTGCCCAGATCCTGCCTTTCCTTCCTCAGTAGCTCTACCTCAGGCTGTTGTTCTGGTGCCACAGCTGTGCCTTTGTCCCCTGCAATGTGGCCACTTCAGCTGGAGTGACTGTGGGTGCTGAAAGGAAGGAGATCTCCTCCTGTCCTGCTGTGGGATGTTTTTCCTGTCAGGAATTCAGTGTGGCAGTGGAGCTCTTTGGTTTCACCACTACCCCCAAGCCCTCCCTGCCTGGGGGAACATTTCCCTCCTGGTTGTGCCATCTCCCTTTGGATGGGGCTGGGATTATCCTGGGATGGTGGAAGGTGTCCCTGCTGTGCCAGGGGTGGCACTGGATGAGCTTTAAGGTCCTTTCCCACCCAAATCATTCCAGGATTTCCTGATTCCATGATCTCAGTTGAACTCTGCAGGCTTTGCCATCCTCACACAGATTTTTAGCTGCAAAACCACATCAGTGATGATTTTGGTGGAGAATGATACATTCCAAAATAAAGCTGGGAAGGAATAGCTGCACTTCAGGGAACAGGAAAAGAATTCTTTTACTTTTTGCCTGAATTTATATAATATTTATCATCCAGTCATTAAGTCTGAGGTATTTATTCAGTGCTGTTCTTGCAGACACTTTTCTCTTTTCTGAGGACCCTCAGAATTTTCTACTCAGCTCAGATATTTTGTGCTCATTAATAGAAAAAAAAATTGTAATACAAAGCCTTAATGTTGCCTTTTATTTAAAACCAGAGCTGCCTCAGCAGCACTGGGCTGTAGGTGCATCAACCTCCTTATCATTTATCAATGGATCTTTTAAAAAGCTTTTGTAATTGCCCAGTTTTAAAATTGCTTTTGTGATTCCCACTGAGTTTTTGGATTTCTCTGATCCACTGAGAAGAATCACCAGTTGATCCAGCTTTCCCAAATCCAGATTATTTTAGGGAACTGCCAGGGTGTAAATGTTTCACTTCAGCTGCTTGGGAACTCTGTGGCAGCCTCACACCCACTGAGTTCTCTCCGTGCTTTGCTCCACTCAATCAGCTTTTCCTCCTGGATGTGGAAATCCCTTTTGACCCAGCCTGCATTCATCAGGGGGAATGTGGGATACTCCCTTCCCAGTGATCCAGTTAAAGTTCTCACAGAGATTTACTTTGTTCCAGTATTGCCATGGAAGCTTTGGTAGAGAATAGTGAATTACCCAGTGATGCAGTTAAGCTGTGTCCATATTTCCATCAAATCACACCTATTTTTACTGACAGAAAAGGAAGAAATTCCAATTTCAGCACTGATCACTTCAAATATCTGGAAACAGGGTTAATGTAGATAAAAAAATAACTTTACTGTGCTGCAAAAAAGAATTTTTACAGGGGTTTTACATTTATTTTGCTGTTTCTTGAGTCCTGCATTTATGTGTAGTGTTTTAGCATCTCCTTAAGGCAGGCAGGAGCTGAGCTGCAGGGCAGATTGTTGGAATTAATCTGGAAATGAACACATTGGGGGGATTTTTTTGTTTGCTTTGGGGTTTTTTTATCAGTTTTAACTTTTCTATTGCAATGATTTTATTGACCTCGTGAATGTAAACTTCAGGAAAAGAATCGTGTTCAGAAGTGGAGATGGGATAGAACTCCTGTGCCTTATTCTCTCTGTTCTGTGTGGAAAGATGATTTGATTGTTAGGTTAGAGCTGATGTTTGTGATGATTTTGCACAATCAAGTTCAAAAGGAATCTTTGGGCTCTTTTGGGTGCCCCAATACGAAAGGGTCAAAGCACATATTTGTATTTTCCTTGCATAAAAGTCACTTTATTACTCAATTCTGCCCTGGGAGGGATTCCTGGGGCAGCAAGTGCCAGGAATTAAAGTCTGTCACAGGAATAATTCTGGGACAACTCCCTGCAAAGGGAGGAGAAGGTTTGGAGCAGACCTGTGTGGGTGCTGCTCTGATTCCAGCTGCCTGTCAGGATTTCTCTAAAATGCTGCTCTCACCTTGTCCTGGGTGACTCCACAGTTGGGACAACTTCCTCTGCTGTTGGGATGTCTGAACCCTGTTCCTGCATTCCAGAACTTTCACTCTTCAGGTGTTCCTGACCACTTCCCTGCTGCCTTTTCTGTCAGGAATGACAGGAGGGTCTCCCCTGCTTTTGGAAGCTCCAGAACTGGAGTTTGATCTCCACAGGGTTTTAGAGGACTGGAATTCTGCTTTGGATGAAGGGTCCCCTCATGCCTTCATTTGGGATGGTTTAACTTGTATTTCCTGCCACATCTTGGCTTTTTTTTTTTTTTTGTCCTTTGTGCATCTCGTTTTTGTGGCCTTTGTGACATTGTGTATTTAATGGGTGTTACCTGCCTGGTCGTAACTGACTGAAATCACTGTCTGCAGACAACACCTGCAACAGGGGATGCTTTATGTTTTCCTGGGATACAGGCCCTTCCCCAAAGCCTTGCCCTGATGTATAGAACCCTCCAGCTGCTGCATTTTACACTGTTACATTAGTGTGCAACTACAATAAAGGAATAGAGAAACCCATGCCTCTATCTCGTTGTGTAATTGAGCTTTGTAAGTTAAAAAAGATCAGATTTCCTGTCCAAAAAAAAAAAAAAAAAATTAGAATTCTTCTTTGGGAATGGCCCAGTTCATTAGGGGCAGAGTCTGATCAGCTGTCAGATGTTCTGTGATACTTCCAAGCTCTGAAAGGCTCTGCTGGGCTGTGTCAGAATGAAAGCACAATGAGCTCTCTGTGCTGCTCAAGGGGATCTCATGATTGATCACGTCCAGCCAGATGCCACAGGCCATCTCCAGCAGCATTCCAGGGCTTCAGGATCCTTCCTGAGCTCCTTCCCTGGCCACTGCCCCTTCAGCTGGACCTGTCAGCTGAGCTCCTTCCTCTGTCCTGCCCCTGACCTTGGTAAAACTGAGCCTGGAGCTGTGTGCTGTGACTCAGCTGGTGCTTGGGGCTACAAAAAATGCTGTCAAATGACCCTAAAAACCCCCTTTAAATAAATGAAATTACTGATACCAATTAACAGTTGATCTGAGGGAGTGGGTTTAGATGGGATATTGGGAAGGAATCGATCCCTGTGAGGGTGGGAGGCCCTGACTCAGGTTGCCCAGAGAAGCTGTGGCTGCCCCTTGATCCCTGTCCAAGGCCAGGCTGGATGGGGCTTGGAGCAGCCTGGGACAGTGGAAGGTGTCAGGGCTGGAACTGGATGAGCTTTAATGTCCCTTCATCCCAAACATCCCAGGATTCTCTAAACATTGGGTGAAATAAGTGTTCATTTCTCTGCCTCACAGCTGAGCCACCCTTGGAGTCCAGCTGTCACACAGGTTTTTTAGCTGGATTAATCCAAAGAAATTTTCTTTTGATAGGAAAACCAGAGGTTCCATTCCTGGTTAAGGAATCCCCCTAAAATAATTGTAGGTGATGTTTCTAGGAGGTTCCCCAGCTGTGCTGGTGGGTGGGCAGCCCATTTTCTTCTGGAGGAAGAAAATCTCTGCCCTGGGTTAGGACTGAGGCCAGCTCTGCTCCTGTGACCATTTAATGGTTCTAGAAGCTGCCACCACTTCCATTTACCCAGGGAAAGCGGCTCTGAGCTCTTTTATCAGCACAGCTGAGGTGTTTGCTGAGGAAATGGAGGATCTGCTGCCAGCAAGGGTGCCTGGATCCAGGCAGCTTTTCCAAAGACCTGCTTCAAAACATCTCCTCACAAATGGTCCATCTGCTCCCGCTCCTGCTCCTTGTTTGTCCTCCTGACAAATCCTTCCTTCCCTCCTCCTTTTTGATGTGCCAAACTCTGAGTGTTAGCACATGGAGAGCTGATGGGATAATCAAATAGTCTTCAAAGATCCTGCGGAATAACTTGGGGGCCTGAGGAGAGCTAATGCTCGCGGCCAGGCTGATAACAACACTCGGCATTTGCCGAGTGCTTTGAAGATATGGAGCGCTCTGGGAACACGCCCCAGTGCCAGGCCGCTGTTTTCTCAGGAATACAAATGGAAAAACAGTTGCAGAATGAACTCCCGTGGGTTAATTTGCAAGAGAGACAGGCTTGGAACAGGGCAGTTCAGTGGCTGCTGCTCCGGGGCCTCTGGAGCTTGGAATTTCCAGGTTCTCAGCAGGAAGAAATTCCCTTTTGGAAGAATTAGAACAGGATAACTCTGTCCCGTTCTTGAGAGAGCTCATGGAAATGTCTGTGTGGGTTCGTCAGGTGTCAAATGCCCATGGTGGGTTCTTGGGGTCAGGAATTGGATTTGATCCCTGTGGGTCCCGTCCAGCTCAGGAGATCCTGGTTCTAGGTCATGAGGAACTTGGCCTGGAGAAGTAAATCCTCGATAGATAATTTTATTCCCCCAAATACATAACTGTGTTTGAAAACTCATCTGAAAACACCTGAAGTGAATACTTAATTTCAATCCCAATCCTGTCTGCTGGATCCTGATGTAGCAAGGCTGACCCAGGGATAATCCCAGATGTTGTAACTATCTGGTTCTTTTCCTGATTTCGTGGTCCTGGGATGAATCATGAAATGCAGTGACAAAAATGGCCTGGTAATGGTGAACTAGTAAAGTAAAAAAAAAAGGCTTTGGGGGTTACAGAAAACCTTAATGATAAATGTTTTGTTGTTTATTTTTAATTAATTGCCAGAGTCTTTTCAGTCCCTTCAGGATCCCATTTCTCCTTGAAAACTGGAGGAACGTGCTTAATTAGTGCCAAGGTAATTCCTGTCTTTGCTCTCTTCCAGAACTTGGATGTTTACCTAAAGCCAGCAGCAGATTTCTGAGCCCCTGAAGCAGCCACTAGATGTCAGGTTTGGATTAGTGCTCCAAGGATCGGGCGGGTTGGGATTCTGGAACGGCTGGAAACGGTCATGATGGACATGAAATGTAACTGGCATTACTGTGTCCTTTCCCCCCTAGAATGTCGATCCCACGTTCCCCTGGCGTTCTCTCGGAGAAAACCTTGCAGCCCCCTCGTGCCTGTGTGATCCGTGCCCAGAGGCTGCCGCAGGAGGGTGAAGCAGCCGTGGGCTCTGGAGCTTTGGGCACCGCTCCTGGTGTGGCAGCGCTGGCTCCTCACAGGTACCACCCTCAGAGGGGATGTTTGCCATCAGAGCTTCCAGGCTGGAGCCTCTGGGCTCCTCTCCTCCCACCAGGGCAAGAGGGAACCTGATTTTGCTGGAGGATTGGCTCCTCGGGCATTATTGTAGCATCCAAACGGATGTGAGGCAGGCGTTGCCCTTTTTTTGCCTGCACGACTACCAGATGGGTGAATTTGAATTATTTCATATTTTCGTCTTACAAACAGCATTTTCGGTGACTTTGCCATCTGTCAGAACTGAGACTGGTGAATCATTTCTTTTTCAGCCAAGCCCTTTTGGCCATTTTGGTTCCTGACGGGAGGGGCCGGTTCCCGCAGCGCCCCTGCAGAGGTGCAGGTGATGCAGCGCCGGGGCCTCGCCCTGCGCTTGTCAATCGGGACGGGAAAACACGGCCGGATGGGGCTGGGGGGGAACTGGGAGAGGCGGCTTTGGCCGTGCACAGGGATCCCTTCTCCTTTACGGGAACACACAGAACGCAGCGCCCACGCAGGGAGGAGGAGGAGGAGGGCTGCGAACACCCAGCTGAGCCGGGGCAGGGCTGGCGGGTGGCACTCGGCTCCTTCTGTCCCGTTTTGGGGCTCGGGGGCAGTTGGAGGTGCCCGAGCTCGGAGCGTTGCGGGGCCCAGCCCAACGCTGCGGCATCCCCCTCTAGCGCTCCCCTCCTTCTCTTACTCCTCCTCTCCGGGAGCGTAGCCCGGCCCACCGGCCCCGGAACAAAACGCGGCCGAAGGTGGCGCGGCCGCGGCGCTCCTGCCGCCGGTCTTGCCGCTCTCCACCATGTCTGCCAGCGGCGGCAGCTCGCCCCGCAACACCCTGAAAAAGCGGAGCCCGGCCGCCTCGGCCGCCTCGCTGGCGCAGGAGGATGAGAAGCAGGCGATGGAGAAGATGCTGGAAGGGGCGCAGGAGAACGGCTGTGCCCGCTCGCCGTCTCCCTGCGGCTCGGCGGAGGGGGTGACCCTGCAGCGGAACATCACCCTGCTGAACGGCGTGGCCATCATCGTGGGCACCATCATCGGCTCCGGCATCTTCGTCACCCCCACGGGCGTGCTGCGGGAGGCCGGCTCGCCGGGGCTGTCGCTCGTGGTCTGGGCCGTGTGCGGAGCCTTCTCCATCGTGGGCGCGCTTTGCTACGCCGAGCTCGGCACCACCATCACCAAGTCCGGCGGGGACTACGCCTACATGCTGGAGGTGTACGGCTCCCTGCCCGCCTTCCTCAAGCTCTGGATAGAGCTGCTCATCATCCGGCCCTCCTCGCAGTACATCGTGGCCCTGGTGTTCGCCACTTACCTGCTGAAGCCCATCTTCCCCACCTGCCCCGTGCCCGACACGGCCGCCAAGCTGGTGGCCTGTCTGTGTGTCCGTAAGTAGCGTCCTGTGGCTCGCAGCTGACACACGGGAGGGCTCGGTGGGATTTTGGGGAGGGTTTCCCCTCTGGGAAGGTGGGGAGGCCCTGGCACAGGGTGCTCGGAGAAGCTGTGGCTGCCCCTGGATCCCTGCGAGTGTCCAGCTTGGAGCATCCTGGTCTGTTGGACCAGGGACGGGATGAGATTTAAATTCCCTTCCTACCCAAGTCACTCCATGATTCCACGACCCTCTGCAGCTCCCCGCTGTCTCACTCCACGTGGTTCTTACTCACCATCACCTTCCCCAAAATACCTGCACCATCTCTCCTGTGCCACGCTGGCTGCATCCTGGGGGATTTTTTTTTTTTTTGGCTACTTTGTATAGCCACAGCAGAAAATGTGGCCCCACCCGTAAGAAATTGGGCACAAAATCCCCCCAAATGCCAGCTGTGGGCTAGTGAACCTCTCTGATTCCCGAGCAGCGTGCAATAAATGCAGCGTGCGTTTTTACCTGGGAGCTGGAATAGGATTTCTTGTGCTCTCCCACAGGATGTGCCCGGGCAGGGTAAAATCCCCTTGTCCCCAAGCTCTGCCGGGCACGGATGGACGTTGATGTGCGGGTTCGGGTGAAGATAAGAATTATCTGTCAGCAGCAGCGGCTGCTGAACACGCCCCTGAGCTGCTTTCAGCACCAGATGTGAGAGGAGATGTTTCCCGGCCCTGTGTGCGCTGACACCGTGCTCAAAACCTGGCTTTGTGGGGTTTCTTTTTGGCAGCAGACATTCTGTCTGTGGGGCGGTGCCCTGCACAGAAGTTCAGTCCCGGTGGGGTGAATTTGGGGCCGGTGATGCCAACCTGGGCACACAGATTCTCCTGATGCACTTTTTGTCACCTCTCTGCTCTTCTGGGGGCTGCAGTTTCACCGTTCAAATCCTATTTTCTGTTCCTTTGGTGGCTGCAAAGCCACCCCATCCCAATTCCCAACCCTTTAAATCCAGGACTATGTCCTGCCTCTTCCCTCCTCGTTTCCCATTCAATCACTTCTGCTCCACTGGAATTTTATGCCTTTATACCATTTTTTTGAGGTCTTTATAAATCATTATTTCTCCACTGTACAAACTCACAGGCAGGTGATCTCTGTGTTTTTTGCATTTTGGGTGAGGAGGAGGAAGCTGCTCATTGGTGCTGCCCTTTCCCGGGGGATTATGTGGGATTCCTTTCCCCCTCCGAGGATCTCAGGCATCCCAAAGCTGCAGCCCGGGGTCGTTATGGGAAGATATATTGTCTGGAAATGTCTCCTGACCAACCTGACCCGGGCTTTGGGAGGTAAATTATAGGGCTAATTATAGGATTGATAACAGGCAGGGCAGTGGGGTGTGCTCTCTTCAGGCAACACTGAAACTCCTCAGTCCCTGGCTGAAATTTTAGGAATATAAGGGTAAACTAGGAAGGCACGTGGGTTTCCATCCAAGTTTTTTACAGCTCAGAGGACATTTATGAGGGAAATTTAATCATTTAACTCAGAAAGCTGTAAAGTGGTCAGGGAATAGCCCTGCTGATGGGTGTCCTGCCTTTGGGAAATCTGATTTTTGAGCTTTGCTGCCAGCCTGCTCTGTGGTTTCCTCAGGGACACACAGGAGAGGGGCAGGGGTGCACGTGGCACTTGTGTTCTTTGCTGGAAACACGAGGAATTAGGGGATAATTTAAGCTTTTCTTGCTGCCTTTAGGGCAAAGTTTTGTTGTGCAAGCACAGACTGGAGCTGGCAAAGCCTTTGAGAACGTGTTTCTAACCAAAAGTGACTTTTCATCCTCAGGATCATTCCCAAAAGAGGTTCTCTGTTCCCATTTTACTGACCCGAGCCCAGTGCAGGGTTAAACAGCCCTGCCCATGTGGGATCTGTTCACAGCTGGGGGATCTGCAGCACGAAACTCCTTGAAGCCAGCTCTCATTCTCCCCTCCAAGAAAAGTCTCCAGCCTTCCTTTGGTAGCAATTAGGATTTCCCTGAGGCAGAATTTGTTCCTGAACCTTTATCCTGGAACGCCAAGGGGAAGGGTTTGGAGTTCTCCAAATCTGCATCATCCCCCATGTGTTTCTCCTTTAAAAACTCTGCTTTCCCCTTGCTCTGCTGGCTCTTGGTTTGTTTATGCTCTGGGTTAAATGTGGGGTTGCCTCCTTTGCTCCAAGAGCTTTGTTCAGCAAGGCAGATTTCTGGAACTTCGATTTCTGGAACTTTGATTTCAGGAACTTTGATTTTTGGAATCAGCTTTTCATCTCCCCCCACCCTGCCCCAGTGCCAAAACCACACCGTGACCCAGGAACAATAAATGAAGGAAATCTGCTCCAAAGGGCACAGGGAGCCACACAACACTCGTGGGGACTCACAAACAGCTTTGTTCAAACAGCAACTGCCCACAGAGAGACTTTTTTATTCTTTTCAAAAGCTCTAGAGTAGAAAAAAATGACCTATTTGTGCATAGGCTGTAGCACATACATGAATGAGTTACCTCAGAATGTGGGAGAGCAGCTTGGGAAGCAGCAGAGGAATTTGGGACCTGGGGCTGGAGTGCAGTAGCCAAAACCCAGCCTTGCAGAACAGTCCCAGCTCTATTCCTTGCAAAGCTTGGATCTCCACTCAAAATGCACTTGGCTGCACGGCTGGTGGGAAGAGGAGGAATAACTGAAGTTGTTTCCACTTTGCTGCTGTTGAACAGTGGAATAAATCGTGTGTTGGTCAGTATTTGCCGCCGTGAGCTTCAGAGAGTGAATTAATGCATTAAGTGGATCTAAATCACGGGGTTGAGTGAAAGGAAAAAAAAATGGTTGGGAGAGGGGATTTTTGTTCCCCTGGAAGGTGCTGAGGAAAACCAAGTGGGTGGTGAGGAGAATTTACCTGCTAATGTGCATTTAGTGCCCTGAAGATTGTGATCTACACAATCAGAAAAGAAAAGCAGGGCTTCTTTCATGGCCTGTGGTGTTTGCCAGATCAAAGCGGGGCATCCACTCCAGGGAAGTGTTCCTGGAGCAGGAGGGGTCAGGCTCTTCATCCTTAGCCTGGCTCCTTTCACGTTCCCCAAAAATTCAGCTGAAGACTTTGCAGGCTGCGGGTTATTGCAGATTCAGAAACTTGAGCATCACTTTTATCTGTGAGGTTGGATGGTTGATGCTTTCAGACTGAGAACACAAAATCCATCCGAGAGTTTGGTACCCAAAAACTGAAAGTTCAGGGAACAGAGTTTGTGCATTGGTGTGAAAACCCAGGAATAATTGGAATTCTCTGCCTTCTGAGCTCATCTAAACCAGTCTTACCCCTTCTGTAGTGGGTGGAGGGGCAGTTATTAGGTCCTGAATTTACATATTTGATGATCCACATTACACTGTCAATACTGGACATGGCAAAGGATTAAACCTTGGATCCTGTGCTCAGTCTCAGGTTTTCTTTCCATCCTGCTGCCACTTGAGTGAACATCTCTTCAATCCAAACTGATACATCCTGACAAAAACCACTAAAAATCACCAGTGCACACCCTGTGTGTTCCAGGGGGGGCCTCAGGGATGGAAAGTGTTAAATTGATTTATTAAAGCTGCCCTGGATATTCCTCATTTCCCGCTGTTCATTTGCAGATTTCCTGCCTGCACAGAGGCACCTTCCCAGGTTTGGCTTGTGGTGCAGTGAATGAATTCCCTGTGGATCAGGGAGACAGGGAATGAAGCTGCTCCCAGCCCTGAGCTGGTTCTTGATGTTCCACAAGTGCCTGAGCTGTTCATCCCACACATCCTCACACCCTGAGTGCCACACGCAGCTTCCTCTAGAATTCCCTCATTTCCTGACAGCTAAAACCTGCTGCACAGTGGAAAACTGGGATTGGATAATCCTCGTGGATCCTTTCCAGCTCAGGATATTCCGCTGTTAGAATTTTCTTCTTGCTCTTCAGTGTCAGATCAGCAGGGTGACAGTTTGCTTCTGAATTCGTGGCTCCCTTGTTAATTAGATATGCAAATCTGGCACTAATCACCCCAGCACAGCAATATCAAAGCCAGGGGATTTTATTCTTCAACATTCATCTAAACTTCCTTCATCGCTTTTGAACTCTGCTGTTGGGTGCTCCTTCTGCAGGGGTGGAATTCCAGGGAATGCTGATGATTTCCTCATCTGTTTCCTTCATTTAGAGCAGCCAGAGAGGGAGAGGATGAGCAGAAGCTGAGGCAGGTCTGAGAGAATTTGTCCTGTGGAGGAACCTGAACACTCCTGAGAGGAACCTGGCAGTCAGGGCAGGAGCAGGAATCCAAGGTTGGCTGGAAGGGAATATCCCGTGTCAGCCTTCCCCCCAGAAATCACATCCTCTGTGGGGAGCAGAGATGTCTTTATTTGACATCAGGGTTTTCCTTCCAGCCTGCCAAGCTCAGCTCTTTGTCCAGGTGTGTGGATTTTCACCTCAGCAGCCATTAACTGGTGAAAAGCAAACACGAAACACACCCAGGGCCTGTCTGCCTGACGTGGGTTCATTGCTGCTTTTAATTAATCAGCCACGACAAGCTGGGTGTGAAGCTTTGAAGGTTTATTTTTTTTTTTCTCCTCCACAAAGGTGGATTAAGGGGCTAAAGCTCCATCAGCAAATTGCCCTCGTTGGAGTGGAGTGGAAGGAAGGGGGTCTGTGGAATCCCTGCTGCAAAGCTGAGGTTGCTTTTTTTAATCTGTGTTTAATTAGAGCAGCATTAATGAAAACGGGCTCTGACACTTGCAGGATTCTCCAGAAGTCAGTGAGAGCTTGGAGGGCTCTTGAAGCACACAGGGAGCAGCCAGTGCCATTCCAGCACCCCTCTCCTGGCTCTCACAACAATTATCCCATTAAATGTTCCTGTGTTTGGATGATTTATGTTATCACTGAGCTCATGCAGAGTCTTTCTCCCCCAGCATGAAGGAATTGGGAAGGTTTTTGTGGAAAAAGCCCTCCAGGGTGAGCCTCATTCACAGCAGCATCACTTGTTTGGAGTATTCCAAGAGTTTCATAGTCCCAGGGTCGGATGTGGCCAATCCAAGGGACGGGGAAATTCAGTTTTTCCAGCCAGGACACAGAATGTGCTGGGTTTATAATATATTTAATATAAAATACAGAATATTTAATGTGCTGAATTCTGTGCACATGAAATACCAGCACGTGGTGCTCCCTGTTGGGAAGATGCTTCTGTGAGGTGAGCATGGGGTTAGTTTGGGATGGTTTATCTGCTGGGAATGGGGGAAATGGGGAGAAAAGAGCCTTTCCATATCTTTTCTCTCTGTGTTTTGTTTGTCCTCCTGTGGTAAAAATTGTTGTGTCATGTCCTCTGGAAACCTTGGCAGCAAATCACAACCTTCTTCCACAGGAGCCAAAATAGCAACTCCTGTCTCCAGGTAGGAGCCACCTCTCCCAACACTGAGGAGTTCTTTGGAGTCTTCAGGGTGTCCCACTGGTATTATGGGATGTTGGCACCACAGGGATAGGGGTGCTGACCTGTTCAGGGTGTCTGGGGTTGTTTGTTGGCACATCCAGAGCTCCTGGCCTCAGGGTAGATTTTGGAGATGATCCCTTTTTTGGGGCTCATCATTTTAGGGCAAGTTTGCCTTCTCCTTTGTTGATGCAGCCGTTCCCTGATTGCTGTTTTGGGAAGAGGAGTAAAAAGGGAATTGGGAAGCCTTGCCAGGGATGTTGATTATTATAAGTAGATTTTAATATAGACACGTTTGCTCTGGGGCCAAGAGCTTCCCAAGAGCCTCGTGTGCCCCCAGGCCTTTCCCTTTCCTGGACTCCTTGCCCTGGGTGTTGAATTTCTCCAGGGATTTGTCCTTGCAGAAATATCTGCAAAGTTTTTCCCCTCTGCTTTTTCCCTTCCCCACCTTGCAGGGCACAAAAGTCTTCAGTCAATACCTGTGATGTTGAAATATCCCAAAGCATTTTCTGCCTGTGACTTTGCTTGTCTCATGTTGGAAACAGTCACCACAGATTTTTGGGGGACACTGTGGCATCCCAGCCATGGAAATATAAAATTGGTGAGGTGGTTTTGCCTTGGTGAATTGATTTTCCCGTGGGTTTAATCCACTCTAGTCAGTATAACTTATTTTTTTTCTTTGTCCTGTGTGGATTAACTGTGTTTTCCAGCTTTTGGTGGGCTCAGGCAGCAGTTCCCTAAAGGCCATGGAGTGTTGTGTGCCTGTTCCCTGTGCTCTGCCATCCCTGGGATTTGTCCCTGGGTCCCACAGGCTCAGCTTGTCCTGTCTGTGCCTGAAACCTCCTTTCACCAGGGCTGGAAGGAGAGAAAATTGCTGTAGTGTCAGCTGCACTTCGTGGGGAGGGAAGGGAGCAGCCTTTGCTGTGGGATGGAGAAGGGAAAGGAGCTGAAGCTGTTCTGGGACTGATTGTGAGGGAAAATCAGCATCACCCAGTGGCAGATGGTAAATGGGAGCATCATCTTACAGCAGCAAGGGCCAGGCACTTTGAAATGTGAGTTACAGACAGAGTCATGCATGACAGAACAGCTCACAGGCCTTGTTTTCCTGGCAGGGAGGCTGCTGGAGGGGATTGCCCTTCATTTTCCCTTTATTTTCCACAACTTCCCAACCACAAACAGGAATCCCGTGGGAATTAAGGGCAAGGTAATGAGTTTAGTCCCTTAAAGGCAGCGACTCCCACCCATCTGTCCGTGTTCAAGAGGTGTACGTGGAGTCACACCGGCAGCACCACAGGGCAGGCCCAGGGAATGCTACAGGAGGTGAAATCAGGGACAAAAGGGACATTGTGCAATGTCCCTGTGACCCCACAAGGCAGCACGAGTGCAGCTGTGCCAGTACCTCAGGAATTCATTCCAGAGATTTCACCTGCAAGCTCCTGTGACCCCCGGGCAGTTCCCTGTGGGGCTGGAGTTGGCTCCCTCCCCATGTCCCATCTCCACTCCGTTATCCTGGGAGAGCTGCAGCCCTGCATCCCCTGCCAGGAGTCCTGCCAAGGCTGTTGCATCAGAAGTGGCAGCCCAGGTGTAGCTGTGTTTGCTCTGGGCACAGCCTCAGCTCTCCCCAGTCCTGCCTTTTCCCCAGCAGCTGTTGTTCCGTGCATTTATCCTGGCTGTGTTCTAGGTGGGATCTGTCCATCTGTCTGTCTGCTGTGCAGGCATTTTTTCCCGTTGTCCTGTAGGAATTGTGTCTGAAGGAGCTCGGGAGGTGACTTCAAAGGGATGCAGCCATAAAGTGAGAATTGTGGGGGTAAAGTCCTGGGTCTGGTGTTTGTTCTTGTTCCTATCAGGAGTGGGGAATCCCCTGGCTGTGCAGGTGAGTGCCAGTGGAGCAGGTTCAGTGAGATGCCTGAAGCCAGCAGGGACTTCAGGAAAATATTGAAGCCAGAGCTGCTGGTGTGTTTAGAAACTCCAATTTCCCTTCGTGGTTTGAGGTGCCTGGGGAATGAGGCTGGGCTGGAGCAGTCCCTGGAGGGGTGAAGGGATGAGCAACACCTGGAGGGCAAAAACCAGGATCTCTCCTGCCAAACTGATGAGTAATAAATAACTGGAGCTAGATTAGATGTAGGGGAAACTTTTGCTTTGTGAGGTTGGGGAGGCCCTGGCACAGGTTCCCAGAGAAGCTGTGGCTGCTCCATCCCTGGAAGTGTCCAAGGCCAGGCTGGAATGGACTTGGAGCAACCTGGGCTGGTGGAAGGTGCCCCTGCCCCTGGGAGTGGAACGAGATGAACTTTAATGTTCCTTCCCACCCAAACCAGTCTGGGATTCTATGAAAAGTCACTGCCTGCCCATCTGCCATCCCTCCAGCTTTCTAACACTTGTTATCCCAATTATGTAAAGCTTTGGAGAGGGGCTGCTGGCTCAGCCAGGCCGTGGCACGTCAGGTCAGCCTGAAATCCTGTTCCTCGAATGATGCCCGAGCACGGCCCAGATGGGTCACTCCAAAGCTCTGCCTGGCTGCTGTCTGCCAGGGCCTGGAGCCTTAGGAAAACACTGCAGGAATGAGGGCAGCACAGCCTGATCTCTGTATCAGTGCCCTGATTTATGGGGGAGCTGTGCAGCTTTGCCCTGTTTTTTCCTGGAGCCGTCCAGCCGAGGTGAAGGGAGCGCTGCCAGGAGGATCCCACAGCCCCCGCCTGGCAGGGCAGCATCTGGGATCAAAGCACTCTAAACTTGCTGCCCTAAGAGATCCCAGCCTCCTGAGAAGCTCAGCAGCCACTGGAATTTGTCCTGGAGTTTTATGGAAAAGCTTTCATCCTGTTTGTTGTCTGTAGGATCCTTCCTGACGGGCGAGACTGGGGGATTCTTGGCCGTTCCTGTGTTGGGGGATTTGAAGTGGAGTAACTGCACTGTGCTCCTTTAGGAAAGACAAATATTATTGTAAAGTGGGAAAAGCAAAGCAAAGAGAATGTGACTGGAAGGGCTCTGACTGATGACCTCGGCAGAAACTTCCTGCCCTCTTTACTCTCTTCTTCCAAAGTATTTTCTCATTTTTAGGGAGTCTGTTTATCCGGCACTGATGGGTTTTTGGGCTGAACACGGACACTTGGACTGTGTAGGAAACTTTTGCCTTTTATTTTCACCACCACCCTCCAGGGGACTCCGTACAGAACCAGAGCAGGGAAAACAGCCCCTAAAAATCTGTGCTGAAGTGAGGGTGAAGCAGTTATTGACACAGACACAGAATGCCTAAACGGGGCAGGGAATGTCACTGTCACACCTCTCAGGGCTGTCCTCACTGCAGCAGCAGCGTGGTTTTAGGTGGGTGAGCTCATCCTTTAAATATCCCTCTGTAAACAAGGGCAGATTTATTTTTAGCACAATCACTGGTCAAAGGGAATCCTGGCTCCAGAGCTCACTGCCCGTGAGGAGTCACTGGAGGTGCTTTCAGCGTGGCTGAAAGTTTTGCTGGGTGACATTCCTTGTCCCCTGTCAGGTCACTTGGTTAAGTGTTTCCTCCTCGCTGCTGTCTGACCGTGTCCCTTTGGCCTGTCCCCAGAGGCAGACGTGTCCCTCTGTGGGGACAGAGCTGTGACCCCACAGGCACAGGGCTGCTCCAGGAGCTGGAACCCTCCAGGCCTGTCCCTGTATCTCCTGGAGGGGCCTGGCACAGGGACAGTGCTGTGGCACATCTGTCACCACCATCCCTCAGCCCTGCCCCTGGCCAGAGCCCAGCTCGTGGTGTCCTGTGACCCCAGCAGGGCTCTGCTTCCCCAAAACAGCTCGGGATCATTTCAGTCTCACCCACACCCCCAAAGGGGCTCCAAGGGCACAACACAACATCCATCTCCAGTCCCTGTTTACTGCTGGCTGTCACTCCTGTGGGATGGATCATGTGCTTTCCTCCCTGACACATGCAGCTCTCACTTCTCCACACTCTGAGCTCTCCTGTGTTGGGCAGGCAGCAGATCCTGAGGTGGGAGGGTGGGGAAGGAGCCAATGACCCTGAAAGCCATGAGCTCCTGGGACACTGGCACAGGCTGCCCCTGGATCCCTGGCAGTGCCCAAGGCCAGGCTGGATGGGGCTTGGAGCACTCTGGGACAGTGGAAAGTGTCCCTGCCATGGCAGGGGTGGGGTTGGATCTGTCAGATCCTTCCAACCCCAGCCTCTCTGGGATCAGACGCTCTAAACTCCAGCTCAGAGCCTCAGGAGAGGGGCTGGGTTGTTTTGGGGGAGCAGCTGTTTGGCTCTGACCAGCAGCTCCTGTGAAAAGGAACTGCAGGCTCTGGGAAAGAGCTTTTGCATCAGGGCTCAGAGAGCTGGGAAAGGATCCTGCAGCTCCAGGAGGAGATTTGGGATCTGCTCCTCTCTGAGCTGCTGGTGAGGGGACAGTGAGGGGTCACTGGGCTGGAGGGAGGGCGTCCAGCACGTGGGCACTGTCCCCCTCAGGGTGACACTTGCCTGTGTCCATAACAAGCAGCAGGCTCTGGGGAGGGAGCAGGGCACCAAAATAGTCAATGATTTGTGAGGGCAGCAGAGCTTGGCCATTATTTGCTCTGCAGCAGGTGAAGCTCAGCCAGGAGCAGAGGCTTTAATCAAGGCCTGGTTCAGGCTGTGCCTGGCAGGAAAGTCACACTGCCAGGAGCAGGACACAGAGGAGAATGGGGGGAGGAATGTGGCAAAAAAAAAAAAAAAAAATCAGGAATTAGGCCTCAGTAGTTGCATTAAGCACAGGGCAACTTGTGGGCAGCAGGAGCTTCTCAGCAAACAAATCCTGCTGGGGAGGCAGTGCCTTGCTGGGAGATCAGAGCCTTTGGGGGGCTGTTGTTATAAAATCACCACAGATCAGGCCTGGAGGCTCAGCCTGACATCCCTGAAGGGTTTCCACACAACAGCAGCACTGAATTGGGTTGGTGGGACGGGGACTGTGGCCAGGCACTTTGGTGCTGAGGGGTGCACTCAGTCCTTTCATGTACAAGCCCTGAGGAGTGTTCTCCAGTGGAGCAGTGCCATTCCATGTCCCAAGGACCACAGGCATCATTCAAACCACTGACTGCCAGAAGGGAGGGTGCAATTGAGAAGTGTGAGGCTGCAGAGCTGTCGGGGAGTTTCTCTTCTGGGAACAGGCTCTGGTTGGTTGTTTTAGCAAAATGGAATCACAGGATGGTTTGGGTCGGGAGGGACCTTGGAGAACATCTCAGTCCATCCTCTGCCATGGGCATGGACACCTCCCACTATCCCAGGGTGCTCCAAATCCCACCCAGCCTGGCCTTGGACACTTCCAGGGATCCAGGGACAGCCACAGCTTCTCTGGGCACATGTGCCAGGGCCTCCCCACCCTCCCAGGGAGGAATTCCTTCCCCACATCCCACCTAAAGATTCCTTGTGATTTTTGGGTGCATTTGGCGTGTCCCCCTGGGTGCTGACGTTGTCCCTGTGTGTCCCCTCAGTGCTGCTGACAGCTGTGAACTGCTACAGTGTCAAAGCTGCCACCCGTGTGCAGGACGCCTTTGCTGCGGCCAAGCTGCTGGCCCTGGCTCTCATCATCATCCTGGGCTTCGTGCAGCTGGCAAAAGGTGAGTCCTGATCTTTTCCTCTCCTTTTTGGGGCTGTGCAGGTAAAGCAGAGCGAGGGACAAAGCCCAGGAGTCCAACCCCAGGTGTCCAGAGCTTTACAAACCTCCCCGTTCTCTCAGGTGCTTGGGGGGATGTTTCCAGCTTTGCTGAGATGTTGGGTTTTATTTGTGGGGTTTTATATTTTCTATCACTGCCAGGCTTGATCCCGTGCTCCTGAAACCACTTAAAGTCCTTCCCACTTACACAGAGACTGTGGCTTCTCCCTTTGGGATTGCAGGGAGTAAAAATGCTGCTGCACTGGGAAATCTCTTTGTAACCCGTGGCCTTTTGCTCACAGAGAATTATCTGCATGTGCAAACCACTCTCAGTCATCTTAATCCTTCCACAAACTCCCCCCCTGCACATTTCCCTTCATCCTGTTCCAGGTGTGGAGTGGCCCAGGCCAGCTCTGGGTCACCCAGGGACACAGAGCCCGTGAGGAGCAGAGAGATTGGAGCTCTCAGCCGGCACTGGCACCTGCAAAAGGAGATAAAAATGGGCAGATAAAGCAAATTTTCTGGTGGTTCCGCTGGTTTGCTTCATGCACCCATAAAATCCTCTCAGAGCAGGGAGGTTGGTTTGTTCCAAACCCATCTGAGTTTGTTCCAAACCCGATCAACTCACAGTTAAACCAAAGTGTGGCTTTTTTTGTGCGAGTTTTGTGGGAATAAATGTTTCTTGGGGAACAGTCCCCTTTTCTCTTGCTGAAAGGGGATAAAAGCTCCAGGGAATCCTGTCCCTGCCCAGGGGGTGTGTCTGTGTGTGCTCGTGGGTCTCTAATTCCTGTCCCAGCTCTGGGAGCCGGTGCTGTCTTTGCAGAATTTCTTGCTTTGTCAGAGGTTTTATTTTCTTCCAGCTCAGTGCAGACACTCAACGGGGACATTGTTGGAGGCTTATCACAAAACACACCTCCTCCCCCTGCCCAGCTCCCCAGCCTGCTCTGCTGAACTCTTTGGTTCTCTCCCAGGGGGAAAAGGAGAAGTCAGGATAAATCTCTTTTAGCTGGTTCACATTTTACCGTGAAGGTCTTTACAACTGGGCTTTGTTTGCAGATACAATTCTTCGTTTTGCATCTTCAGAATGTGCTGTTGTTTTGGCCTTTTGGGGGGAGGCTGAGCCACTTTCTGCCCTCCTTCCTCAGGTGGAAATCCGTGAGATTTCCCTTGACTTCTGTCTGTAACCCAGGAAAGGATTTCTGCCTTGTTACAGTAACCACCCCCCTTCCCCTCCTGTGTCCCAGGAGTTGTTTTACTTCCTCTGAAGTTTGTTGCAGTTTCAGGTGTTTGTGGCCGTGCAGACCTTGCAGGGCAGAGAATTCCTTGTGGTTTATTTTCCTGCTGATCCACCTGGCAGGAATTCCTGGACAGTGACACCTGTGAGCAAAGACTTTCCTCCCTGTCTGAGCACCCAACACTCAGACCAGGCTGGATCAGAGTGGGATCCTGGGGATCCACAGCAGATCCTGGATCACAGTTTGTCCCAAATCACACATTCCTGCTTGTCCAGAATCCCACAGCTGGGATTCTGCCTGGATCATCAAATCCAGCATGGATTTTATTAATCTCCTTAGGGAAGTTCCAGGCTCTCTGTTAAGTCTTTAAGGACATGCAAGCTCCTTTCCTGTCCCTTCCTCAGCTCCCACCTGCTGTTTGCACCTTGCTCCATTTTTCCTTTCAATCATCCCAAGTGGCCCCATGTTTTTAGCAGGGATACAGCAAGAAATTGCCTTTTCTCTTGGTTTTTTTTATTCAAGGAAAGCACAAAAATTCCCATTTGCAGTGACAGTGGGGAAACACTGCCCTGTCCTCCAGCTTTGTCCCACGCAGAGCCACATTTCCCCACCCTGTGCCCATTCCAGAGCTGTTTTATTTGGAGCAAGAGGACTCTTCCCTGGGTGACTCCATCCCACTGGCAGCTGTTTTGGGGTGGGATGTGCCCCCAGCTGGTTTGTCTGGGGCTGCTCTCTCAGGGGGAATGGGGCTGTGTATTCCCAGGGTGTTCTGGACACTGAACTGGTTTTACTGGTTCCTGTCCCACTGCTGGTTTGTGTTCCCAGTATCCACAAACACACCAGAGGAGTGGTGACACCACATTTTTTTGCTCAAACGCGGAACTTTCTGTGATTTCGCGGAAATCTCTCTGCATTGACCTCCAGCTTTTGGCTTTTTTCTCTTTTTTCTCCTCTTTTTTGGCTCTTTTCCTGATTTGCAGAAGAGCAGGGGTCTCTCAAGGACAAAAACTCTGTGGCAATTTTGCCCCAGAGGAAAGAACATTTCCCTGTGAGCAGCTGTTTCCCATCACTCCATCCCTGCCCTTTCCAAAGGAGGAGGAGGAGGAGGATGGAAGTTGGTTTCCTCCTCAGCCTTTCAAGTGCTTGGAGGTTGACTCAGTGGAACTGAGCTGCTTGGGATGAAATTATTTTATTAAACCAAAAAAATGAAACTTTTCAAAGCCTTTGTGGGGCTGGAGATGTGTGGTTTGAAAAGTCCTGGATTTGGGTGTTGGTGTGTAAAAGATTGCAGCCTGGAAATAACAGAAATAAATTAATTAAACTAAAATAAATAAGTAATAACTTCTTTAAATAACTTACTTATAGAAATAACTTACTTAAATAATAGAAATAACTTCAGATATAGAGAGGATCAGTTTTTTTTTCACTCCAGTATTATGAGAACAAGATTTATTTTGGTTCTCTTATTTTATCAGCTCTCTCAATTTGCTTTCTGCCCAGCTGAGTGGGGTTTTTTTGCCATATTCCTCAGCTGGGGAGTGGGATATCTGGGACTGCATCATGGAGAAGGTTTGCACAGCAGCTTTGAGGGATATTTTTGCCCTGGATGTGACACAGAGATCTGTGTCCTCTCCAGACCTTAAAACCTCTTAAAAACTGTCTGAGGTGTGAAATGGTCAAAAAATCTGGATATTTCTTAGGGACACCCTCGTGCTTTTTACAGGTGAGGAAGTTCAGGAAAGGCTTTGATGTCAAAAAAAACTAGAAAAAAATACATCACAGACATATTTTCCATCTATTTTTTCCTGTGGATGAGGCCTCAGGGTTTCTGGAATGTTTCTCTGCCCTCAGGCAGCTGGAGCAGGGGGTGCACCTCCAGCCTTTGCTGTGATCTCTCACCATCAGCTCTGCTTAAAAACCTGGAACTGGGCCTTTGGGACTTGGAGAAATAGAATTTAACACTGATTTTATTGAATTGCTTTTATTGGATTTATTGTCCCTTTATTTATTGTCCCTTTTCTTTCTCCTGGCTGTAAAATTCCTGCTCTGGGGTGCCTGCAGGAGCTGTTTGGTGGCAGCAGCATTTTTCTCCCTGCCTCCCTTTCCTTGGGCTGTCAGGGCTGCAGAGCTGCATCTGCCAGAGCAGCACGGGGTCACTTAAGGACAGAGCAGGCAGGTTTAACTCCAGAGCAGAGCTTAGCCTGGCCAGGAGGTTTGGGTTTAATTTCACCTTTTTTTTAATTTTTTTTTTGTAGAATCATGGAATAGTTTGGGTGGCAAGGGACCTCAAAGCTCCTCCAGTCTCACCCTGCCATGGGCAGGGACACCTTCCCCTGTCCCAGGGTGCTCCAAGCCTGGGAGGAAAGGAAGAGATAGTCAATTTTCCTTCCCTCTCTCTCAGTCACAGGATTCTTGACCAAAAATAAAAAAAGGCAGGGAAAAAAAAGTGAACTGGAAACTACTCAAATAACCCCCAGGGAGAAAGACAGGGGCCAAAGGGGTGTTTTCTAGCAAAAGTGATTTGATAAATGAAAGCAGCACCCAGATGTCTCAGCCCCACGGTGCCAGACGTTTTCTTGCACCTGGAGCACCAAAAATGGCATTTGAAGAGCCAAACTCTGCTCGCTGAAGGTCTGAATCTTCCTTCTGGTACTTTCAGAGCCCTCCCAGCAGAGTTCAGGATTTCCAGCCACGAGATCACTTTGAAACAGCTTTTCACAAACAGTATTGGGCTGGGGATGGCAGAGCTGGCTGGGATCGTGCCCTGGGGCAGGCCCTGGGTGTCCAGGGAGGCTGTGGCTGCCCCTGGATCCCTGGAAGTGTCCCAGGCCAAGATGGACAGGGCTTGGAGCAACCTGGGATAGTGGAGCATGTCCCTGCCCTGGAATAGGGGTGGGATGGGATGAACTTTGGGGTCCTTTCCCACCCAGACCATTCCAGGATTCCATGGTCAGTCCTGGCCACAGCCTGGGACTCAAGGCTGGAGACCGGAGCAGGGGGATGTTCCCTCCCCATCCCACCCCTGGCTCCCACCGAGGATCCTCCCTGGATAGGGAACATCCCACTGCGGGCACAGCAGGATTGCAGGGACAACATTCTTCTGCTGCTGCCTGTCCCCTGGCATCCCAAATGCCACCACCACCTGTGGTGTTTTTCCAGCAGGATTGCAGGGACAAGATTCTTCTGCTGCTGCCTGTCCCCTGGCATCCCAAATGCCACCACCTGCGGTGTTTTTCCAGCAGGGAGCTTTGCAGGGACGCTCCTTCCTCATCCTCCCGTTGCAGGAGCGTGGCAGCAGGAAAAGGACAGGGAAGCAGGGACAGCTGCCACACCCTGCCCTCAGCCTCCTGTGTGTCAAACACTTCTTTCCCTGCCTCAGCCCCCTGAATTCCCGCTGTTTTTTTCCCAGAAAATGCCTCAGCAGCCGAGCGCATCTCATCCTTTGGGGCTCTGGCTACGGACCCCCCGTGCTGAGGGCCCCCCCCCCTCTCTCCCCATGGCCGCCTTCCCTCTCCTCGCTGTCGGGGCAGGTTGAAAATGTTTAATTACCCCGCGATGCTTTGTGCAGGGGAGAAGCTTGCTGCGCTGTTAAACCAGACCAGACACGACTGGGGAGCAAATGAAGGATTTTGAAGGAAGGGCCCGAACACGCCGCGCCCGGGCCGGGCCCCTCCCGCCGCAGGCCCCGGCTGACCCGGCACAATTACCGCGGCCTTGGCAGCTGCAGGAGCGCCAAATGGGCTTTGTGTCACAGCTCGTTACCTTAATTTGGTTAATTGTAGAGCAGAGCGCGGGTGGAACAGCCGGTTCAAACCGGGCTGGGGCTCTCCGGGGTGCCGGGCATGGGCAGGGCAGCGCCTGGAGCCCGGGATGAGCCCGGGATGAGCTCGGGATGCCCCAGGGCCGTGCTTGGCAGCCTCGGCTGCACTTTTGGAACCCCTGATTCCATCCAAAGGCTGCGGATCCAAAAGCCCTGGGGGCTGGAATTGTCCAGGCTTGAAGGATGGAGTGTCTGGGAGGTTTTGTACGTGGTCCAGCACAGGCGCTCTCCTCCCTCAGCACGCCCCGCTTGGGTTGACGAGGTGGGGTTGGATCAAAGGTCCAAATGAGGATCAAACCGAAATAATTCCGGGGGTTTTTAGCAGGGCTTGTTGAGGGGTGAATGGTTTCAAACTGGAAGGGTTTAGATTAGGTTTAATTAGATACAAGGAAGAATTTTTTTTAATGCTGAGGTATGGGCACTCCTCTGGATATTTAGTTGTGTCCTGACACGTTGGTAAATCCGTTTTACCCTGGGGCACAGAAATGGGAAATTCAACAGCTCACTGGGAGGTTTTGGGGAGCTCCAGCTCTCCCAAAGGTGAGGTGTTGGCCGCCTCAGGAGAAGGAACATTTGGCCTGAGAGGGTTTTGCCCGTGACAGGCAGAAGGAGGATTTTGGAAGAGCTGGTGGACAAGAAATGGAGCGGTGCTCGTGCTGCTCCCAGCTGGGAGCATCCTCCTGGGTGCTGGAGGTGATGATCCATGGATCAGGGTGGGAGCATGGAGAGCCTGACACCTTGGAGAAGAGATATCCCGAGGGGGGTTTGAAATGCTGGAGAGCCTCCTGCTCTCCCAGTCCATCCTTGTGCTGTTGCAGTAGCTGAACACAGTCACTGTGAACAAAATGTGTCTCTTATTCCCATAACAAAAGGCCTGGAAAGGACCAGACTGGTAATTATTCAGGAAGGGCAGAAAACTGAGGTGGGGAGAGCTGAGCCCGAGGGATGCAGTGCAATGTGATCTCCTGCTCACCCCTTTGATTCACCTGGGCTCAATTGGGATTCTGTGCAGAACCTGCAAGGCAGGAATTGAGGTCAAACTCAGCCTTTTATCAGTCCCTGCATTTCCTGGCTCTCCTGTTGCACTCAGAAAACTGTTTTTAGAAAGGATTTTTTGCTGCATTTTGCTGAGGAGAATCACGGGCTCCAGGGCATCAAATACATCCAGCACATCCCAAGGGAGATGCAGGGAAGACCTTCCTGGTGCAAGGAGCTATGAGGGGACTGCAGCCAGGGAAAGGCAGAGGGATGCTGGATCCCTGGGCAGCCTGGGGAGCAGAGAGCATTCCCCATGCTGTGGTAGGGAATATCCCTCTGCCCTGGTCAGGATTCAGCAGGAGCAGGAGGGAGAAAGGAGAAGGGAGCAATGCCCAGGGTGGAGAGGATCAGGATAGAGCTGGAGGGTGAGGGAAGGAGGAGGAAAGAGGAGATGGAGCTCTCTGCCCACACAGGGCAGCTCCAGGTCACTGGCAGAGGTTTGGAGCAGCCCCATGAGGGGCAGATTCCAGAAGGAATCCTTCTTTCCCAGCACTGAGGGGATGAGTGGGAGCTGTTCCAGGGCTGCTACATCCACGTTTGTCACCCAGCCTCTGCAGCAGTGGCACAGGGGAGGGGAATCCCCAGAGTGAGGCGAGAAGAGAGGCCATCCAGAGGGAAAATTCCTTCTCTTGGAGCATCCCTGAGCTCTTCCAGCAGCACCTCCCGGGTGCCCTGTGCCGAGGGCTGAAGGGTTAAGCTGCAGGCCCTGCTGACTGCCTTGTGATGCAGTTGCTGGGCTGATTAGGAGAGCTCTGTGCCCTGAGAGGAATCACATGGGCTCCCCCAGGGCTCCCTGGGTGCAGGGGTGCCCCTCTGGATCCCACCACATTCCCTGCACCCCGTCTGGGAGCGTGGCCCTGCCATCCCTGTCCCACAGCCAGCCCCTGCATCAAAGACAGGGAACAAAACAACTGCAGAGCATTTGAAGGCAAAATAAATAAACCTGGGGCTGCTCGGGGAGAGCTGGGACCAGAGGCACAATCAGATCTTCTATTTCTGGCGTTCTTCTTTCAAAAGCAGATCCACAACAGGAACTTTTGATCATTAGGCCCTAAAGAAGGTGACTTGTGATATCCAAACCCCCAGAACCTGACTTCCCTCAATCAAAGGGATTGCCACAGGCCTCTGCTTTATCAGGTGGCTGGTGGGACCGGAGGAAATCCTGGGTTTCTGGGGGTTTGGGTGGCTGGTGGAAGTGCAGGAAATCCTGGGGCTTTATCAAAGGCCAGCAGTCTTGAGTTGAGAGGACAACGTTAACAATCTCTGTTTGCAAAAGCATCTTGCAGCAGGAAGGTCCCCGGGATGTCTCTGGGACATCACCTTGGTGACAGCACGTCGCAGCGTGAGAAAGCTTGGAGGAGTCGGTTCTTTGCCTGAGAGGAGGTTTTGGGGTCGTCATTTTGGGGGTGAACCCAGCTGGATTGATCCCTGGAAAACTGGAGGGAAAACGTGCCTGTGCTCAGCACAACCCAAAAAGGAGCAGGGTGATAATTAAGATAATTCAATGCCGAGAGCAGCTCTCACCTCCAGGTTCTCTGGAGGCCTTTGTGGTTCAGAGCCCGCGGTGCTGAGCGGGGTTTGTGTCCTGCAGGTGATGTGGAGAACCTGACCCCTGAGAAATCCTTCGAGGGCACCCACCTGGGCGTGGGGAACATCGTGCTGGCTCTGTACAGCGGCCTCTTTGCCTATGGAGGATGGTAAGGCACAGCCCTCTCTTCCTTCCACTGTGACCTTAATTCCAGTTCCAAGCTGAGGCTCCTGCAGGGCTCCTTTGTCAGTGCTTTGAGCAGCAGATTGCTGTTCAGTTTGTTGTGAAGACAGGGCCACTTGTAGCCATCCTCATTGTGGAATGGTTTGGGTTGGGAGGGACCTTTGGGATCATCCCGTGGGCAGGGACACCTCCCACTATCCCAGGTTGCTCCCAGCCCTGTCCAGCCTGGCCCTGGACATCAGCCATCCTAAGTTTTCCCACAGGATCAGTGCCTCCTGGAATGCCTGTGCAGATGAGTTAAACTGGAGGGTTTCATTAATACCATGGACTAACCAGGATTAACCCCTGTCCATTTGAAATTACAGGAATTACTTGAATTTTGTGACAGAAGAGATGATAAATCCCTACAGGTAGGTGTGAGTCCTGGCATGACTTCCCTGGGGGGAAAAGCTGCTGTTCTGGGGGAGCCCCTTGTGTGTTTAACAGAGGAGGAAGCCAAGGTCTTTATCCTAAAAAGAGAAAACAAAATGAATCAATGACCTTCCACCTGGAATCAGGGGAAGGGAACAATAATCCCTGCAGGAGCAGGGCTGCTGTTCCCCCTGCTCTCCCGTGCCGTGTTATCAGCCCTGGGAGAGATCTGCTTCCTCCTCCTGACACCTCTGTGAGTTATGGGCCAGGAAAGAGCGCTCAGGGCTTCGTTGCTGCCTTGGTTCAGCTCCCACGGAGCATTTGTGCTGCTGTCCATGTGTTTGTGCTGCTGTCCATGTGTTTGTGCTGCTGTCCATGTGTTTGTCCCGTGCTCTTCCCATCCTGTTGAGCAAGAGCCGCTTCCTGCTCTGCCCGTGCCTCTCGGGGTTATTTGGGGCTCTCAGCAGAGCAGGACAGGGCTGAGAAATCCCTTCTGCTCCTGGGAAGGTGCCTGGGAGCTGCTGGGAGCCGAGGCTTGGGGGGCTTGTGCAAGAGCCCGTCGTGGCTGACCCTGGGAGTGCTTTGTGCCTGCTGGGAAGCACAGGGCTGGATCCACCCCTTCCCCGAGAGACAGCGAAAGGGGGGGGGCTGCATTTTGCAATTATTTTCATGTCTGCTGGATGCAGTCATGGTATTTGACTCTGCTCCTGCAGCTTGGAGCAATTAGAGTGGCACCAAGCGGGGTTTCGTTTTGCACTTTCCCTTCACAAATGAAGTTAAACTGTTGGGAAAGGCGGATTTGTGCCGACACAGGCTGTTCACAGACCTGCTTTGGCCGTGCCTGACCTCCTTTTCTTTGAGTTCCCTCAGGCCAGGCAGTTGAGTTTAGGTAGGGCCTAAAACTGCCCAGTGCATCCCAGAGATTCCCTTCTCCCCCAGGAATCCCCCCAGCACAAGGGAGCTCCTCTGCCCAGGGAGAATCCCTGTGCCTGTGCCACTGTTTAATTAATTGCCTTTGTGGTGATCTTGGATTCCTGCTTGCCCAGGCAGCCAGGGCCTCTCCATGCAAAAAAAAAAATCCCTTCTGCCATCATCCTTCCCTGTCCATCTGCAGCCTCCAGGCTGCTCAGGGAGCCACAGAAAGGCTGGAAAAGACCTTTAAAACCATCAACCAGCACCATGTTCACCACTAACCGTGGCCTCAAGTGCCACATCCACGTGGCTTTTGAAGGCTGGGGACTCCCCCAGTCCTTGGGCACCTGTTCCCTTGTGGATGTCCCCTCTCCTGTGGGAGCAGCGTGTGCCTGGGACACTGGACACAGAAAAGCCAGAGAACAGAGCAGCTCAAACAAAGCAAGCACAGGAGGGTGGCCATCCCTGGGATCAGCAGCTCCCTCCTCCGAGCTGCACCAGGACAAAGGATTTTTTTTTTCCTAGAAACCTGCCCCTGGCTATCATCATCTCCCTGCCTGTCGTCACTCTGGTGTACGTGCTGACCAACTTGGCTTACTTCACCACGCTGAGCACCGAGCAGATGCTGATGTCCGAGGCCGTGGCCGTGGTAAGATCCCGGGGCAGGTGGAATCAGCCTTGGAATCGCTGCACAAACGCCCTGCTCTGTTCCAGGCTGCTCAGGGCTGCTTGCAGGAACCCTGATGGGGAGCAGGAGATAAAGAGCAGTGTGATGGCAGCAGGGAGGAACAGCGTGATCCCCAGGGGATTATCCCGGATGGTGGCACTCGGTGCTGCTCTTCATTCCCAGCTAGGGAAGGTTGCTGCTGGCCTTGTGACTGCCCAGCAGTTACCAGAGCTTGATATTTATGGGGAAAGGTCACTCAGTCAACACTGAACTGGATTGTTCTTTCTCTCTCTGTCTTCCTTGTTTTAATTAAGAGAGGAAAATAATACTTCTGTTAGTTAAAATGCCAGTGTGGTCAGGAGCCCTGATGGCTTCAGAAGGGAGCAGACCTGGCAGAATGAGCCTGACCAGGATTATTCAGAGCTTCAGGGGGAATCTCCCAGCCCAGGATGAGCTGAGCCCCTCAGGTGACACCGCTCCATCCTTCGGGTTGGGACTGAGGTCCTGCTCCAGCCACAGCCTGTGCTGCAGGAATCCTGGAATGGTTTGGGTGGGAAGGGACCTGAAAGCTCATCCCATCCCTTCCCCTGGCACGGGCAGGGACACTTCCCACTCTCCCAGGTTCTCCAAACCCTGTGCAGCCTGATCTGGAGCAGCAGAGGCTGGGAATCAATCCCACACTGTTGGTGCAAACCCGCAGTGGAGCAGCACAGGCTGAGCCTGCGACAAAAAGCTGCAAGGCCAAGTCCCTGCTGTCCCCAGGGCCGTGTCCCAGCTCCTGACTCAGCACTTGGCAGGAGCTGCTGTCTGAGTTTCCTCACAGTTTCCGTTTGATCTTGAACTTTCCGATAGCTGGTGGATAAATGTCGTGTCCTGGCCCCGAGGGCAGGGCTGGCTGCTGATGTGTTTCTGCAATTCCACAATCTGCTTTTTCAGGAAAGGGGAGCAGCACACGGGGATATGGGAAACTCCGTCACAGCTCCAGCACTGAGCTGTGGCATTTGTTGAGATTTCTCCAAATATTCTTTGTAGGCAGCTCTGAGGTTTTTGGGGACTTTGTGAGTGTGAAATGTCTCTCGTTGTCTCCCATTTAGGATTTTGGGAACTACCACCTCGGTATCATGTCCTGGATCATCCCTGTCTTTGTGGGGCTCTCGTGCTTTGGGTCTGTCAATGGATCTCTTTTCACTTCTTCCCGGTAGGTTCCTTGCTCAATCCTGTGGCTTTTGTTTACAGGCTGTGCCCAGTTCCTGTTCCTTTGGAGTTCTCCTCCAGAGGGTGGCTGTGGGCAGACACAAAGTCTGGAGGGCCTGGAGGCCGTGTGGGGAATGCAGGAAGACAAAGCCAGACTTCAAAACCAGATTAAAGGCAACCTTTCAGTGGGCTCAGTCTGCTGTTCCTCAGGCAAAGTCCTGGTGGGGTCAATAAACCAGAACCAGACACAGGCTCAGGGCTCGGGGCTGCTGAGAAAGTGCCTTTAATGAAAAGCAGAAAGTTGGGAAACTTCAGGACTGAGGATCCCTCGGGAAGGGGAGAAGGGCTGGGCAGGGGCAAGACTGAGATGGTTCCGGCTCTGACACATCCCTGGGTTGCCTGAGGGGTCACTTAATGGCTGTCCCTGGAGAGCAGGGTATAAATCCATCCTTCCTGCATTCCCTGGCCATGTCCAGTCCCTCTGGTGAGTCAGGGACTGGTGTTCCTGTCCTGGAGTTCCATTCCTGCCTCGGGGCTGCCAGGGCTGAGCTCGGGCTGGCCCCACTTGTTCCGTGCTGAGCACAGAGCCCCGCAGGGCTGTGACTGCACCGTGTCCCCTCTCTGTGTCCCCTCCCAGGCTGTTCTTCGTGGGATCCCGAGAGGGGCACCTGCCTTCCATCCTGTCCATGATCCACCCCCGGCTGCTCACCCCCGTGCCGTCCCTGGTGTTCACGGTGAGCCTGGGGCTGGGCTGGGCCCTGGGGCAGGGCTGGGCCGTGGGCCATGGGGCAGGGCTGGGCCATGGGGCAGGGCTGGGCCATGGGCCCTGGGGCTGGGCTGGGCCGTGGGCCATGGGGCTGGGCCGTGGGGCAGGGCTGGGCCATGGGGCAGGGCTGGGCCATGGGGCAGGGCTGGCATCCCTCTGCCATGGAGCCACAGCCATTCCTGCATGTGCCCACGGGAGATGGACCCCTCATGTCCTCATTGTCCACTTCTGGCTTGAGTTCTTCCCATCCCTGGGCGTGTCCAAGGCCAGCCTGGACAGGGCTCGGAGGAACCTGGGACAGGGGAAGGTGTCCCTGCCCGTGGCAGGAGGTTGGACCTAGAGGTCCTTTAAGCTTTGAGCTCCTCCCAGCCCAAACCATTCCATGATCCTATGAAATGGTCCCAGGCACCAATTGAAAAGAGCTTAAATAAATAAAAAACAGTCCCTGTGATCCCTTTCCTGGCACGTGTTTTCCCCTAAGTACCTCCTTTTAGTGTTTGTAACGTAGGTGGTTTTGCCTGCTGCCTTTCCCTAATGGCCTTTTCCCTGGATTCAGTGTGTCATGACCCTGCTCTATGCCTTCTCCAACAACATCTTCTCAGTCATCAACTTCTTCAGCTTCTTCAACTGGCTGTGCGTGGCCCTGGCCATCATCGGCATGATGTGGCTGCGCTACAAGAAGCCGGAGCTGGAGAGGCCCATCAAGGTGAGGGAGGGCTGGGCCCTGCCCAGCACCAGGGGAGGCTCAGCTGCTGCTCCTGCGTGGAAAAAGGGCTGGAATTGCAGGGAAATTCTTGTGCTGTAGCTAAAGGAGGTGTCCCCGCTGCTGAATGCGTGCAGAGCTGCCTTGGGGACGGCACGGTGAGGGGGCTCTGGGTGACAGGGCTGTGCTGGGATTACTCTCCATGAGTGCCAGGCAGGCTGTGGCTCAGTGTAACTCTCTGTACCCCCCTGGAATTCCCCTAAAATAGTTGAGTGCTAAAGCAGCCGGCCCCGTGCCGAGCTCCGTCCCCGGTGTCCTTGGCCAGCTTGGCAGCCCCGTGTCCCGTCTGGGGGGAGGCCAAGCTCCTGTCAGCCCCAGTGCCTCGCCCCCTGGGCTGTTTTCCCCTCATCCCACACTCGGGTCCCTGCCAGGCAGCAGCACCCACAGGGAAACAAATCCACGGGCCTGGACTGGTGCCTTCCCAAAGGGAACCTTTGCTGGCTGCTCCCTTTGGTTTTGGGGTTTTCTTCTCACAGCTGGGCTGCCCTGCTTGGAGTCCTTGTGCTGTGCCTCTGCTGGGTTTGGTGTTTGGTGCTGATGATTTGGATTTGGAATTATGGAACTGAGGTCCAAAAAGGTGCTGAGAAAGGCTCTTGGCCACGGGGGAACAGTAAACTCCTGGAAAGCCTCCCCTGGCACGTCTCCTGAGCTGTTCCTTGCTCCCTGCCCAGGTGAACATCTGCCTGCCCATCTTCTTCATCCTGGCCTGCCTGTTCCTCATCGCTGTTTCCTTCTGGATGACGCCCGTGGAATGTGGGATTGGCTTTGCCATCATCCTCAGTGGCATCCCCATTTACTACTTCGGGGTCTGGTGGCAAAACAAGCCCAAGTGGATTCTCCAGGCCATCTGTGAGTATCCCCAGGGGAGGAGCAGCTTTGGCTCCCAGAAAGTTTCCCAGTGCTGTGCTGCAGCTGGCAGCGCTGGCTCTCCTCCCTCTGGAGGAGCTTCCAAAATCCTGGCTCTGCTCCATTCCTCTTTCATGGGAACAAGTTTATCCTGATGATTGCCACGTGTGCCAAGCACCCAGAATGCATCCTGGTTTGCAATAATGGGAGAGTTTGGGACCAGTACCATGTTTTTGGGGGATTTTAATCCTGGCAAAGAGGTTGTGAGCAGCAGAGCAGAATTCCCTGCTCCTGGAAGAGCCCAGGGCCAAGCCTTTGCTCAGCAAAGAATCCCTTTAGGAGGGATTGAGCACAGCTGGCCTCAGTTTGACTGCTGAAAACCCACAGTTAGTCCCAACCCATGGCTTAGGCAGAGCTAACATTTGGGATCCAGGCAAAGCTTTCCTTGGCATCCCCCCGTGGCAGCAGAGCAGAGGGAAGGGAAGCTCCCCTGGATGTTTTCTCTCAGGTTTATTTTTGAGGTGTCTGCTCCAAGGTTTTCCAGCAGCTGCCACAAGGCCAGGGTGTGTGTGGGGGGATGGAGAGGCTGTGCTTGGCACACAGAACCTCTGCCTCAACAGCTGAGCCCAGAGGGGCAATCCCTGCTGCCCCAGGAACTGAGCTCAGCAGCTCTCCTGCAAGGGGCTGGCCCAGAAAGGCAGGCAAGGAGAAGTGCCCAGCCTTAGCTGGGTGTTTCTTGAGGAAGAAAATAACTTTCAGCAGCACTCAGCACTCATTATTCTTCCTTTCCCCCCGTCTCTCTGTCCCACACTCACTTTTTTATCCTGGGTATCAGGCTCAGTTCCTGGAAAAGCCGTTTTTGCAATGCCTGGGTGGCGTATAAACCATGAACCATATTCATTGTTTGCCTCCACCAAAGGATTGGAAGGAGAATATTGAAAATATTCTGGGAACAGACAGTGATGATCCTGCAAATGTCCAGTGAGAAAGACAGAAACTAAAAATGTGATTTATTGATACCCTGCAGATAATCTGATCACCCCTGATCACCTCCAGCCTCACCTGGCTGTGCTTAGAATTAGTTTTGCCATGCAGGGATATTTTGTGATGTCCAAGCACAGAGTGGAGCAGCAGGGGGCAGAGCAGTGTTTGGCTGGGTGGGGTGATAAAATCACCTCAGTTCAGCACCTTTTCCTGGGAAATCTGCCCCTGGAATGTCCCTTTGCTCCCAGCTGCCCCGTGTGCAGGACAGGGGGCTTGGGGTGGGTTTGTCCTTCAGGAGGGGCTGGGGGCTCACAGGGCTTTCAGCATGGGAAGGAAAAGCTTCACCTTGGATTTTCCATGCCCGTTCCTGAGTCAGTTCTGGCTGCTCACACTCAGAGCATCCACAATTAGCACAATTAGCAGGCAGGGAGAAGCTGTGTCCTGGAGTCCTGGAGCAGGGCAGGGTCCTTGCTGCAGGAGCAGAGCTCCTGGTGGGAGGTTTGGATTCTGGGAATGGAGATGGGACCATCCATGGGATGGAGCAGGGAGCATCCATGGGATGGAGATGGGAATATCCATGGGATGGAGCAGGGAATATCCATGGGATGGAGATGGGAATATCCATGGGATGGAGATGGGAATATCCATGGGATGGAGCAGGGAGTATCCATGGGATGGAGTTGGGAGTATCCATGGGATGGAGCAGGGAGTATCCATGGGATGGAGATGGGATCATCCATGGCATGGAGATGGGAATATCCATGGGATGGAGATGGGAGCATCCACGGGATATTTCAAGCCTCCATTTGGACCAGGGTGGGGAACAGAGGGCTCAGCCCTTCCCTGGTGGACCCAGGTTTGTGCTGGGGGTGGTCCCTGACCTGTCCTTTGCTCTCTCCACAGTCTCTGCCACCGTGCTGTGCCAGAAGCTGATGGAAGTGGTTCCTCAGGAATCGTAGGCAGGAAGAGCAGGGACACTGAGCTCGAGGAAACGCACAAGGTTATTTTGAGATGACACAAGGATCCGACCCCTCACTCCTGAATTCCAGGCACTGGAGCTGCCTCCTGGTGCCACCACAGCCCCAAGGCTCTGCTCACCTCCCTCAGCCCCTCCAGCCCCTCCCAGCCCCACAGAGCAGCCAGAAGAAGTCCTTGGTACGAGCCAGGAGGAGGAATTCCAAAGGGCAATTCCAGAGGGGTGCTGCCTGTGCCCTGTGTATGTGTGTGAGGGCTGTGCCTGGCTCTGGGGGGCTCCTTTGCCTTGGCTCTGGGACCTGCTGGAGCCTGGTTTGAGTGTTCAGAGTGCCTGGGGGGGTCCTGAGCTGCCTTACCTGGCCCAGGTGGGGGGTGGGAGGCTGATGTTGGCTGATGTTGGCTCACTGCCCCAAGCTCACAGCCCCACTGGCAGTGGGACAAGGCAGGGCAGCATCAGTGACGTGGGGGGGCCTCACCTGAGTGTCACCGTGTCACTCAGGGCCCCGCCAGCCTTTGGGTTTGGATCACCACTCCCAGATCTGAGCCAGCCCTCCAGGATGCTCTTCCCCACACTGCCCAGCCCTGGGAATGAGCCCTGAGGGGGCAGTTCCTGCTGGGGAGCCCAGGAGCTGCACTCAGCACAAGGCCAAGTCCTTGGCCTGCTCATTCCAGGCTTTCCTGTGCCAGCCTTTCGTCCAGCATGGGATGAGCAGCTCCCTGCTCTCTCTCCTCATGGCCCTGCTCAGGGAGCCATGTCTGCCCCTAAACCATCTGCAGAGAGAGACCAAGGCTGGGGGTTGCCCTGGCACGTTCCCTGGGCTCTCTCCTGGCACTGCTCCCTCTGTCCTGCTGTGTTTCCTCTGGGATGTGCCACGGAGATGGGACCACCTGGCTCTGGGCTGTGGGGAAGGGCAGATGTCCTGGCTGGCTGGAGATCATGGAATGGCTGGGTGGGAAAGGACCTTAAAGCTCATCCAGTGCCACCCCTGCCATGGGCAGGGACACCTTCCACTGTCCCAGGCTGCTCCAAGCCCCGTCCAACCTGGCCTTGGACACTGCCAGGGGCAGCCACAGCTTCTCTGGGCACCCTGTGCCCACCCCTGAGTAACGACAGTGATTGTGCCCTGAGGAGCAGGGCCTGGGCCTCACCCTCCTCTGTGCCCCAGGTGTGGCTTGGTGAGATCCCAGCTCCACCCTCCTGCCCCAGGAGCCATCCCTGAGCACGATCCATGATCTGCACGTGAAACCCTGATCTCCAGCCGTGGGTGGTGCCATCCCAGCCCCCAGCACACCCAGGACTCCTGTAGTTCCCAAGTAGTCAGCACTGTCCCCTTAGGGACACACTGTCCCCTTAGGGCCACGTTGCTTTCTTTGGTCCCAAGTGTCACCTTTTGGAAAGCTGCAGTTCCTGAACCGTTTGCTCATTGTGCCTCTGCTCCCTGACATCTCTTGGAACTCGGATCTTTCCCCCACTGGAGCCGCTTTGCTGTTCTGTGTTGCAGATCTTTGTGCTCGTGCTGTGTGCAGGTGGCTTGGTGAGCTGTTTCCCAGTTTTTTTGTGTGAACTTGGCTCTTGGGAAGCCGGGCTGCTCCGGGAGCTGTGGCTTCCCACTGGATTCATTCTCCTTGCAGCAGAGCTCTTTGGGGTGAAGGGGCATTAGGGACACCGTGGTCCTCACCCAGGCTTTGTCCTGGGAAGTCGTGCAGCGCTCCAGGTTGTCCTGGGGCAGGGGCAGCTCCTGCCCAGCTGTGTGTCCAGGTGCAGCCCCACACTCCCACTTTGCCAGCCCCGTGTCCTGCTCTGAGGCAGGAATAGGGGAGACAATCAGCTCTTCATTCCATGGCAGCTGGTGTGGAGATTCCCAAATCAGCTCAGTGACAGTGTGGAGATTCCAGCTCAGTGACAGCATGGAGATTCCCAAATCAGCTCAGTGACAGTGTGGAGACTCCCAATCCAGCTCTCTGGGAGCTGAGTTAGTCCATGAGGATCTGCAGCTGCTTTGGGAATATCCAGAGGGCAGAACCCAAGGGGTTTGGCCAGTGCAATGAGCTGGAGCATCTCGGATCTGGTGGCTGTGGAGAGGCTTTGGCATAAATCAGGTCATGAATCACAAAACCCGAACTCGACGTTTGGCTTCTTCCAGCTGAAGGCTGAGATGGTTTTGAGCAGTGATGGGAAATCCCAGCCCCTGTTCCATGGAGAGGGGACCTCAGTCTGTCACCTGCCCCTCCAGCTGCAGGATTTTTTGGCTGTGAGGTCTCAGGGCAGCTCCTGCAGGGCCTGGGTTCAGCGTGGGGGCTCCCAGTGCCAAAACCCACCAGCAGAATTCCTTGGGATGCAAAGCAAAGGCACTGGAATCTCAGCCACTGGACCCAAAGTCAGCTGGCACCAAGGGCCCTCCACAGAGAGCTCAGGGCTGGGGCCACACCTCCCAAAGGTTGGCTTGGACACGTTGTCCATCAGGTGATGACCATCACAGTGTCCTCCTGGTGACCCTTTCACGCTGGTTTGAAAGAGGAGCTGTCACGTAAAAATTAATTTTTTAAGCAATTAACGGATTTTAATGAAATCCTTACCTGGCTTGCTTTGCTTTTCGTGGATTTCCGTGATCTTTCACTTGCTGCTGAAGATCTGCCTCTTGTACTAACCTGAGCCTCTGGCACTGACCCCACGTTCGTGGGGATCTCATCAGCATCTCCTTGGCAATAGAGGTTTAGGAAGGAACTGAACCAGGTACCAGCACAGAGCCACAGAAAGGCTGATTTTGGTCAGCCGCAGCTCTCATCTCACATCTCAAAGTTCATCTGCCAAAAAGCTGATTTCTTTCACCCTGGAGTCATTGATTCCCCCACCGCTGCCCTCCACCAGAGCTTGGTGACACGGCTGGAGGAGCTTGGGCTGGTTTTTCCTGGAGGTTTGGGACGTTTGAATTTCAGTTTAGAAAGAAAAGACAAAAGGTGGTTTCTCCAATCGTGGGAGTGGCTGCCACGGCCTCTGCTGTCCAGCCTGGCAGCTTTTCCCTTGGGTCAGCAACATCTGCCCTCGCCTTGGGCTGCTCTGATGGATTTGGGTGTGGAAAAGGGAGGATTCCTCCCTGGAAAGACCTCCTTGCTGCTTGTTTTCCTCAGACATGGAGTGAGGTGTGTCAGGGGGGACAGGGGGAGTGACAGAGAGTTCCCAGAGTTCCCCATCATTCCCAGCCCTGCAGGTGGGATTTTTCCTGTTGTTTGAGCCGTTTGGAGCCTGTGGTCAGTCACGGAGGGAAATGACCCTTCCCCACGAGGACCCTGCGACCAGAGTGACCTAAAGGAGGTTCCACAGGAATCTGTCCCATGGACAGCTCCTTGCAAGTCCAGCTGGAGCTGTTTTGTCCATGGAATTGAGGTTGGAAAAGACCTTGAAGGTCAGGGAGCGCGCCGGCGGCGCCGTGGCTGTGCCGCAGCCGTGCCGCGCTCCCTGAACTCGGCCCAGCTTCCAGGCCTTGCTCCTCTCCAGTTGTTGTTGGGTTCAGGCTCCCAGGCTGGCAGTTGTTTGGGGTGTTCACGGAATTGCATCCTGAGGGATTGCTAAACACAGCGGGAGCTGCTGGCCAGGCGCTTCTGTACCCGTTGGGTTCCTCTTTCTACAGGAACCCTTCCTCCAGCTGGGAGGGGAACCAGCCCTGCTCAGCCCTGCAGAAACCAGGGGGATTTATGTCATCTTGGTGGATTTTTAATGACTTTTCTTTTTTAAAAAAAAAAAAAAAAACTTCCTGCAGAATTTGCAGTGTTTTCCATCTCAGACACCGTGTTCTGGTAAACAGGCTTTTGTTTGGGACGGCCCCCTCGGTGGAGTTCAAAGGGACTCTGGCCACAGTTGAACGAACTTTAAAGGCCCTTGAGCTGGGCTGAGACTCCTGGGAAGTGGCTTTGTTGTTGTCCAAGTCCTCTCCCAGTGGGTGGCTCAGGCAAGGGAACGAACTGGGCTCCCCCAGGGGCTGCTCCGTGGTGGGTCTGGGCAGGGGCACTGGGGCTGTGACTTCCCAACCCTGGGGAGAGATTCCCGGTGGCTGAGCCCTGGAATCCCAGGGAATGTCTGCACTCAGTGTGGGAAGGTACCTGTGCCTTCAGCCGAGGCCTTCATAGACAACAAAACTCCCAAACCAATCCAGGAGGAAACTGCCGGAGCAAACGTTGTCCTGGCACAAGGCTCCGGCTGCCCGGGGCTGTTCCCGTGGGATGCCAGCCTCCCTCCACCCACCCTGCAGCCTCCTGACACGCAGCTGGGAAAGGCCTGGAACAGAGCAGCTCCTGGAGGTTGGGAAAGGGCAGCCCCAGGGCCAGGCGGCTCCAGGCTGGTGCTGAGCTCTGCCTGTGACCCCAGGGATTGAATCCCAGCCTTGTGCCAGCCCTGGGAGTGTCCCCAGCTCTGGGATGAGCCAGAGCCAGCCACACCTGGCTGCCAAGCAGGGAGATCCCTGCAGGGATGGGAATCTGCTCCTTATCCCTCCAGGGATGGGAATCTACTCCTTTATCCCTGCAGGGATGGGAATCTGCTCCTTATCCCTGCAGGGATGGGAATCTGCTCCTTATCCCTGCAGGGATGGGAATCTGCTCCTTATCCCTGCAGGGATGGGAATCTGCTCCTTATCCCTGCCAGGACATCCCAGGAGTTACACCCAGGATTGTGCTGGGCTCGAGTTCTTCCCAGCTGGAGCTGGAGCTGGGTTGGGAATGTGTGGGGGATGCTGCTGGTGCAGCCAGAGGCTCCCAGTTTGCTGATGCCGTGGTAGGAAAGTTTGATGGTGCCTCGGGGTCGGTGGTCCCCAAGGATCCCTTATCCAAAGGATTATTCCACGCTCTCCCCACCCCATTCCTTGCCTGAGAAGGGGTGTCGCTTCCTCCAGCTGCGGAAGTGGTAATGAGGAAAAATTTAAAAAAAAGTATTTTTTTAAACACTGAATTAATTTCTAAACTGCCTGAAAGAGACTTTATAGCTACACCTGAGCTCTCCCCAGATTCTCCCAGAGAATCTCTGGGATTCTCCCCGTCCCAGGATCAACGTCAGACACAGGGGAAAAAAATCCCTGGTTTGTTCAGAGGACAGGGGGAGGCCCAGGTCCCAGCAGAATCCTTGGACAGGGAGGGGTTTGAGTGGTTCCCAGACCTCGCTCCCACCCTCAGAACAAAGGGAGGGTGACCTTCACTCCTGGTGAAGAATCTGACTTTTCAGAGACTTTGCTTTGTATTTTTGTTGTTGTTTTTTTAAACACAGGAAAAAAAAAAATGCTCTTAACACACACACAAGAAAAACCTAAACCTGATTTACAATTTTGTTACATTTGGTTGCTTTAAAAAAAAACAAAAAACAACCTGTTTTGCTAATTTAAATATTGCTGTAGATGACACTCTATTTATTTGAAAGGGGTAAATATCTTATAGTCTTAATTCTCTTCTCCAGTGAGCGCTGCGTATTCCCAACGTTTGTGCTCCTGGCAGCGCAGCAATTCCACTGACTGAGGGCTGGGCAGCCAGCAGCTCCTGAATCCAATGGCCTTGGACAACCAGATGTCTCCTGCAATGTGGGTTTTTTTTGGTTTTTTTGTTTCGGTTTGTAGTATTTTCTCGATTCTTTCACGTCCGTGGTTTAACCAATCTGTTCAATGTTCGGGTTGTTCTGTGTTTTTTTTTTTTTGGGGTCGTTTTGTTTTTTTAACAAAGAAAGCTGAATTACAATATTCTCGTTGCTGGTCTTTGCCTCGAAAGTTTTTGTTTTTCCGTGATTGTCCCACACCCATCAGCACCTGGATTTCCAAATGTTCCTCTTGCAGCATCCACACCTCCATCTCCAGCCTCCTTTTTAAAATTTCTAGTTGATTTTCCTGAGGTTCAAACTAAGGGAATGGGAAAGTGGGAGAGCTTTGGGCAGGAGGAGGGAGCAGAGGAGGAATATCCCGATTCCCAGCGTGTGTCCGTGGGTTTGTGCAGCAAAAGGAATGCCCAGCAGTAGGGAGGGACCAGGTTTTTATGGGAAAAGTGCTGCAGTTCCTCTTCCCTGTCCATTCCAGGCTGGAGAAGAGGGTGTTTCAGTGGGAGCAGGAGAGGACCCGGACACCCAACAAAGGCAGGAAGTGTCTGCACCCCCTGAGGCTGGGCTCAGAACACTCTGTGCATTCCATTCAAACAGCACAGATATAAAAGGGTTTGTGAGGGACTGCAGGGACACTGTGAGGGCAAACCTGGCCTGGGGTCACACCTCCTGCTCCTAAGGATCTCCACTCTTGGTGTCCCCTAAAGATCTCCATTGCTGGTGTCCCCAAAGATCTCCATTGCTGGTGTCCCCTAAAGATCTCCATTGCTGGTGTCCCCAAAGATCTCCATTGCTGGTGTCCCCAAAGATCTCCATTGTTGGTGTCCCCTAAGATCTCCATTGTTGGCTGACCCTAAAGATCTCCATTGTTGGCTGCTCCTAAAGATCTCCATTGCTGGTGTCCCCAAAGATCTCCATTGCTGGTGTCCCCTAAAGATCTCCACTCTTGGTGTCCCCTAAAGAACTCCACTGTTGGTGTCCCCAAAGATCTCCATTGTTGGCCCCCCCCCAGGTGACCTTTCCTTGGTGCCACTGTGCCCTCACAGGCTCGTGGAACGCTTTGGGTAGGAAATGACCTCAAAGCTCATCCTGTTCCCACTATCCCAGGGTGCTCCAAGCCCCTTCCAAGCTGCCACAGCTTCTCTGGGAAGCTCCTCCAGAGAACGGACGTGGATTCATCTAGTGGTGGCAGAGGAAACCTCCTGGAGGGCTTTTCCTGGGAAGGACTCTTGGAGTGGGAGCCACTGTCCAGACACGTCCCCAGTGTCACTGGGGCTCCTGTTCCTGCTGGGCTTTGTCCCAGGGGCTGGAGGTGCTGGGAGAGGGCAGGCGTGGGAGCACATCCCTCGTGTGCCTGACATTTTCCCACCCTCAGAGCAAAGCCAGGATTATTTTTCCCTCCAAAAGCCCGGAGCTCCTGTGTGGGAGGGCCGTGGAGAACACAGAAAAGGCCACCAGGGAAGGGGTGAGCCCTTGGAGCAGCAGGTGGGAATGTCCCAGGACTGGAGGGAATTGGAAAAAAAAACCCATAAAAAGTGTTGTTGCTTTGAAGATTTGTGTGGAAGATGAAAGGGCCTAAATCTGTTTGGGTTGGGAAGAAGCCACAGAGGGGTGGGGTGTGACACGGGCCAGGAACAGCTTCAAGGGTGCACAGATAAATCAGAACAAGGAGCTGACAGGGAATCGTGCCTGGGGCTCGTAAAGGGATCCTCGGAGGGAAATAAATTCATACAGACAAAACGAGATCCAGGTATGAGGGCAACTGGAGGAAAGGAGGATTGATGTTGACAAACTTCCTTGCAGCAAAATAACACCCAGCAACAAAATTGTTCCTTTAATACTGAGGCAATGGAACTGCCTGAAGGTTTTGGGGTTTTTTTTGGGTTTTTTTTTGTTTTTTTACCATTTTTTAAAAGGAGTTGCTGATTTTAACCTGCAAAGCCATGAAATGAAGGTGTGTCTCCAGCTGATTTTGCTGGAGATTTCTTTTTATTTAATATATTTATTTTTTAGGTGGCAGAGCTCAGCAGCACAGGATTTTTGGAAAAAATGGGTGGTAGAGATCTTTAACAAAAGGATGTCTCCAACCCCCCTGATTCCAGACCTTCCGACGTAACAGGGATTTTTTTACAGATCCCTAGAAGGTTTTTTTCCTGGAGATGCAAATTTCCTGCCTGTCCTGGACTGCAGTTCTCCCAGGTGGGAATGGGTGGCACAGGAAACATGGGGGTGGGCAGGAGGGACCTGGAAATCCATGGAAAGCACCGTTGTTCCTGGCCGTGCCTCAGTTTCCCCCGCTGAGAAGAGTCTTGCTCATCTTCCCAGAACAGACTGCAAGCTCTGTCTCAATCAGCTGGGGCAACAAACGCTGGAAATTCCCCTGCTCTTCATCCAAGCTGCACAAAGATCAATCCACATTTGGATCCCTCCAGGAATTAGAGACCAGGGAAGCGAGAAATGGCAATTCCTGTTGCCTGAGCCTCTCTCCTGATTTAATTAACGTGCCCTGGGGTGCCCATGCAGGACCCTGTCCCCAAAAACCAGTTTGCAGCCAAGGTTTGCTGGGAAAACGTCCCTGTAGCCTGAGGCCTGTGCAATCCATGCCCTGGGGGAGCTGAATCCAATGATCCACGTGTGCACCTGGAGCTGTGGCAGCCACCAAAGAGCTGGGATGGAGCTGGGAGGGCACCAGGACTGAGGGACAGTGACATGGGATACGGGAACAGGCAGGGTGACACACGATGGTGGGAAAATTTATTAAGAGCTCTTTCCAACATCTCCTCCTGGAAGTGATTCCCTGCCTCCCCCTGCAGCCAGGGCAGCAGCTCTGGGATGTCCAGCTGCAGGATCCCACCCTGCTCTCCCAGTTTTTCTGCAGGAGTGACAGGGACACACACAGGTCACAGAGCCACCTCGGTGGGTGGAGGTGGATCTGGCCTTGGCTGCCTCCTTCCTTTTAATCACAGAATCATGGAATGGTTGGGATCAAAGCTCACCCAATTCCACGGGCAGCTCCCGCTCCGTGTGTCTGCATCGTGCCAGCACCACCAGGCACCTCTCCAGGGCCTGTCCCAGCATCAGGTGACAAATCCTGCAGCCTCCAGAGCAGCCCAGAATTATCCCCAAAACGAGGGACAGCCATCAAAGGCCCCGAGCCCCGTGCCACAAGCAAACCCTGGGGACGTTGCAATACTCCAGGAGTGTGGTGTGCTCCACCTTGGAGTCGTCTCCCGGCTGCTTTTGCATCTCCCTGAGCCTGGCTCTGGCTCTCAGGGAGGTCATTTCTGCTCTGACTTGCCCGGGAGAGCAGGGGCTGCCCCTCTCCTGCACTTGTGTAAGGAGCTGCAGGGCGGGAGCCTCGTCCCTTGGGCTCCAGAATCACGTCTGGGCACCGCAGGAATTCGGGAGCTTTGTGGGGCAATGAGCTGCTGCTGCTGCTGCACGTCGGATCTGGGAGCAAAAAGGCACCAGCTCAGCTAAAAGGCAAAGGAAATGTCTGCAGGGGCCCCTGTGCCTGTGCCAGCAGCAGGGTGGGGGTGAGGCTGCTGGGATTTCAGCCCTGCCAGGCTCGGGGAGAATATTCCAAACACACCTGGGGCCTGTGAGGACCTGAAGGAGATTCCTGCTGGCAGCCAAAAGGCACCAGGAAAAAAAAATAACTCTTGCTGGTCACAATTTTTCCCTTGAGGAGGAACATTTGGGGGATGGAGAAATCCTTTTGCCTCCTTGTTTGTATTTGTTCTCTTCGTGTACCTCTAATATTTCCTAGAAAAACCAGAAGCCTGGAATGACCCAAACCCTGGAATCCTGCTGGGGAAGATGAAGCTGGAGGTTTTGGGGTTGTCCCAGCAGAGGTTGGGGAGCAGTGCTGTGGCCAAGGGTGTGCCCAGGGCTCAGATTCCACAAATCCTCCATGGCCAGGCCTGGCACAGCTCCCTGCCCAGCCCCTCTGCCAGGGGGGAATGTGGGCATTCCCAAGGCCCTGGGGTGTGGGCACAGCTGGGCACAGCTGGAGCAAGGAAAAAGCCACCAGGGACTGAAGCTGCTGGGCACTGCCACCTTTTCCTGCGTGTTTGGAGGCAGCCTGGGGCTTGAACTGATACTCCTGGTGAACTGCAGGGCTGAGCAGTCTCCTGTCTGTCTGTCTGTCTGTCCATAGCCCTGCTCCTGCTAAATGAGATTGATCCCCGTGCCAGCACTGGGTTTTTTGCATTAGGGGAAAAAAAAAAACCAAACCCCATAATCCAAGTGACAAAGTTGCCTGAAATAGGCTTTACAAAGAGGCACTGGCTGCCCAGGATGTAAAGAGTTTAAGCCCTCACATGATGGCTCAGGCTGGGCAATCACTGCAGGAATCAGCTCAGGACAGCCCCTTCCCAGGGGAGAGCAGGATCCCGGGGAAGCAGCTGCATGGAAAGGTCTGGCCTCTTAACTGGGGACTCCTTCCACGGGTAGAGGAAATAATGGCCTCGAAATTAAAAAATCACAGCTCGCAGAAGAAAGTCACTTAAAGCCACAATAATCCCAGTGTCTGCCAGACCCTCTGAATAATCCAAACTTACTTTTGCTGGTCATAATTTTTTCTTGATTTTTTTCCCTTAATTTGGGGATGAAAAAATCCTTTTGTCCCCTTGCTTATGTTTGTTTCCTTCGGGTACCTGTAATATTTTCTAGAAAAACCAGAAGCCTGGTATCACCCAATTAGAAATCCTGCAAGCCTCAGACCATTCTCTCTTTTATCTTCCACGTTTAATTAAAATCGACAGAAATTGAAGCAAAATTAGCCTTTCTCCCAGTGCCCCATGGAATTTCTGAGCAGGTGCTATCACTGCTGAGCAAAGGTTAAACGGGTTTTTGTCTGTCTTGCTCAGGAAAGCAAATCTGAGAGCAGCTCCTGTACCCCAGGCAAACAAGATAAGCCCCACAAATCCTGCAAAATATTCTCCCTGGGATTTACTTCTCGCTGTGTGGGCCAAATACCATCTGGATTTCTCTCCTGCCCTCCACACAGGGAAAATCAGCCTGAAGAAAAGCACTTTGACACCCTCCTCACTCTGGCCACGGCCTTGCAGCATCCTCAGGGGCTGATGCAAGGTCCTGCCAAGGGCTGTTGCATCAGAAAAAAAAACCCAGCAGGAATCAGTTGGCTCTGCCCTGTTTTCCCCCAAAATTGCAGATTTTGTTTCCTTCCTTTTTTTTTTGGAGGAAAGGGACCTCCAGCCACGAGGCTGCTGAGTTCAGAGGTGTCTGGACGTTGTGCTGCAGGAGAAGATTCCCCGAGGAGCAGAATTCATGGCAACCCTTGGATTTCCCCAGCTGCCTGCTGTGGCCTGCTCTCCTCTGGGAAAAAAGGCTCCAGCCTGGAGCCTTTGGATGCTGCAGCTCTGTTGATTCATGCAGGGGATTAGGCAGGGAAAGGATGCTTTCATTGGATTCTCCTTGGCTTTATGGAATGAATCCCAGCTTTTCCGTGGAGCTGCACACGCTGCTTTGTGTGCTGCAGCCTCTGAGGCGCCAGGGCTGATCCTGCAAGGATCACTGAGGGCTCATCCCCTCCATCCTCACCCCCAAAATCCTGCTGGCGTGGGGATCCCACCCCCCTGATGGATATGGGGGGACACAACAAGGACAAAATGGATCTCAGGGGTTGGCTCCAGCCAGGCGTGACAGAAACAGGGCTTGGGAAGGGATGTGGAGTTGGAGACAAGGAGGAGAATTGACCTGGATGGGAAAAGGGGATGTGATGCCACCAACAGGAGAAGGAAGGACAGGAGGAGATTCCCTGCTGGGTGCCTGGTTTGGTGGTGGGCAGGAGGAAGAAATCCCTGTGCACAGAACCCCAAAGGGGTGATGGGGAGCACTGGGCCCATCAGCACCTTTGGATTGCAGCCCCCTGGGACGTGGAAGGCTCTGGATAGAGCTGCCCCAGCCTGCCTGCAGCACCTGGCCGAGGTTCCCGTGTTTTCTCCTGGGGCTGGGGGGATTTGTGAGGATCCAGGCAGAGCCTGGGCTGTGCCTGACTCACCGCCTCTCCCCAGTAAAGCCCGTGCAAAGCCCGCTGCCCTGCAGGGGATAAACGGGAGGGATTTGGGAGGAATGAGCCCAGCACCAGCCCACGCCTGCCCCCAGCTGAGCCCTTCTTCAGGCAAGTCTGTGCCTGGGCAGAGCTGCAGCCTCTCCTCACGGCTGCCCTGCCCTTCAGAGCATCACTGCTTGTGATATTTGTGTGATGTCCGTGAATCCCCACTGATTAAACCTTCCTGGAGGGTCTCCGGTGGATGTCCCGTGGGAGACGTGGAAGGACTCGTTGCCCTGTGTGGGCTGGGCAGCTTCTTGATTTCATTTTTTTCCTGAAATATCCGGATTTTTCCTTGGAGTGGCATCCCCCAGTGCCACAAGAGAGCAGGAGGTGCCTGTCCACGAAAGCAGAGGGCAGTGGGGCATGGCACAGACACATTCCCTGTGTCCTCCTCTCCCACAGGCCTGTCCTGGACCCTCAGGGAAATTGCAGGGAAAAGCAATTGTATAAAATCCAGGGTTGGACTTCAATGATCCTTCTGGATTCCCTCCAACCCAGGATATTCTGGGACTCTTCCATGGGAGGATGACCCACCACTCCTGCTGGCTGCCGTGGGGACAGCCTGGGAGAGAGGAATCACTCCTCATGTTCACCCTACATCCCACCAGCCCCAGGGATTCGGCCACAACCCCAACCCCAATCCCCCCCAGGCTGCTTGTCCCCAAAATGTGCCCGTTTACCCTGTGGGAAGAGTGAAGCTGTGCCAGGTGCCAGCAGCCACCATGGAAACCCCGTCTGCCCTCCCAGCAATGCCAGGCAGAGCTGCCCAGCAGGGAGATGAGCAAATATTGGTTTTCCAAAGGGATGCGATTCCCAGCCGCCTCCCCAGCGGGACGGACGGGCTGTGGTGGGTCAGGCTGTGGTTTCACGTGGTCGTCACGAATGTCCCGTTTCCCCTGCAGGCGGCACAGAAAACCCCAGCTGCGACCTGACACCTGGGGCTGTTCCTGTGTCACTCTGTCTTTTCTAAGAACAGAAACGACATCTCGGGTCAGGAAACCCAGGCTGGTTGTTTTCAGAGAGAACAGGATGGAAACACTTGACTGAGGCTGCAGGTTCAAATCAGACCTTTTCTTCCAGAACTGAGTCAGCGATAGGGAGATATGGGACAATCACCTGTGACATCACGTCTGTAGAAACACCCTGGGACTGCTCAGGAGTGGATGTGATGTCATCTTTTGAAATTTAAATCGCTGGAGTTTGAATCCATCCGGGGAGTCACGCAGGAGCAGTGTTGGGAGGAGGTGAGGGGCTCTGCAGGAGACACTCCGTGTTCTGCTGGAAGGAAAAGTTTTATTTACATTTCACCGTCCCTAAATTGCCACCCGTCCCCAGAGGTTCTGCTGAGACTTTGGGGGTTCACAGGGAAGGGTGAGAAAGAGGAAATTCAATATAATTTTAGCCACGGGGAAGAGCTCTCCCGTGTTTCCTGCACCGAGCCCACCACGGCAGCTCCTCCTCCTGCCTTAGGAGAACATTCCTGCTCAGGAGAGTGCTTAACACACCCACTTGTACCTTTTTAAGCCTCTGAGAACGAACAAATATTTTCTTTCCTTTCGCAAAACCACAAGGAATCTTGCCAGGGTCATCGTTTTCCTGGGGGTAAATGCTGAGCAAGATAAGAGATGTGAGGAGTTATCTCTGCTGAGGGGCTCAGGGAACCGGGCTGAGCTGGAGCAGGACTCACCAAACCCTCCCCAGTGCCTTGACAGCGGCAGGTAGGGCAGGAAATCCATCATCTGACGGCCAAGGCTGTCACAGCACCGCCGGGAAAAGCAAATGCCAAGCACTTGTGGAAAAACCGACTCACCTGTCGGGCCAGGGTCAGAGGGTTGTTGTGGAGATAAACCAGGATTAATGCCATCAACAGCGCTGCTGGCAGGTCTGAGGGGGGTAAAAATCAAACACTGAGAGTCAGGCCCTGTCCTTTACCTCCTCAGGTGAGAGCTGGGCACGGCAGGACAGGAGGAATGATCCACATCCACTCTTTCCACAGAGCAGGTTGATTCCCTCCAACCCTCCCTGACAGGGGCTTAGACACAGCTCAGGAAATTCCACACTCAGTCTCTCCTCACGTCTCGCTGTGCTGGAGCTCAGTGATTTCTCTGTGATGTTTAAATGAAACCTTTTTGTGGTAATCTATAAGAAATCCTCTGTGCCATGAGAGGGGTCCCCCTGAACACAGGTGAGCCAGGGAGCCCAGGTTCCTAAAGCTCCCTCAGGGGGTGACAGAGGAAAATTGGTGCTGCAGAACACCAGAATGAGGGCGTTTTCTCCTGGATTGCAACAAAATCCAGCGGGACACTCATCCCTGCCCTGCCCAGCCTGGCTGTTCTCACTGCTGATTCCATCTGCCCCCGGCACTTCCCTACCCATCAAAGGGAAACATCTCTGAAATGTTCTCAGCCCTGTGAGGAAGGGCTTGTGCTGGGAACTGAGTGTTGGCTGCGAGATAACTGGATGTCAGTGCAGCAGTTAGGGTTATTTTTGAGTGAATTTGTATCCCCTTTCTGAGGGCAAACATTGCTGGGAACTGTTGCCAGTCCTCTGCAGCACCCACGGCACGCTCGGCTCTCTGGTGTATCCCAAAACACAGCCCTGGGCTCTCTGGAGATACTGTATCCCAAAAAATATCGGCATCCCTGAATATCCACATCCCTGAATCCAGGGCTGTGCCCGGANACCTCATGGCAGAGGGGGTGTCCCTGAATGTGCTTGGACAGGTTCTCAGCAAAACCATGGGATTAATAGTGGAAGTAACTTTCTCCACCGCAGAATTCCTGAGGATGTCCTGAAGTGGAGAAACTGAAATACAAAGGATTTCTCCATCTGAACATGCTTTGCTCACTGGAGAACACTCCCCTGACAGCTTCCTGGAGCTGGGATATCAGCATCCCTGAATATCCTTATCCCTGAATCCAGGGCTGTGCCCGGAGCCGGGATATCGGCATCCCTGAATCCAGGGCTGTGCCTGGAGCTGGGACATCCACATCCCTGAATATCCTCATCCCTGAATGCAGGGCTGTGCCCGGAGCCGGGATATCGGCATCCCTGAATCCAGGGCTGTGCCCGGAGCCGGGATATCGGCATCCCTGAATCCAGGGCTGTGCCCGGAGCCGGGGTATCGGCATCCCTGAATGCAGGGCTGTGCCCGGAGCCGGGATATCGGCATCCCTGAATCCAGGGCTGTGCCCGGAGCCGGGGTATCCTCATCCCTGAATCCAGGGCTGTGCCCGGAGCCGGGATATCGGCATCCCTGAATCCAGGGCTGTGCCCGGAGCCGGGGGATCCTCATCCCTGAATCCAGGGCTGTGCCCGGAGCCGGGGTATCCGCATCCCCGAAGGCCGAGCCCTGCTCGGAGCTGATGCAAGGCCGGGGTGGGTGTTGCAGCAGCAGCAGCAGCGGGGCTGCACTGGCGCTGACACCTCGCGGGGCTCCGCAGCCACTGCAGCCTGACTCCACTCCAGCCCGGGTTGCATCAGACTCTGAATTTGAATATTGGGGAGGAAAAAGGCTCCTTTGAAAAGGGCAGGGCATTTTAAGGTATGTTTGGCTGCTTCGCTCTCTGAGCAATATGATCTCACTGGCCAGGGCTCGCTTGTCACTTCTCACCCCTCATTTTCTGGGGTTTCCTTTTACTCACTTCATTTCTCTCAGGTTCGCCCAATTATTTCTTTAGAAATCTCAAAGTGGCCTCAGAAATACAGGGTTGAGCCCCAAACGGTGCCCCTGGACCTACAAAGCCCAGAGCCCGGGTGAGCCAAGGGACCTGTGTAATGACACTGGCACCGAAGAGCTCCTGGGTCAGCTTGGGACATAAATGAGTGGGAAAATATCAAAAACTTGTTCATCAGCAAATTGGGAATAGAGCAAAACAAGGCTGGGGACAGGTAAGGAAAAGCAGTTTCAGCCGGTATCAGCCGGATCCATCCCTGATATTGTAAGCCCCGCTTGCCCAGGGAAGATTAAGCATCTCTAAAGAAGCTTAGGTAGCCTAATTAATGGCCCACCAGCCTAATTAATGAAGCTCCGGGACAGACACAAAGACAGTGTGAGATTTCTGCTTTCTCATCGCCGCTGTGGTGCTGGCACACGACGGGAGCAGATTGATGGGGGTCGGTGCTCCAGAAGATGTGACAGGAGCTGGACAGAGCCTTTGGGAGCAGCTTCAATCAGGAGCAGCTCCGGTTCGGGGCTGGTAAATCCCGTCACAGCTCAGGGACACCACGGACACACCCCAAACAGCCCCAGCGAGGCTGCTCTGCTGAAACAACGGCACCAAAGGCTGCAATTCCCGGTGTCTGATAAAGGACGAGCGAAGGAGGGCAGTGACACACGCGGAGAAATTTGGCTGCTCCGCGAGGAAGTTTGGCTGGAATAGCACGGAAAGAGCCATTCCTCCAAGAGCCTCCTGTGCTTACTCAGATGTGTAAGGGATTGAGTCACCAGAGCCTTTCCCTGACGGGAATTTCGGGATTTGGGTGCTTTGGAAGGTGGGGATGAGCCAGAGGGAGCAGAACCCTGTCATGGAGCAGCTGCTCCTGGTGAACAGCTGAAGGAATTCCACAGTCTCCCTGCTCGGGCATGGAGGATGCTCCATGTGCATCCCAGCACAGCGTTCCCTCAGCACCCTGAGACTGGGTCTGCTTTACACAAATCACAAAATCTGTATTTCCCCCAGTCCATAACCACTTAAAACCAGAGATCAGAGACGGGCGAGTCTCGGGCTCCTTTGCTCTGACATTCCTATTTATTTGCCCCAATTTTCCTCCCAAAAAGTGCAGAAACCCCATGGAAATCCTACTGGAACGGCGAAAGCAAGGACTTCCACAGCCTCACGGGGAATTTCTGGCCTCAAGCCTGACGCTTCGCTGATGGATTTAAGATGGATGTCCCTCGGGACGTGTATCTGGATAAAGCCACGCTTTGTACTTCCCCCGAGGGAAACCTGCGCTTTCCTTGGCTTCCTCTGTTCTCGACGTATTAAAGCACCGATCTCCAAACAGAAAATCCAGGAAGCCAATTCAATGGTTGGGAGATTTTATCAGCTGCCGATTATAAACGAGCCTTGAATGGAGCAGCAGCCACCTGCCAGCTCCCGATCCAGCTCCGGCTCCTCGCGGCATAAGCGGGGAATGAGGGGCCTCTGCTGGACTGTCAGCACAGCCAGGAGGAAAAACAACAATTCCCAACTTTTTTTTCCAAAGTGAGCCTTGGTTATGGATGTACCTTTGTCCCTCAGCTAGATTTACCTTTGGAGATGACTGAATCTGTCACCAGAGCCTGGAGGGCACATTTTTGGGTGGATTTCTCCCTGTTTTATCTGTGTGGAGGTGGAAAAAACTTCAGCCTGAGCCTGGAGACCAAAAGTTATTTTGACTCATCTCGTGAAGTTTTCCTGCATGAAGCTGCTTCCAGCGACAGGAGGAGAGGAAATGACCTCAGGATTTGTCAGGGGAGGTTTAGGTTTGGTATTGGGGACTTTTTTAATGGAAAGGGTTGTCAAGCCCTGGGCAGGTGTGGAGTCCTTACACCTGGAATTGTGTAAAAACCACACAGAGGTGGCACTTGGGGACATGGTTGGTAGTGAATGTGGGGCTGCTTTGGTGATCTTAAAGGCCTGCTCCAACCTTAACGATTCCCTGATTTTCTGGCTTTTTCACCACACAGCAGTTAAGGAAAATCACTTTTCCTGGCCATCCTGGCATGTCCCAGGGCACTGGGAGCCCTGGCTCTGCTGAACGTCCCTGACACCCCTGCATTCCCAGGTGTCAGTGCTGGGAGTTTGTGTTCCCTGGCACTGCTCCCAATTCCTGTGGCAGCATCCACCAGTACCATTTGACTCCCCACCCCTGGAAGTGTCCAAGGCCGGGCTGGACACGGCTTGGAGCAGCCTGGGACAGTGGAAGGTGTCCCTGGCCATGGCAGGGGGTGGGATGGGATGGCTTTTAAGATCTCTTCCAACAAAACCATCCCATGATCCTATAAAACGCTCCCCCCAGCAGCAGCCCTCTCTGTTTGCAGGGCTTTATCTTTATCCTCCCCTTTCCATACAGACAGAGGCAGAGCTCTCCAACACCAGCAATTCCAACCACTGCAACGCCTTTTTGGCCGATTTAGTTCCTGTGCTGTCAGCATGTCCTCCCGCTTCATCTGTGGCATTAATTCCTTCCTTGCTACTGGCTTCAGAAAGCATTAACAAGGGAAAAATAAATCAAGTGTTAGAGCACAAAGAAGACTTGTGGGAAAAAGCTTTTGAGCCTGTTCTGAGGCTTTCATGCCTGTTATTCTTTACTTTGCTGATACAGCTGGATTTACCATCCTGTTGAATGAGCATATTCCAGACTGTAAAAAAAAATAAAAGAAATAACAAAGTCCAACCACGTGGGCTTTGTATAGGTCAGAGCTGGAGAGGGGCTGCCAGGGACAACAGCACAGGACGACTTCAGAGCCCCAAATGTGCAAACACAGCCAAAGTGCAGCTCGTGCTCCTCCAAACAAAGCAGGGAGCAAACCTGAGACACAACAGGAATGAGGGGGGGACAGCTGGGCGTGGGAGCTCTGTGTGTGTGATGGGAAAAGAGCTCACCTGAGTCAGTGTTGGGGTTTTACATGGATGTTTTAGGGCATGTTGGTGCTCTCAGGTCTTTAATGCCATCTTCACCCTCACCCTTCTGAGGAAGACTCATCCCTGAAGTCACCATTGTGGACACAGCAACTCCTCAGTAGTGAGCAGGGCTGAATTCCCCGAGGGATTCCTGCCCTGTTTCACACTCCTGTTGTATTTTGTATTTCCAAAGGGCAGCTCAGAGCTTTGGTTGTCCCCCCCCATCCTCCTTTCCCACATTCCCCCGTGAGAAGCCGGACCAGGGAGTTCAAGAGATCAGAGAACTCACACCAGCACTGTCCTGCCCCACGTGGGAGCCAGCTCCAAATGACCCCACACATCCCAAACTGCACCAGAAATGTGGAAAATAAAGGGGTGGGAAAGCAATCTGAGCTCAGACAATCTCTGAACTTATGGAAATAACCATGAATGATGGAGCACCAAAAAGGGGTGAGTGGAGCTGGGTGTGTGCAGGAGGTGAAAATCTTCTCACCCCCTCAGCAGGTGAAGACTTGGAGGGGTTAATTTCCTAAAAAGGCAGCTTTTTCATTTCAAAGCCTTCCTCAAAAGTGCTGCAAGACGTGCACCCAGAGGAACTGTTGACCTGTAGGCACCAGGAGGGGACGTGTTTTCACACACTGATGTCTCTTTGAGGTTGAAGCCCGAGGAGCAGCGGGGAAACTTCCGAGCCCGTTTGCAGCGCCAGGGGACTCGGCGGAGCTCCCACATCTGGGAATTGCAATTGTCCCATTCCCAGTGCCTCCAAAGTTTCTGCTCCCCTTCCTGCACATAAACACGGACGTGCTGCAGCTTGAGCTGGAACCACAATGTTTTCAGAACAAACAGAAAAACAAAGTGCTGCTCGTGGTGTGCTTTGTCTGCAACCTCAGAATAACTTTTCCCAGCTCTTCCCTCAGTGCTCCAGGGCTGTGTTTTTTCCCCGATCCCGGGTTCAAGAGTAGGTGGATGTTCACGGCAAAGGATCCATCCTGCAATTCCACGGCACGTGCTGGATATCTGGAATAACTCAGTGGGTGTTAAAGTGCACCTTAGTGGAGATCCTCGCTGGTTTGGGGTGGTGAAAACCCCCCCTGCTTCCAGGAAATGAGGGGTTTTGTGGGAACTCGGTGAAAAATATCACGATTTTATTCCTTCTGCTCCTGGAGAAATAATCATAGCGGCAATTTTGTTGCACGTTGGGATGAACCTGCAGCTAAAAGATACATTTCAACCCTTATTTACACCCTTAGGTGTTCAAAGTAGGTGTTTTCCAGGAATTTTTCCCTGGGCTCAGCATCTGTGTGAAATACCACATAAATCATTGACATTCCTTCTCCACCACTGAGGGAAAAAGCAGCTGCCTGGCACTGCCTGACAGTGCCTGTACTTCTTTTGGCTCTCCAACAACTGAGGGTTTGGAGAGTGGCCTGGATAAACCCCATTCCCAAAGGTCTGAAGCTGGAAATGAGAACACTTGCACAGCGCCCCAATCCCCGGGGAATTCTGCCCGTGGTTTAATTTTATTTTGTTTCCTCACAGGGCCTCCCCCCGGGCCTGGCTCTTGTCTCAGGTGATGCAATTACAGAATCCCAGGATCACTGAGGCTGGAAAAGAGCTCCAGGATCATCGAATCCAACCTGTGTCTGATCCCCACTTTGTCAGCAGCCCAGAGCACCGAGTGCCATGTCCGGGCCTTCCTTGGGCACCTCCAGGGATGGGGACTCCAAACCTCCCTGAGCAGCTTCTTGCAATGTTTAACCACCCCTTCTGTGAAGAAATTCCTCCTAACCACAGAATCACGGAGTATTTAGGGTTGGAAGGGACCTCTGGAAACCATCCAGCCCAAGGCAGGGCCACCCGGAGCAGGTGACACGGGAACTCTTCCAGGTGGGTTTGGAATGGCTCTGGAGAGGGACACTCCATAACCTCCCTGGGCGGCTGTGCCAGGGCTCTGCCACCCTCACGCTGAGGTTAAACCTGTGGTTTAGTTCGCGGCCATTGCTGTCTGTCCTGTCCCTGGGCCCCACCGAAGAGCGCCTGACCCTCCCCTGAGGGGGGGCCATTTTGTGTGAGGGGAGGGGGCCATTTTGTGGGCTCCACGTTCTCCTCGGGGCGGGCATCCAACCCCAACGTGTCCGAGCCGTGCCGGGCCGGTGCCGGCCGGTGTGCGGGGCTGCATTCACCCCTCAGCCCGGCCCTGCGGGGCTCCTGACGCCGGCTCGGAGCGGCCGCGGCTCCGGGAGCTCCGGCAGCGCTCCCTCAGCGAGGGCGGCCGCCCTGAGTCCTCCGGGCCGGCAGGGGGCGCTGCCGCCCGGCACGGGGAGCGGCCCCATCCCGGCGCCTTCCGGGGTATCCCGGCCCGGCGTGGTCCGGTGTGATCCCGGTGTTATCCCGGTGTTATTCCCTTGGAATCCCGCTGTGATCTCGGGATAATCCGCTTTGATCTCGGGGTATCCCCGCCCGGTGTGATCCCGGGGTATCCCGGCCCCGTCGCGCTGTGATCCCGCTGGAATCCCGGTGTGATCCCGGTGTGATCTCGGGGTATCCCGGCGCTGTGATCTCGTCCCGCTGTGATCCCGCTGTGATCCCGGCGTATCCCGGCCCCGTCCCGCTGCCATCCCGCTGGAATCCCGGGCTGTCCCGTCCCCGCCGCCATGGGGAAGAAGGGGAAGCGCGACAAGAAGGGCAAAGGCGCCGAGAAGACCTTGGCGAAGATGGAGAAGAAGGTGTCCCGCAGGGCCAAGAAGGAGGAGGTGACGGCCGTGAGGGAGCTCCGGGGGCAGGTTGAGGGCAGGGTTGGGATCAGTGTGGATCAGGGAACAGCAGGATATAATGGGCTGGAAGGGACCCACACGGATCATCCGGTTCAGCTCCTTGAGAAGATACCACAGCAATCCCACCATGTGCCTGAGGGCTTTATCCAAACCTCCTTGGATTTCAGGGATGCTCCTGGATCCCTGGGAGTGTTCCCGGCCAGGTTGGACGGGGCTTGGAGCAAGCTGGGATAGTGGGAGCTGTCCCTGCCCATGGCAGGGGTGACACTGGGTGGGATTTAAAGTCCCTCATTCTCTGATTCTAAGCAGAATCTTGCCTAAATCCCCTCCGCTCCCTTGTGTCTGCCAACAGGTGTAAAGGAAGGGCAGGAAAACACAGTTTAAGGCTCCTTCTTGCTTTCCATCCCCTTCATCTTTATCTTCTTGTCCCAAAAGCAAACGAGAATCTTTGTTTCTCGCACTCCTAGAGGGGCTGCTCGTGTTTAAACCTCAAAACAGTGACTTTTCCCTGGTAAAAACGTGCTGTTCACGGCCTCATCCAAAGCTTAAAGGCCGGGAAGGTGCCCCTGTGGATCTCTCCTGGCTGCAGGAAGAGCTGATTCCATGCTGCAAAATTCCCAGAGTTTGGGAATTCCTGCTGGGACCACACCTTGAGAAAAGCGACCTGGAGGGAGGAGATGAGCAGTGGGGCTGTAGGAGAGACTCAGAACGTCCCTCTTGCTGCAGTCCTGCAGCATCCTTGGTCTCTCAGCAGTTTTTTTTTTGGGAGGGGGTCACATTTTGGGTTTAACTGAGTGAAGTTGAGAGGGAATAAAGATGCACGAGGTTTCTCTGGATATAAAAGAGTTTCCAGTTGTATTTGAACAAAAAAAAAAAAGGAAATTGTGGGAGTGAGTGCAGGTTTTGTGTGTGCTCCTGTACATGTCAAGCTGCTCATGGCTGACTTTTGTTTTGTTTTGTTTTGTTTTTTTCTTTTTTTTCAGGAGGATCTTGAAGCCCTGATAGCAGAATTCCAGAGTCTGGATGCTAAAAAGACCCAAGTGATTGAGTCATCCTGCCCACCCCCCTCACCCAGGTGAGAGCTCCTGTGAGGCTTTGGGAATGCTTTTAATGTCATTTATTTATTTAAAATTATTTCCCAAGAGTGGAAGGTATAGCTGATGGCTGGAGTTATGAAACACCTGGAATACTGAATTCATGGTTAAAAAGACACCAAAAGCCTTTTTTTTGGGCATCAAAATCCACTTTTTAACCCCCCCATCAGCACAAGGGAGGCAAAGCAGGGCTAGATTTCAGGGCTTTGAGGGAAAAATAAAAGGAAGTTTTGGATTTGGACTAGAGGGCTGAAGGGAACTCAGAGGGAAAAGGATGTGTCACGAGGTAAAAAAACACTTTTTTAAGTGGGGTTCACAAACTTGGGCCGTTCAGGAGAGCAGTGACCAGCAGCAAGTGCAGGATAACGACACAGATAAATGGAGAGGAGACAGCCCAGAGTCCTGTGCCCTCAGAAAAAAAGTCATTTTTGTTCCTGCCACGCCGGTATTAAAATTCAGGAGCTCACGTCAAAGGGGGGACTTAAATCACAGGGTAACGTGTGCTCCCGAAATAGGAAGAGCCTCTCAGACAGTGCCCAATCCATCTTGCTGGAAGTTCTGGAGGAAATTAATTCCTTTGGAGGAGTTTTTAGCCCCTGGGGTGAACATCGCAGCAGGGTGATTTGGCAGATGATGGAGAGACCTTCGTGGCTGCAGGGCAGAGGTGCTGGTGCCTGAATTAAAGGCTCCAAGGTTCGGGGTTTTTCACATCTTTTTTGTTTTCTTCCCATCCTTGTTTTTTTTTTCTTCTTTCAGGCTGAACTGCTCCCTCTGTGCTCACCCCGAGAGGGACGAGCTGATCCTTTTTGGAGGTGAATATTTCAATGGCCAAAAAGTAATGTACACTTCATTTTCCTTCTTCTTTATCTCCCCCCACCTCCCCTTCCCCCTCCTTTTCCTGTAATTTGCACGGGGTCTCATTTGAAGGGAAATTCGAGGCAGAGTCATAAAATATGTATTTGTCCCTGAATGGGAGCAAAATAGCCTTTTAATCCTGCCCTGGCTGTGTCTGGTGGCTGAGCAGCTGGCAGGAAGGAGACACGCTGGAACCCATTAAGGGCTCGGAGTGATTGTCTCAGCATCAATATTTCAGGGCTTCATCATTTCCCCAGACTTAATTGGAGCCCCTCATTTGGGATAACTAGTGAGGAATCTTCTTCCACTCCTCAAAACAAAGTGTTTCTGCACCTTTGCTGCTGGCTGCCTCGGGGATGGGAGCAGCAGCAAATTATTGCATTCAGGAATACTCTTTTTATTTTTTTTTTCCCCCTGAATTTCTGCAGGTTGCAGGTGGTTGTTGTGCTCCTGGAGACAGAACTCCAGCCTGGCAGTGATGTTTGGTCACCTCAGAGTTACCCAGTGTGATGAGCTGAACTAATTCTGCTTTTTTTTTTTTACCACCTGGAGCTGTTTGCTCTGGAGTTGAGCAGCTTTAACCTGAACTTCTATGTTCAGCTCCAGCTTTTTAAATCCTCAACATCTCAAGCTGCCACCGAAGGGTTTGGGAAAAGAACATTCCAGCCCAGTGGAAGAGTCGCTGCCTTCCCAGTGCAGTGCAGGGAGCTCGTTGTCCTCCTTCCCTGCCTGCTGAGGAGTGTGAAAAACAAGTTCCACTCTCTTTTAGAATTTTATAAGTTTAATAGAAATAAAAAAATAGACAAAGTAGGAGACAGAATAAACTAAGCTTCTCGGCCGAGGGGGGACTTGGCACCAGGTCTGCCTGTTGTCCCCTCACCCTTTTAGGACTTCTATCTTTAAGGTGTGCTGTGTTGAATATTCAATAGATGGTAATCGAACATTCCTTTTGATGGTTTAAGTATTTCTGATAATCTTATCTAGTAGATTTATTTTGTGGGTGTCTCCGTGCAGTCTGGAAACATGATTGTAAATCTTCTTTTTGAGTTTTTTCTGGTTCTCTTCAGTTAGATCAGAAAACAGAAAGTTTAACAGGTTTTTTCTTAAAAGGGTCACAAGGTGACCCCCCTTCCCATAACTTTGGGCTTGGTGGCTTAAGCGTTACAAAAAACTCAATCTTAGCCCTCTGATATAATTGAAAACCCACATTCATTACCCTTCTAAATTCTTATTAATAAAAACATAATACAGTACAACTATAATGGCTTATGCGAAAAGCCGACTATATAATAGACATTTATAACAGGAGGTTGTGTTGGCAATCCTCACCCCACGAGCTGCTGTTTTCCTCTCCCAGACCTACCTGTACAACGAGCTGTACATTTACCACATCAGGAAGAACAGCTGGGCCAAGCTGGACATCCCCAACCCACCCCCCAGGCGTTGTGCTCACCAGGTAAAGCCCTGGCTGCACCACAGCAGCGCCTGGGATTGTTCTAAAGCATGATCTGGGAGGAGGGTTTGAGGTTTTTTTTCACCTCCTGAGGGTTTTCTTGCTTCTCTTTGTTCTCCTCTTAATGGGCTGCCAGTGGTGTCACTTCAGCTTTTTTTCTGCTTGGGCCTGTCCGAGGTGTTCGGGTGTCCTCTGGCAGAGCTCGGTGTGGAATGAAGGTTTGGGGGTGAAAATGTGTCTGTTGGTTTGGCAGAACTCAAGCAGAGCCAGGGGGGCAGATTTCTCCTTCAGAAATGAATTCTCTTTGCTGCACTGTACGAGGACCAGCTCAAATCCATTATCCCAGGGATGCCCTGAATTTTTCAACTGGAATTTGACCAAAGTGCATTGTTCCCTTCATGGCCACAACCCCTAGACCCACGAACATCCCAGACACTGCCACTGCTGCCAGCAGGGAGCCCCTGGGCCCTTCTCCCCCTCTCTGCACATCCAGGTCACTGCCTGCTCGTGAGGGGGAAGCATTTGGGTTTGTTTACTTCACGTGAACACCTGCACAGCAGAACCTGCACCAAAGACTTGTGTTCTTTGCAGGTCTTTGGCCCTCACCAGCTGATAAGATTTTCTTCCCTGCTGCAGCCAGTTGGGTGACTGGTGCCTTCCCAAAGCTGCCCTGCAGGATGTGAATGTCCTTTTCCTTCCCATCCCAAAGCTCCCTGGTAAGATCCAACATCCCAAATTAGGTTCCTATCCCTTTGCTGCTAAGTGCCAGCCTTGCTCCGAGCTGTGTATCCTTGAATTGAAAGACTCTGACTTGATTTTTGGGCTACTTGGTGTTGTCTAAAGTAGAACTTTGCTTCAGAGGCCACATTGCAGTAGCCAGCAGGTGGCTGTCGAGCAGCTCAGTCCAAAGGGAGCAGCTCAGGAGCTGCAGCTGGATTACAGCAGCAATAAACTGAGCAGTCCTGCTCCAGCAGTGCTTTGTGCCTGATCATTAATTCTGGTTTCACAGGAGGCAGTTCAGCCTCACGGGCTGACTGCTTTGTCTCACCTCGTGGTTTTCTATTTAATGCAAAGCTCAGAGCTAAACACAAGTGTGTCTGTGGGGTTCCAGCTGCACGTTTCCAGTTTTGTTGGTCATCCCTGGGCTCTGACACACAATCTGGAGCTGAGGTGAGAGGAGCCATGGGCAGGTGCTGGCCCTTGTTCAAGGAGAAGCTTTGGTTTTGTCACGGATTTCAAGGCAGCTCTTGGAAAGGTCACCCACAAGTATGAGCAGGCAGTTGCATGAACCTCCCCTTCAAGCTTTTAAGCACTGGATGCCCGTGGAATTCAGGCACACATCCCCTTTGTTTAGGTGACTTCATGTTCCCACAAATCCCGCCTGAAAGCACACCCTGGGTTTTGTTACTTAATCATGTCATGTTTGGGCTGGTTTATGGCAGGGCATGGTCCTGTGTGGGGCTAAAAATCTGGGGTTTTTTTTGCTGGGAGAGACAGGCAGGGAGTGAAGCCTCGTGAGGAAGGAGATCATTGTCCCAGTGTGGAGCTGGGATGGGCACCCTGGAGAAAACACAAAATTGGAATTTGCACAGCCGCAGCATTTCTTGGGATTCTTGGGGTTCCTTCCTTTTTTCCTTGGTCCTAACACAGATAATTTTAGGGGAGTCTTGCTCTTCTCCCTGCTTTTAACTGGCATCATGCATGCCAGAGGTGTTTTGGTGCTGCTGTGTGCAAAAAAAATACATAAACCCTCTCTGCTATGACACAATCAAAGCAGTAACAGCCTCTCATCCAAATGCTGCACATTTCCTTCTCTGTTTGAGCTTTTTTTTTGTTGTTTGGTTGGGTTTTTGGGGTTTTTTTTGGGTTTTTCGGGGAGTTTTTTGTTTTCTTTCTTTCTTTTGTTTGGTTTTGAACAGAGACAGTTGAACAATTTTTCTTATTACATTAATCCCAAGGTGTTTCCTAGGACACTTGGAACTTCCCCCAGGAGGAGGGGAGAGCCCAGCTCCTCGGCCCAGCCCTGGGGAAGGTGTGCTGAACCACGGGCACCTTCTAACTCAAATCCTCCTTCCTCCAGCCCCAGAGAGCTGCTGCTGTTCCCCCGGGGTTTGGAGCCTTGTGCTTGGCCAGGGGAGCTGTGGAATCCTGCTCTGATGTGCCTGCTGGGGAATCCTGCTCTGATTTGGCTCTTCCTTGTCCTGCAGGCAGCCGTGGTGCCCACGGCCGGGGGGCAGCTCTGGATCTTCGGGGGGGAGTTTGCCTCTCCCAACGGGGAGCAGTTCTACCACTACAAAGATCTCTGGGTCCTGCATTTGGCCACCAAGACCTGGGAGCAGATCAAGTAAGTGCTGGCCCCTCGTGTTTGGATCACATTTTTGCCATGAGAGCTGGATCTCAGTGATCCCTGGGGCCCTGGTGTTCGGTTTGGTGCTGGCCTCATGAGGAGCTGTGCCAGGGTGGTGCAGATTTGATTCCTGGTCCTGTGCTGTGATTTCCCAGCTCTGGAAAGTCCAGAGGTGCTCAAAAGGGGTGGAGAAGATGCCTCCAGAAAGAAGTGGGAATGAGAGGTGTGTTCCAAGGCTGTTGAGACCAAAGCCTGCTTATTTCACAGCTGATTTTTGGGCTGTGGGTGTGTCTTGGTGTTGCTTAACTGAAGGGAAGGAGTATCATGAGCAGCTCTCTGTTTCCAGATGTCCAGGAATGATGCTCTGTTTTCCTGGGCTCCTCCAGTGGGGGCTCTACAAGACCAGTGCAAGGATCTCCCAGTTTTAACCCCATTGGAGCAGCCACTTTGTACCTACCCAGCTTCACCCCTGGTAACTGACATTTGCTGCCCCGAGGTTCCTTGGGGTAAACAAGCCAATAATTCAGGCCTGTCAGAGGAAACAGGTGCCAAAAGTTTTTGACAGGAGAGAAGGTGGAAATATTTTCAGTGGATCTGGCCCAAAGTCCTCTGTTGGTGTTTCTGTAACCTTTGGCTCCTTGCTTTTGGCTGCTCACCTTTGTATTTGTGTAAGAGGAGAGTTCTGGTGACACCCAGAGATTGGCTTTGAGTTTGGGATTGGCTTCCTCTTGGATTTTGGGATTGTCTTGTACTCAGGACACAGCTTTGGGTAGGACAGGTGGGAATTTGGAGTCTTCTCCATTTGAGCTTCCTGCCCTGTTTGGGTGGCCCCCCTGTCCTCCAGCCCTGCTGGAATTTTGGGGACACCCATGCCCTGGTCCCAGTGTTGCAGTCACACAAAGCACATCCCCTCCCCATACTTGGGCTGCTCCTGGAGCTGCTTTAATGAGGCAAAGGGAGGGGATGGCTTTGTTTTAATGCTGACCTGGCTGAGCACAAAAATCCTGGTTCTGCTGCCTCTCTGCTTTTCCATATGGCATCTTGATCAGGAGGCTGCTTGGAAAGGGGGAGAGGAAAGGACTGAGGTGATTATTGTTATTATTTTTTCCTGCTTCTTTTAAAACTNAGAAAGGGGGAAAGGGCTGAGGGGATTCTTGTGTTTTACCCCAGAAAAGGGTTTTTTTCCTGCTTCTTTTAAAACTCTGATCATGACACCTGCTGCACTTCACTTCCTTCAGAATTTCCCATTTTTTGGGGTGGTGGTACCAAGAGCCTTCACACAGACCAGGGAATAATTCCGTGTATCCAATGTGCTGCCATTTATTTATCCAATAAATGCCNATCTGTCCAATGTGTTGCCAGTGTCACCTGTATAAATGCCAGGTGACAGGCACGGGGCACAGACTGCTGTGGGGGTTTAGAAAACGTCATTTCAGTGCAAAATGATAAAGCAATAAAATTAATTATTAATGAGGAAATGTCTGGGCAGGAGAGGCAAAGTTCCTGTTTCTGTTCCCACGGGAAGGATCACGAGTGCCCCGCTCCGGGTGGGTTTGATGCTGGGATCTAAACATGACATCCTAGGAAGTCTGGTTATTCCAGCCCCACACTTGAGATGTCCTTCCTGCCCTACAAACCATCCTGGTGCCATCAGGCTTTGATTCTGAAACACTTGGGAAGAGGAAAAAAACCTTACCTAACTGTGAAAACTTCCCTGCCGGGGAAGCGCAGCTCCGTTTTCTCCTAGCACAGAGCACGGCGGTGCCAGGCTGCCTGACAGAGTTAAAAGTGGCTAAATTTAGCAAGGTTTAGCTGTGTTTCCTTGGCATTTTGCATGCACAAAGGTGATCCAAGCACAGCAGATCCCAGCCCCGTTAGAAGCCGTGCCAGCAGCTGACTTTGACTTAGTGCAGCCGCCTTATCTCGTGTGTGATGCACTGAGGTTTCCTCAGTCCGTGAACTGTTTGTTACCCTGCCTTGGAGCAGAAATATTTTAACCTGATTGCCTCGTTCCTTCCTAGAGAGAACATCCCTAACTCAGCTCTCTGTGGCCCAGTGCACTCCCTCAGGGAAGGACAGGGAGCATCCTCGGGGCTGGTGCTTGGGAATTGCCACGTCCCTTCTTTGGAGCTTCCTGCACTGGAATTCTGGGATGCTGGTGACTCTCTGTATCTACCTGGTGCCATAAATGTCCCAGTTTCACCAGTGTCTGTTGAACTGGAGCAGTCCCTGGAGGTGGCCCAGCACAGGGTTGGGTCGGATGGATGCCTCTCCTTGCTCACCACAAAAATCAGGTCCTGCCACACCAGGTGGAAGGTGCTTAAAGAAAAGGGTGTTTTGGTGTAAATCAGGTGGATTGTCAGCCCAGAAATGAGTTTGGTGGCTCAGGATCCAGGTGTACAGCTGTGGATTGACTTTGCAAAGGGCTGGGATTGAGGATTTTGGGCCCTGTGCCCGTTGTGTTTTCCCTTTTCTGCTTCCACCTGAGTGTCCAGACACGAGGGGACAGGATCTGTGTGTGCCACTGACCCCAGCACTGGGACATTCCCAGGGGAAGGTGGAAAACAACCCAAATCCTGAGTTCAGCTTCCTCTGCAGGATAAAAGTGCCCTGTCCTCACGTGCCCCAGTGATGGCATGTTCTCTTCATATCCCCACTTTCATTATGACTGAACATTCCCAAGCTTCACCTGAGCATCCTCTGGGTGAAGAGGCAAATCCTGCAGCCACTGGGACAAGTAATTCATGAATCTGGGGGCTGAACTCAGCTCTGTTACTACGAGTCCCAGAGTAACTCCACAGGCAAAAGAAAATTCTTTATGGAGCAGCTGGGATCAGCCTCGTGCTGTGCATGTGTAGAGCCAGTCCTTAGCCAGACTTCTTCATCTATTTTTAAAAAAAAAAAAGTCTGGAGAATTTACAGCTCCCTCCCACAGGTCTGCTCTCTGGTGTCAACCCCATGGAATAAGAGCATTAATCACAAAGCCTGGGCAGCCATTTCCAAAATGTTCCTTTGGGGGCCAGGGGCACTGAAACAGGTGGAAGGGAAGAGTTTGCATTTGGGAAACAAGCAGCAGGAAGATTCTCCTGGGGTGGGGATGAGGTTCTGCATCACTGGCTGTGCCATTTCTGCCTTGGAGTTAAATCTGCATTGGTGGGATTAAAACACGTCAGTGAATAAACTTTTGTTGATTTTGAACTCAGAGGGAACCTGTTTGAGGAACGAGGCACGAGATACTCTCTGAGAACAGGATTTGAGTGCTTATGTTGGGTTTTAATTCATCCTCTCCTTAAAAAAAAAAAAATAAAAAGATGATTTTAAAAAGTGCCATCTTTTGGAGTAATGACACCAGAGCTTTATTACAGCAAGAGAAAACACCGATTTCAGGTCCTGATGAAATTAATACCAGAGGTGCTGTTCTGCAGGGTGATGCTTAAAGATGCAGTGAATGCTTGGAAAAGCCTCCTCTCTGTTAGAATAAAGAGTCCAAGCAATCAATATTAATTCAGTCTTCCCCCAAACGCTGCTGTGCTGGTGGAGTTTCTCATTATCACCGGGGTGAGGTTGTCATTTTCCATGGTGAATGAGGGCCCTGGTTTTCCCTCTCCCCAGAAATCCATCAGCACACTCCCAGCTCCCTGCTGCCACTCTTGAGTGTGGCCTCAGGTTTTGCTGCTGGCTTCAACTTTGTTTATTTAGGCCCTGATTGTGCAGTCACTTCCACACCTCGAGGCTGCCTGTTGGAGGAGTCTTGCTGGGCTCAGCTGCGGACTTTGGGAGGGAAAAATGGGATGGATTCACCCATGGGGGCAGAGGACACACACAGCAAACCCTCTTTGGCTTTGTTGGGAAGTCGTTGGAGTTGTTTTTGTGGTGCTGTGGGTGAACACGAAGGAGGAAGGTGAATCCATGGTGGAATGGTGTCCAGCTCCTCAGGAGCCTCTTGGATGGGACAGATGGAGGGGGTGTTGGTTGTTCCTGGAAATGGAAGCAGCACATTGAGCTGAAAGGTCAGGAAAGCTGGGGAGAGCAGAACAGGAATGTGTGGCTGCTTTTGAGTGTGTAGGATCGCGGAGTGAGTCACAGAGTCATGGAATGGTTTGGGTTGGAAGGGATCCTGAATCCCATCCCATTCCTCCCCCTCCATGGACAGGGACACCTTCCACCATCCCAGGTTGCTCCAAGCCCCATCCAGCCTGGCCTGGGACACTTGCAGGGATCCAGGGGCAGCCACAGCTCCTCTGTGCCAGGAAGAATTCCTTCCCCACACCCCATCTCTGCCTGTCCTCCTTCAGTAGGATAAAGATGATAACAATGACTTGTTTTGCTGCATGCAGTGCCTTTAGTTCTTGAGGAAATCTGGGTGTTCCATGGAGTGTTTTCCCTGGTTTGGTGTCACAGCCCAGCTGCAGGTGGATGAGGGAAGGTGTTGAGGGAGGGGGGATGGCAGGGCCAGGCTTCGTCTCTTGGTGCTTGGAGAAAACATCTCTGTGTGGAGTGACTTCCCTGCAATTGTCAAGTGCTGGTCATTAAACCCTCCTGAAGAATCAGCTCCTGAGTCATCACTGAGAAGACTTTGGGTGCTCTTAGGGTGGTTTATCTCTAGGAATGAAACTGCCCAAGAATCCCAGGAAGAGAGAAAAGCAGACAGGGATTGAGGCAGGCACGTTCCCAGTGGTTCCCATTCCCAGGAGAGGCTGAGCTCAGCCAGCTCAGCTGCCTGTGACTTCAATAAAGATGGCCTGATGCTCTGCCAGGACGGGGGGTTTTGCTGATAAATGGGATCTCTTGGTGTTTCAGGGCACCAGGAGGGCCCTCAGGGCGAAGTGGACACCGGATGGTTGCGTGCAAGAGGCAGCTGATCATCTTTGGAGGTTTCCATGAGAGTGCAAGGTGGGCTCCTGGGCTGGCTGGGAGTTTGAGTCCTCCTGGGTGTTAATGGGAGGGTTGTCCTCAGCAGGACTGGGACTGAACTGGATTTTTTGTGTTAGAAGGACAAGGGATCTTGATTTCAGGTCTTCAGGTGTGGGAAGCAATCGCTGTGGCACTGAGGCAGCTGCCCATCCTTGCAGCCAAAGCTCAGTCCAGCACTTTTGTCCTGTGGATCTTGTCAGATCCTTGTCCTGTGTAAACACCTTTTCCTCTGGGGGCTGTGAGCAGAGCTCTGGGGTGCTGTTTTCTCCTGTCCTGGGTGTCCCCATCACAAACTGTGCTGTGCCCACCTTCTCCCTGCAGAGATTTCATCTACTACAACGACGTCTATGCCTTCAACCTGGACTCCTTCACCTGGAGCAAGCTGGCTCCTGCAGGGATGGGGCCTGCCCCAAGATCTGGCTGCCAGATGACTCCCACCCCTGAGGGCAACATCATCATCTATGGAGGCTACTCCAAACAGGTAGGGGACACTTTGGGCTGAGCCAGGGGATTGTCCCCAGGCTGGGAACCAGCACAGGCATCTTCTAATTCTGCCTTTTTTTTTTTTTTTTTTTCCCTTCCTCTTCTGCTGATTGAGGGGCTAATCTTGGTTCAGATGATCTCTCTATTTTCCCTGCTATTCTAATCCAACAGAAGGCATTGAGATCACTGAGGGAGGAATAAGCAGCTGGGAGAAATGACACTTTTTTTGGCAACTCAAAAGCCTTCCCAGGTATTCCTTTGTGCTTCAGCACTCGCAGGTTAAAAGCAGCAGTTGCCAGGAGACTTTTATTTTGTGCCATCCGTGGCAGAGGTGAGGGAGCAAACTCAGTAAGCCAAAAAAGACTTTTTGACGAGGACCAGGCTCCTCCAGCTCTGCTCCTTGCCCCGTTAATCCTGGGAATTTAAACCAGGGAGCACATTCCTCATGGAGCAGGTATCCCTGTGGCCACGCTGGGCAGCAGGAAGGAAACGTTTCATTGAGCAGAAGGCTCCTGCAAAAGCTTTTCATGTGGGGAATGCAGGCAGAGGCCCCAGCTCCTGCTGCTCCCGTGGAAAGGCAGCAGGGGGGGAGGACGCCTTGTTCTTCTGAGGGGAATAAATGAACAAAGGAGGGGAGCAGGGAGAGGGGAGAGAAGGGAAGTTGCTCTCTCTGTATATTTAGAAGCGTTTGTGCCTCCTCAGGGCCTGAGCTTGGGGCTCTGCCTGGTCAGATGTGCCTTGGATTTAACGGCACAGAGCCTTTTCCACCTGAAGGGGCTTTGTTCCCTTCTCTGCCCCGTGTCCTCGCTGCTGAGGGTGGGGAGGAAGCAGCCTGCGTGCTCTGCTGGGTGTGGAGCTCTCCTGGAGGCAGCTGGGCTCCGAGTGCCCCGTGGAAATAGAAAAGTCCCACGTGTTTGGTTCTGTTCCCCTGCTGCCCTGGCTTGGTGTGAGCTGATAGAAATGGAGGAGAAGGGATGGGGGGAATGCAGAGCTGCCCTCAGCCTTTGGGCAAGGGGGAGAGCTGGGGGAAGCTCTCTGCAGCTTGGGAAACAGCTTTTCCATCAGAACAGGCACTCCATTAGGGCAAAGCAGGCATTCCATTAAAACAAAGACATCTTTAACAGATGTTCAAAATCTCCTTCCTTTGTCGTGGGGAGAGCTCTGTGTGCTTCTCTCTGATGGGCCATTCCTGCCAGGCTCTGCTTTTGCAGCACGAAACTGACCGAAGCTCTGGACAGAATTTTCTCCGCAGCCTTCAGCCGTGCTCCTGAAAATTAAATTCGGCAGGATATGGCCCCTCTAGGAGAGACCCAATTCTGTTAATGTGTGGCCATTTAATTCTCATTGTGTCCTCACTTAGAGCTGATTGTGGAGCTGAGTGTCTGGGTCTGCTTTGAAGTGAGGAGAATGTGTTTGCCTGGGGTACTCTTGGGAGAAGGTAGACAAGGAGAAAACAACACTTAATAGGAGTTGGGCAGCTGCAGGAGAGGACTTACTCCTTGTCTCCAATTGCAGGGGCACGTTCTCCAGTCAGGGTTGCTGTGAAGGCATTTTGGGGAGTCTGAAGACGTTTTTTTACATCTGAAACCAGGCAAATATCCAATATTCATCAAATGCAGAGTGTTCTTAGGAGAGGCAGGGCTAAGTCACACGTGTGATGGGAAATTTTGAAGGGAAGAGGGGAGGAAAATCATAACAGCCCTTCTTTTGGAACAGGGACATAATTTGGCTGTCACGTTGCAGGAGGAGGGTTGGTGGCACGGCAGGGCTGCTGTCCTGTGGTGGGCAGGGGGCTGGGAAGGCAGAAACACAGTTTTGGTGCCTGCTTTGAGTTCCTGAGCTTGCAGAAGTGATGTGGAGAGTCTCTTCTCAATAACACGTCAGTCCAGGGCTGAATTCCCTTCATGGGGCCTGGATTAAAAAATCTCTTTCCTGGTTAGGAGAATAGAGGCAGAAAGATGGAGTGTCTTGTGTGAGGCACTCCAGGACTTGCCTGCAGACCCTTGGTCCCCAGATGTGGCTTTGCTCTGCCAGCCACTGGATTTTCATGAGCAAACCAGGCTGCAGGTGGTGAAAAAGGAGCTTTCCAACCCTGGGTGTGAGTGCCTGGAGATGGCCTGATGTTTTAACAAGCAGGATTCTCAGCCACAATGGTGTCTCTGCTCCTGTTTCCTCAAGCAGCCTGGAGATGATAAAGACAATTTCTGTGATCTCCTGTGGAAGGGGATGTTGTGGGTCTAGAGCAGCCCTCAGAGTGCCCAGAGGAGCTCAGAGCTGCTCTCCTGCTCGTCCCAAAGATGTCCTCAGCCCTCTGCTGTGCTGGGGATGGGGCTTGCTGCAGCGAGCTGCATTTTGGGCTCTGTGAAGCACCGAGGCCTCTCCATTGCTAGGCAACACAGGGGCTGGAGCTGCTGCTGCTGCTGCTCCACCTTGCAGGTGCAGCCCACAGGCCAGGGGAGGGCTGGAGCTCCACGTGGGCAGGGCTTTGGGATGCCAGAGATTGCTGGGGTGTGGGGAGCTCGATGTTGTTTTGGGTTTGTTTTTTTTTTTTAGTGGCAGTCGTCACAAAGCTGAAGTGGATCCTGCTGGGAGATGTGGAATTGCGAGGTCCGCTGGGACTGGTTCCCTCCTTAGCTCTGCCTGCCGAGCACTTCTGCTCTGTTGATCTCATGTCAGACAGTTTTAGCACGTGGCAAATCCTGATTCTCAAAGCTCTCTGTGCCTCAGTTTCTCTGCAGCCTGTCAGCAGAGTTGGGGTTTTCACCTGATACCTGTGAAGCTCTCGTAACTCCCCACTGTGCCTTCATGTGCAAACCACAGGCTGTCCACAGTTTTATCCAGCCAGTTTTGTGCTGGAAAACAATCACCTGGAAGTTTAAAGCACAAAGGGCAGGTGGGGCAGCAGGAACCTCTTGTGAGTGGTGGAATGATTTGCTCAGGGCTGACTTGTCCTGGCTGGGAGGGGCTGGATCTCTCCAGCAGCTGGAAGTGTCTGTGTCAACAAAAACTGACTCCCACTCCACCTCACCGGGGTTTTCTGAGCCCAGGGAGCTTTGTCATGTGTGTTTACTGCAGGGAGCCTTTCAGGAGAAAGAAATGGGGCTTTTCCACACAGCCTGGGTGGTTGTGGAGCCAGCTGCTCTCTCTGTGTTTGCTCTCCTGCCTCTCACACAGTGCTGAGCTCCTCACACTTCACCTGGGTGGGGCTGTGCAGGGCCTGGGACACACTTCCCTCTCTTCTCTCCCTAAGAACTGCACACCATTCCCAGGAATTGGATACAGCAACAACAAAACCTGCCAGGTACAGGTGTGCGGCAGGACTCTCACCCTGAGGGCTGGAGCCAGTCGGTTTTAATCCCCTGTGACAATTTATTTATTTCCTCTGGGTGCCAAAATCCCTGCGTCCTGTAGTCTCCATACAGCTCCTCTTCCTGAGGGCTGCCCCCTGGGATCCCCTGTGACATCCTGGGAGCAGAATTCCTCATCCCAGCAGTGCCATGGCCCCGGGAGGAAGGGAATGACGAGCTGTGGGTGAGGGCTGGGTGGATAATGACATTATTAACACACCTCCCACACTGGTGTGGCACAGAGCTGCCTCGGAACGCTGCTGTTGCCATGAGCACTGTGGGATCCAGGCCTTCCAGGGAGAGGAGCAGGGAAATCACACTCAAAGTCAGGCATTTAATTGCTTCTGCTGAGCTTTAATTGCTTCTGCTGAGCTTTCACCTTGTCCTTGGCTGCTGTCTTGGCTGTTGCTTTTTGTAGGGACGGGAGTGGGGTTTCTGCTGGTGTTTAGGAGGATGAGCTGTTGCTCAGGGACCCCAAATGGCAAAGCTGCCAGCTGCAGGGGGACAGAGCTGTCACCTCTGCCTGTCCTGTGCTGGCTCAGGTGGGTGACAGCCTGGGCTGGTCACTGGGGTGGGCCTTTGGTCACTGCACATCAGAGCTTCTGCTCAACATCCAGAGCAGAATCCCAGAGGATTGCAAGGCCAGGAAAGTTGTCATGCCCCACTTTGGGGATGGAAATCTGCTCCTTTTGCAGGACTTAAATCAGCCCCTTGAGAACACCTGGTCCTGTCTGGGGCAGAGTCAGAGGCAGGAGCCTGGCTCTTCCATTTCCTCAGTGCTGCCCATCCTTCCTTCCTCTGCAAACCAGTTGGTTTTAATCCCCTGTGACAATTTATTATTGCTCTGGGTACCAAAACTCCTGCATCCCCTCGTCTCCATACAGCCACAAATGGCCAGAAATCCGTGCTGCAGCCTGGAGAGCCCTTCCTGCTGCCACAGGCAGGAGTTCTGGCACACCCCAGGGACCATCCCTGCTTTGAATCCCGTGGTTTGGAGCTGCTCCTCTCCTTGCCCATCCCAGTGTTTGCATTTTCAGTTGTGATTTGGCCACTGGAGCTGTTTCCCTGAGCATCCCTGTGTTTCCTTTCCCTGCAGAGGATCAAGAAGGATGTGGACAAAGGCACTCTGCACACAGATATGTTCCTGCTGAAGGCTGAAGGGGCAGGCAAGGAGGAAGGTGAGCACTGCAGGCTTGGGAATGCAAATCCTCTCCCTTCCTTGGAATTCCTTGGAATAACACACCAAAGAACCTGGAATCAAATTCCCCTCTCAGTGATAACCTCTGTGCCCCAGTGTTGGCTCAGGAAGAAATCCAGGAAAGAAGATTTTAGTGATTTTTTTTTTTTTTTCAGTTTGTACGTGGGAGGGAATTAAAACAACATTTCCAAATTCCTGTTTCTGGGACATTTTGATCAGTGCTTTCCTGTTCCACAACAGAAAAGCTTTGGGACTGCAGAGTTCTCCTGTGGTGGGTTATTCTTGGTATCTGCTAAAGCTGCTCCATCCCTCCCTCCCTCCTCAGCTGGAGAAGGGAGAGAAAATCCAATGGGAGACTCCTGGATTGGGATAAGGACAGGGAGAGATCCCTCAGCTCCAGCCTGGGCCCATTCCATGGGGTATAATCCCTCTGGAACAGATTGATCCGTTGTGGGTCATTGGTTATCTTGGGTTGGAACAGGAATTCCATCACTTTCCTGAGGAGGTTTTCTCCTTCACTCAGGCAACGGGACAATTTTCTGGGAGCTGAACTTCTAAGATGTTAAAACTGTGATTGATTTCTCCAAAGCTGACTGTCTGGGATGGGATTTGGGGAGGAGGGTTGGTCCCCAGCACTGTCTGGATTCCAGGTCCTGTTTGCATTTCTCCTATTTATAGTTTTATCTGGTTGGAATTGCAGCTCCTTCAGGAGCACAGGCTGCTTCTCCCAGCCTGCATTTCAGGGATTTGGCTCTGAAGTCAGAGTAGAGGGGATTGGAGAAGAGCAGAGGGATAGAGCACCAGTCCTGTCCTGCTGCTGAGCCCTCTGTTAAAGCCTGCTTGGGGCTTTTTGGGGATGATCTGTGCTTATTTTTGAGAGGTAAGGCAGCGGTGCAGGGTGGCAGGAGAGGTGGAGGGATGGAATGTAGGAGGGCTCCACGAGGGACATTTTTTGGTGCTCAAAGGCTGCATCTGATCAGGCCTTGTCTGAACTCCACCCTCCACTAAAGCTGCAGACTTTGAGCCTCCTTTACCTCCACACAGCTCTGACAATACCCTGAAGACACCCACGAGAACATCCAAACCGGGGCTGGAACTCCCTGCTGGAGTTCTGGGGAGCCTTTGGAGCGCACAGAGCACGCAGGACTCTGCCGTGCTGGGCTCACTTTGTTCTCTCCCTTGCAGACAGGTGGAGCTGGAGTCGGCTCAGCCCCTCTGGAGTGAAACCCCCTCCCAGGTCCGGGTTTTCCGTGGCCGCCGCTCCCAACAGCCGCTGCCTCCTGTTCGGGGGGGTGCACGACGAGGAGGAGGAGGAGAGCCTCGAAGGGGACTTCTTCAATGACATTTATTTCTATGACCTGGCCAAGAACCGCTGGTTCCCTGCACAGCTCAAGGTCTGGGCTTGAACATGATAATTCCGTGGTCTGGCACGGCCTTTGGGCTTGGTTTGGCCTCTTGGAGATTTTCACAGGTTGTTTGGGTGGGCAGGGACCCTAAAGGTTCTCTGATTCCACACCTTCCGTGAGCCCAGGTTGCTCCAGGCTGGCCTTGGACATTTCCCAGGGATGGAGCAAGGATTTTTCTCTCTTTTTGAAGTAATCTGGTAGCTCAGGGTGCACCTGAGCAATCCCTCTCCCCCAGGGATCGGACTGCCCCACTGTTGTGGGATGCAAAATGAAGCAAAGCAGCTTGAAAACTCATTTCTGGTGTTTTGCTGAAAGCCCTCTCCAGGCCAGATGAGTCTGACACAAGGGGAGTTCTGCTGTGAAAAGATTTTGGGGTCAAAACCCTCCCTGTTTTCCCCAGTGCTGATGAGCCACCAGAAGAGATGAAATATTCACCTTGGCTCCAAGGGCTTCAGAGCTCAGCTCAGCTCTTTGATTGTGTTTGACCCACTCTCACAGGCCAAGGGAGGTGCAAACCTGGTTCAGCTTCTCCTTCCCCCTGCCCCTTCCTGGCTTTGTTCTCCAAATGGAGAAGTCAATCCCATAATAACAGGCAAACAGCCACTCAGCTGGTTGCTTCAGCCTTCCCAGAGTGATTGTTTTGCAGCCCCTTTCATAGAGTTCTTCCAAGACCTGGAGTGCTGCCTGGAAATGGGCTGTAATTTAGCACCCAGCAATTGTGATTTCAGGAAATGGTGGGTTACTTTTCCCTTGTCACAAAACTATGGCCTCTGTGTGTTGGTGGCACCTGGGAGCAGGAGAGCTGCTCCTCTCTTAGCAGATAAAGCAATCCCCCACCCTGGATTCTCCAGGATCTTCACTGTTCCCTGTTTTAGGCTGGGAGAAACGCTGTAGGAGGAATTGCACTGATCACTTGAGACTTTAAATTCCGCTGAAAAATGAGAATTGTTCCTTCCCACCGGCAGCGTCCGTGCCGTTTGTATGAAGTGCTGTGCTCAACAGCAGGCAATTCCCACCAAAACCTTCGGTTGCTCTTCTCAGGGCCCAAAATCAGAGAGGAGGAGGCGCAGACGTGGCAGGCAGGCTGAGGCAGAGGCTGCAGGAGAGGAGCAGCAGCTGCCACCACCTCCCCAGGGCCCCCTGGAGATGGTCAAGGAGGTGGTGGCAGAGGACGGCACCGTCATGACCATCAAGCAGGTGATCCCTGGAGCTGCAGAAGGCAGGGGCAGCTCTGGCTCAGAGGAGGATGAGGATGAGGAGGAAGGTGGAGGCCAGGCTGTGGAGCCCTGCCCACGCTCCAGTGCCATGGTGGCAGTGAAGCACGGGGTCCTCTACGTCTACGGGGGCATGTTCGAGGTGGGCGACCGCCAGGTGACCCTCAGCGACCTGCACAGCATCGACCTGCACAGGATGGACCAGTGGAAGGTGCTGCAGGAGAATGATCCAAGTAAGCTCTGCTGCTGGGAGCTCTCTGGGCAGGGGGAAAACCAGCTCTGGGGCTTCCCCAGGGGTGGTGATAAACCTTTGAGTGGAGGATTTCCCTGGATAGAAAAAAGCTTGGGGCTGTGTGGTGATGCAGTGTCCTACCTGTGTGGCCCAGAGCTTGGGGGTCACTGTAGAGTCAGCTCTGCCCCGTGACCTGGAAATCTGAGAGCTGTAAACGGAGTTGTGGTGGCCTGAGCCGTGCTGGGAATCCTGCCGTGCCAGGCTTGTCCCCTCCTCCAAGGGACAGGGATGTTCCTGCCTGTCCCCACTGTCCCAGGGCAGTGAAGGGCCTGGGTCCTGCAGAGCATGTGGGCAGTACCTGGGGTTATTTCTTTGTACCTTAGTTATCTCTTTGTACCTTAATTCTCTCTTTGTGCCTCTCTCCTCTTCCCTTCCTCATGCAAGAAACCCAGGAATGGCTGGAGGAGTCAGAGTCAGATGAAGAGGAGGAGGATGATGATGTGGAAGGTGCAGAGGGAGGGGAGGAAGAAGAGGAGAGCTCTGAAGAGGAGAGTGAAGATGAGGAAGGTAACTCTCCATGAATGCTGTCTCCATACTAATCTAAAGCTGGGCTCAGTGCAGTGCCTGGTTCTCTCCCTGGCACCCAGGTGAGTTTTCCAGCAGCAGCAGCAGCTTTCCTAACACATTGCTCTTGGAATAAAAGAGAAATGTTCCTGCTTGCTGGTAGATTCTCAGGCTGCTCCTGGCCCTGGTGGCCCTGGTGAGCCGTGTGTGACCCGTGTGTGACCCGTGCGTGTCCCTGTCTTTGCCCAGGGCAGCAGCAGCACCCGGCAGTGCAGCCTGGGGAGGCCCAGGCCCAGTACCTGGCCAGGACTGAGCAGTACTGGCTCGGGCTGGCCCGCAGCCACATGGGCCCCGAGGCCAAGGACAAGAAGGTGCTCAAGGTGGCTCATGCCATGGCCAAGACTTTCCATGAAGATCCCACCCACGCGTCCTGAGGCTGCTGCAGGAGCGGAGGAACGTGCTGGGAGCAGTGGTGAGCCCTGCTGAGCTCAGCCCAGTGTCCATCCTGGCCTTCCCCGTCCTGGATGGATGCTCTGGATCTGCTGGTACTCCTGGGAATGCTGTGGGAGGGTCCTGAGGAACAGGATTGCTGTCCAAGCCCTTGTTCTGCTGAGCTTGGGCTGCACAACACTGACTTTGTTGTTCCTGACTTGTTTGGGGTCTGTCCAGACAAAACTGTGCACGTGACAAAGGTTCACTGGTCCCAAACTCCTGACTGGGCCAGGACGTGTCTCCAGGGGTTCCTACAATAAACTGACTTGGTTACATCACCTTGTTTTGCTCAGTAAATCCCGTCCCAGCTTCTGTTCTGGTTTTCCTCCTGGTGTGGAAGAGGGATTGCAGTTCCTGCTGTGAGACCTGCAGGCAGCGTGAAGTGCACCAGCAGCTCTGAGGTGCCTGGAAAAACCTGGGAATCCTTTCCTGCCTTACCCGTGAGATGGCACTCACAGAAACCTCTTCCTTTTCCACGTGGAATCTCCCAGTTCAGTTTTTTTTCCCCCCTGTTGGTCCACTTGTCCTGCAGGTGACCTCTTCATGAGCAGTGCAGTGTCCACCTGCAGGCCAGGAAGGAGTGAGCTGATCCAGGGGTTTGGTTTTCAGCCCCTCTCCTTCCCAGCAGAGCAGTGCTGTGTCCTTGGGGACAACAGATGGGGATCCAAGTGTGAGCTGCAGCAACCAAGCGATGCCTGGAGGTGCCAGCAGGGCTGGCTGTCCTTGTGCAGGGAATTCCAGGTGCCCTGGGTACTGCAGGGCCATCCCCGGGGATGCAGCTCTCCCCAGGGCAGGCCTGGGATCTGCTGGGCTAATTAGGACAGAAGGAAGATTAAATAGAGCTGACAGGGGAGCTGGAATTGGTGAGATAAAAACGTGTCTGACAGGGAGGGACCTTCCCCAGGAAATAACAGGTGAGAGGTGAAAACAAACCATTTATTGGTAACCTGGGGAGAGGAGAAGAGGAAGCGTTTATTGATGATCTGGGAGAGGTGAAAACAAAGCATTCCTTGTTAATCCAGGAAGGAATCCCTCGAAAACAAAGCATTCCTTGTTAATCCAGGAAGGAATCCCTCGAAAACAAAGCATTCCTTGTTAATCCAGGAAGGAGCCCCTGGTGCTTGCTCAGTCACTCACCCTGTTGTCCTCTCACTGGGGTAAGTTCACATGTTTCTGTGCAAAGTTTTAGGGGATTTGCCACTCCCTGGGAGGGTGGGCAGGCCCCTGTGGCTGCCCCTGGATCCCTGGAAATGTCCCAGGCCAGGTTGGACGGGGCTTGGAGCAGCCTGGGACAGTTGAAGGTGCCCATGGCAGGGGTGGGATGGGATGAGCTTTAAGGTCCCTTCCAAGCCAAGCCATTCCATGATCCCACCATCGCTGCAGCCCTTCAGGAGCTGTGCAAGGAGCTGAGCTGTTCCCTAAACCAGGAAAAGCTGCCGCTGTAAGGATTCTGTTCCACCCTCACCCCCAGCTCAGGAGATCCCATCCCTGCCCCTTCCTGCCTTAGCACAGCCCCCTGGAGCCACCCTGTGTGTGACAGCTCCCAAAAATCCCCACTCTCCGTCCTCCCTCGGCTCGCCAAAGCTGCCGTGTGTAATTAGTCCTTTAGGTCTCAATTAAGCCCTTCACCGTGGGTCCCCACCCTGTTTCTGCCGTGGCTCCTCCCCTTGCGGTGCAGTGTGGATGTTTTCCTGGCAGGGATGCTGCCACAGCCCGGGATCTCTGCGAGCTGGGGCTCTGGGGAGTGCTGGAATCTGGGTCTTGGGTCCAACAGCCCAGACACCAGATGGGCTGGGGAGCAGCCCTGACGTGGCACAGGGGCTCTTGTGTTCCTCCCTTCTCGCTTTTCCCGAGGATGCAGGAAAATCTCACACAAGGTGAGATCCGAATCTTCCCAAATTCCCCCTTCCCAACGGCTCTGCCGTGCCAGCCCCTCCTCGTGCTGTGAGGACATCAACATCCCAGCGCAGCCTGAAAAATGATCCAAACCTTCGAGTGACCGAGTGCAGCAGCCAGCCTGGACATAAAGCAGCAGGGCTGGACAATTCCCATGGATTTATGGCCCACCTTGATGGGCATTTTAATGGGCCTTAGGTAGATCTGCAGGAGCCAGGCTCACAAGGCAGGGAAATACACTGAATTATCCCTCTCTCTCTCTCTCTCTCTGGGCTGCTTCTCCAGGAATATTTCTGGCCTTGGGCAAATGTGGAAAGCCCAGGACTGAGACAAATGGCTCAACTCCCCGGGATTAAGAAAGGAATCATTATTTTGGACCGTGTGGGTTGGGAGCCAATTAATATTAGTCTGTGGCTGTCTTTCCTACCGAGCAAAACTCAGCTTGACTGAGCGGAACAGAGAGCTGCAAAATCCAAGTTGGATTTGTGCTGGTCCAGGGGCAAGGGCAGGAATAATTAGGCAGGCACCAGTGGGGAAAAATCCAGTCAGGAAACCACCAGTGTTTTTTATTTGATGGATAACAAGAGGCATTTTGGTGCTGTTTTACAGATATCTGAATATCTGTGTCTGCAGGGCTCTGTTTAACCTGCTCCTGACAGGACCTTTGTGTCCTGCACTCAAATGCACCAAAAAAAAAAAAAAAAAAGTCCTCAAAAGTCTTTCCAGAGAGGAAAAGCAGAATTCCAAACCCCAGGGGTGAATTCCCAAGGCTGCAATCCCAATTTTGATTTTTTTTTTTTTTTTGGTTCATTTCAAGTGTGCAGCAAGCGTTGAAGAGGGGGGGAAAAAAAAATAAAATACGATGACTAAGGACCCAAAAGGAAAATCCAAAACAACACAAAAAAAGGAAGAGGTGGGAAGATGATGGACAGTTACTGTGGAAAAATGGGATTTCAAAATTATCCTTTCCCCTGTCCACCCATAGCCCTGTGCCTGGAAAGGGAAAGGAAGGAGAAGAGGAAGCAAAAACTGCGACAGGAGGGAATCAGACCATGTAAGGAAAAGAACTGAATTTAACTGGCACATGCTCTAATCCTTAGTTTATTTCTGGTTAAAAATATAGCAATCCAGTGCAGTGTAATAAGAAATCTGCTGAAAAGGTAGCAGAGAAACAGCTAAAACAGAAGCAAAGCAAAGCTGAGTCCACGAGTCCGGGCTGGATCCAACAACTCTGGACGTGAATGTCGAGGAGGGGGCTTTTCCCTCCTTTCCCCCACCCCCCAAAATCTCCTGGGAGGGTCTCACCCCCACCCCGGGGTGCAGCTGCAGGGAGGGGGGGACTGAGGCTGGGATTTGGTGCCTGGCCCTGCCAAATCCCGAAGGAGCCGTGGGGAGCTGGTGGTGGTGGTGGAGGGGATGGGAGGTCTGGGCAAGCCGCTTGCAGGGAGCCGAGAGCACGT